>CM068753.1:2230115-2342830 GCA_035084275.1 Hydrolagus colliei
GGACGGATTTGTAAAAATAAAGTTTATGTATACTGTAGTTTGAAATGTATTACTTTCATCAGTTGCGAGGATGATTATGAGGCATTTTATGTTCTTACTACACGATCCTTGTTTGTATGGAACCGTAAATGATACGGCTGAAATTTTATTGGGGGGGGGGGGGGGGAGAAATCAAACCAAAATAAGTGTACAATAACAGCACAGAAAGGTGTTTTAATTTCACTAAAGGTTGAACACTAGCAACATTTACAGATCAATTTATAGAGTAGACGACAAAGTTTCCCACCTCTAGGCTTCACAGATTTTTGTTAAAATAAAGGGCAATTATAAAAAGGGTATTCATTAACTTTGCCCAGCTCTATTCGCACCTACTAATCAAAAAATATCAGGTTAGAAACACGGTTGGTTGTGCATTCTGAATTAACAATCAAAAACTTTTAAAGTACGGCAAAAATGAGAGAATTTTGGCTCATATGAGCAGCCCAGGCTGCCCATTGCACACAGACTTTGACCTAGTCTAGTTTGTTACATAACAATACATGTTAATCAAGAACAAATGACATTTACACAAGAGTCTTTGACTTCCGGAAGACATCTCAAGGTGCTGGACGGTCAGAGATTTGGACCCGAGCTGGGGGTTAGGGATCAGGAGGGGGGGGGGGGGGGGGGGAGGAAGGTGACCGAGGGAGCGGTCGAAGAAGAGGATCTTGAGACGAGCTTTGAAGGGAAGGAGGCGAGGGAGGGAGGGAGGGAGGGAGGGAGGGAGGGAGGGAGGGAGGGAGGGAGGGAGGGAGGGAGGGAGGGAGGGAGGGAGGGAGGGAGGGAGGGAGGGAGGGAGGGAGGGAGGGAGGGAGGGAGGGAGGGAGGGAGGGAGGGAGGGAGGGAGGGAGGGAGGGAGGGAGGGACTGCGGGATTGAGTTGCAGAGGGTGGAAACAGAGGAACGGTGATTCAAATACATAATATTCGAAAACAAACTACAGTAATTTGTATAAGATGGGCTGAGCCGACAATTCGATAATGTAGAAACGGGAAGGGGTGTAATAAATAGATAGATGTATATATAGCGGACTTTCAAATATGATTGCAGTTTTGTTATCACAATAAATGACTTTGAAAATGACAACAGGAAACATTGTTTGGACAAAATGAGGTGCGCAAAAAGCAATTCTTAAATAATAATACTAGCTATCAAACCATCGGCGTGATTTCAGGAGTTCTATCGAACAGTATTATTAACTCATTCACTTGCGTTTGAAGACATTTTATTTTCGCCGTTTTGAAAGTTTTAACTGCCCACATCTAAACCGAAATCCCTTAATTTCCCCGCTCTTTGTTATTCCCCTCTCAAACCAGTCCTTCCAAAGTCAAAGAGGCTGAAGGGGGACATCACTGGCTGGTCTCTTGTAAATCTCCAGGACACTGAGAGTGATTGGGGGGGGGGGGGGGGGGCAGCAACAACAACAACAACCACCACCAAATCACATTGAAAAGCAGTGCCTTTCACATCGGGAGGACATCCCAAGGCGCTGAAAGTACAGTATCTACCACTGCTGGCTGAGTAGCACTGATTCACTTGCTTTTCAAAGCTAAACATTCTTAAAAACGCTTCACACACACACACACACGGGCGCATAAATAAGCATAAAAGCTCAAGTTCCCAGTTGGGATACGTGGTGTGTTTGACAGGAGACAGTGGTGGAAGAAGCTGAAAGTGTTGTTTGTTGCCGAGAGAGAGAAAAAAAATGAGATAAGATTTCTGCTAGAAAATAGTATCATGGGATAGATACAGTATAGAGTTTGTGTGGGAGGGGGGGGGGGGGACAGGCTATATCAAGCGACTGCCAGGAAGGTGGAAGGCAGACTAGATGGACCTTTGGTCTACTTGGGGCCTTAGCGAATTCCTATGATCGTAAATATAATTTATAGAAAGGAATGGTCCAAGTCAATTTTATTAAAAGATAAGATACTGTAACAGTTGCCTCTCCATTGTACCAGCACCTTTACATTCAGATTTTCCCAGCACAACGTCATTAATCCGTGTATTACAAACACAGCGCAACTCTCGCAGATAAATAGGCGCTTTCACATCATCACCGTCACATCAGATCTTCCCAAACCTCCTGAGTTACCAACCTCCTCGTGAGGTGCGCCTGGACGCCCGCTTCCACAGCAGGCGTTTACCTGTGGAGGGGAGGTCCACAAATATCAGTCCAAAAACCATAATAAAATCGGTCATTTTCCATCCACGACTGTCTGTGGGGGAACGTGCTGCGTTGCTCTCGCCCACAACATGTACAGTCGATTCACTTTACGGTACACGCTGTGAAGCGCTTTGAGACACAGTCTAGAAGACGTGATAAGGCGCTGTATCAAATGGAAGGGTTATATTGTTATTATTATCATACAGAATCACTGAATCTCACCACACCGAAGGAGGCCATTCGGCCTAAGATGCCTGTTTTTGAGAGTTACCAACTCGCCCCACAAATACGTTGATTAAACCCATTGTAACCACATGGCTTCAGATGATATTATAATAATAATATATAAGTGCTTCATTCACTGTATTAGTCACCTCCCCACCCCCACCACCCGCCCACACCCCCCCCTCCCCCCCCCACCATATTACGGTTCACCCACCCCCACCCTCCCTCCCACTTCTGAACACGTGAATCCTCCCCGAGACCCCAAATCGTACCTTCCTCATCCACCCGACATGGGCGGAGGAGGTGGACCACCTTTGCCATTATTTATTCGACCCATTCTCCTTCGTGGCACCCCCGGAGGGCTGTTGAAAGACATGAAATCGAGTCTTACTCAATAAAACAAAATACACACGCTGAAGGTAATTCCTATAGAACCAAATCAAAGTACAGGTAGAGCTCGCTTAACATTCCTTTGGTCAACATCAGTTCGTTATTATGTCGCTGATACATAGAGCAACGTATATTTATTTAACGCCGTGACGTCGTTCGCCAGTGAGGGTGGAAACAAACTACCGTGTGTAGCGTAGGCGTACATAGACTCTGAACGTCCGGCATTCTCACACGGGTTCACTTAACATCATTAAGAGAGGACTAAGTGTATAATATAGGTATAATATAACAGAAGTAAGTTTTACACAGTACTAAAAAAAGAGTAATGCTACGTTTTTTTAAAATAAATTATCGCGAAAATATATTTTTCACTGAAAACCCCAAATGAATTTTCTGGGTGTAGAATTACCCGCTTCCATCATCAGGCCTGCCCCAGGATGACTGACTTCCTGCTGTTCTTTTATCTGCCCCGGTCGGGTTGATCATGGTCTGAAAACTGAAGTATAGATTAGGACAGAGGTATTAATTACAACCACAAACAACAACTACAAAAGTACAGTTGTAATAATAATAATAATAATAATCCTTGCATTTGATGTAGCTCTTTTCAAATCTTCTAGCCGTCTCAAAGCGCTTCAGGGAATATACTGTAAAGTGAATTGATTGTATATCTGCGGGTGAAATACGGCAGCCATTTGCGCATAGCAGCGTTCCCCCCACACACAGTCGTGGATTGAGTGACCGTGTTGTTATTGTTTTTCTTTGGAGGAATTATTATTAGGTGTGTGTGTGTGTATGTATGTGTGTGTGTGTGTGTATGGAGTAAGGAAACTTGCCCAAGGTTTCGCCCTGACCTGCCTGGAATTGAACCCAGGTCTCTCACCTGGAAGGCGAGCGCTCTAACCCCCTGAGCTGCAGGACTAATGGTAGGACACCTTTCACGTCTGGAGGGCGTCGCAAGGCGCTGGAAGGTCCAGCGTTAGCCGTGGAGACACAAAAAAAGATTTTGTGTCCGCAGTTTATTCGATCAGGATCGATTCCACCCTTTTTTTTAAGGCGACAACACTTCAAAACAAAACAAAATCCCGAAACAAACAGCAAATATAACAATGGAAACTCACAAGTAACGAATAAACTCCATTATTCCCCAGAACATCTGAATAATCGACGCCAATCTCCATGGAGCTTGGCCCCTGCTGCCCAAAACCTGACCTACAGAAAACACACAATCACAATCCACAACATATTTATTCATTTCACTCATTATTGCTCATTATAATAAGAATCCTGGCATTTGATACAGCACTTTTCACATCTTTTAGACCGTGTCTCAAAGCGCTTCACTCATTGTAAAGTGAATTGTCTGTATATATATATATATTTGTGGGCGAAACGCGGCAGCCAATTGCGCACAGCAGCGTCTCCCCCACTCCCCCCCACACACAGTCATGGATTGAAATGAACGATTTTGTTTTAGGGATTATTATTATTAGACGCTTGTGTGTCTGTCTGTGTGTGTGTGTGTGTGTGTGTGTGGACTAAGGAAGCATGCCCAGGTTTTGCCCTGACCCGATCTACCCGGATTCGAACACAAGTCTCAAAATTAGCCTCGTTTGGCAAAGAACCAGCTGAATAATCTTGTATATGTGTCGTCCATTTGCCAGTTTGCCCTAAAATGTTGCTGTTTTGACTCTTTATATTTATATTATATATATATATATATACAGTATGTAAATAAATATAAATAAATAATAATAAAATGGGACAGAAAACGGAAGTGGGCTGGGAACACTCAGCAGGTCAGGCAGCATCTATGGAGAGAGAGAGAGAGAGAGAGGGGGGGGGAGGAAAAGATAAAGTTAACGTTTCATCAGGTCATATGTGGACCCTTCGGGCAGAACCTGATGAAACGTTGACTCACTTTGCTCTCTCTCTCTCTCTCTCCATAGATGCTGCCCGACCCCCCCCCCCCCCTCTCTCTCTCTCTCTCTCTCTCCATAGATGCTGCCTGACCTGCTGAGTTTCCCTCCTTGTCGCCCCCCCCCCCACTGTTGTGTTGGACTTTCCCCCACGACTCCTAGCACAAACCCTCACACACACAGACACAGACAGAGCCACAGACCCCCCCCCCCCACACACACACACACAGACCCTCAGACACGAACCGTTCGACACGTAAACCATTGTCTCCTCCTCCCCGCCCCCACCTCACTTTTTAATGTGTTTCCGGGGTTACGTGCCAACGTCATTTCCGGGGTCAGGAGGAGGCGGGAACAGGAGGGGATAGTGTCATGGCGTCGCTCTCTCTGTGTGTGTCTCTGTGTGTCTCCCTGACACCGTGAGGAATCCTCTCTCTGTATCTATCTATCTATCTGTCTGTCTGTCTGTCTGTCTGTCTGTCTGTCTGTCTGTCTGTCTGTCTGTCTGTCTGTCTCTGTCTGTCTGTCTGTCTGTCTGTCTGTCTGTCTGTCTGTCTGTCTGTCTGTCTGTCTGTCTGTCTGTCTGTCTGTCTGTCTGTCTGTCTGTCTGTCTGTCTGTCTGTCTGTCTGTCTGTCTGTCTGTCTGTCTGTCTGTCTGTCTGTCTGTCTGTCTGTCTGTCTGTCTGTCTGTCTGTCTGTCTGTCTGTCTGTCTGTCTGTCTGTCTGTCTGTCTGTCTGTCTGTCTGTCTGTCTGTCTGTCTGTCTGTCTGTCTGTCTGTCTGTCTGTCTGTCTGTCTGTCTGTCTGTCTGTCTGTCTGTCTGTCTGTCTGTCTGTCTGTCTGTCTCTCTCTCTGTATCTCTCTCTGTGTCTCTCTCTGTGTCTCTCTCCCTGTATCTCTCTCTCTCTGTATCTCTCTCTGTGTCTCTCTCTGTATCTCTCTGTGTGTCTCTCTCCCTGTATCTCTGTATCTCTCTCTCTGTATCTCTCTGTGTGTCTCTCTCCCTGTATCTCTGTATCTCTCTCTCTGTATCTCTCTCTCTGTCTCTCTCTGTATCTCTCTGTGTGTCTCTCTCTGTATCTCTCTGTGTGTCTCTCTCTGTATCTCTCTGTGTCTCTCTCTGTATCTCTCTGTGTGTCTCTCTCTGTATCTCTCTGTGTGTCTCTCTCTGTATCTCTCTGTGTCTCTCTCTGTGTCTCTCTCTCCCTGTATCTCTCTCTGTGTCTCTCCCTGTATCTCTCTCTCTCTCTCTCTCTGTGTCTCTCCCTGTATCTCTCTCTCTCTCTGTGTGTCTCTCTCTGTATCTCTCTCTCTGTGTCTCTCTCTGTGTCTCTCTCTCCGTGTGTCTCTCTCTGTATCACTCTCTCTGTATCGATCTCTCTTAAGTATCTATCTCTACCTCTTTCCTTCTTCACTCTCTGTCCATCTCTCTCTCTATCTTATCCACTCCCTCACTCTCCATCTCCCTCCTTCCTCACTCTCCCTCACCCGTGCCTTTGGTCACCTTTCTGCCCCAGGCTCGGTCCCAGGATCCGCTATTGTGAAGCGCTCTGAGACGCTGTCCGGCGCGGAGGGCGCTGTATACATCAAAGTTGTTGTTGTTGTCCGTCTCCTTCCTTCCCTTCCTCCCTCCCTCCTCCCTGTCTCTCTCTACCTACCTACCTACCCACCCACCCACCCAACCACTCACCTCTCTCTCTCTCTCTGTGTCTGTCTGTTCATCCTCTCACCTTCATCTCCATCTATCTCTACTCCTCACCTCTCTCCAACTTTCCTTCCTCTCTCCCCCCTCTATCTCCCCCTGGCTCTCTTTTTATCTCTCTCTTATCTTCCTCCTCCTCTCCATCTCTCTCTCTTCCTACCTCTCTTTTTATCTCTCCTCTCCCATCTCTCCTCTCCATCTTCCTCTCCATCTCTCTCCTCCTCGCCATCTCTCCTCACCCTCACTTTTTTCTTTTAAAACACTAAAATACAGTTTATTATTTATAATAAAATAAAATATTATAATCATAAAATATGTACCTAGCTATATTTCTGTCGCTTGATGGAAACCTCACCAGTGACTGCTTCACATCCGTTACCATCCTCAACAGTCCACTGTCCCTTAACTGAGATTGCGGGCTCTATTCCCTCACAATCACACACCCTCCCACCCCCCCACCCAGGTCCTCACTACACAATACACACGCACACCAAAAGTTTTTTTAATATTTAGAGTTTTTTTTAAAAGAAACTAGAACCATTGAAACTTTTATAGCAGAGGGGAAAAAAACAGCAATTCGTGTCTGTCAAGCTAAGATAATAATAATCCTCACATTTGATACAACGCCTTTGAGACGTTTCAAAACGCTTTGTAAAATAAATTGACGGTTTTGTGGGCGAAACGCGGCAGCCGATTGCGCGCAGCAGCGAGTGTCCCTCCACACACAGTCGTGGGTTGAGTGACCAAATGAGTATTTTGTTGCCTTCCCTACCTAATAAGCCTGCCTATGCTCATTGTCAAACAGTATTTGTGGTCTGACTTGCTGTGTTGCTTTCGTTCTCTATTCCCAGAGAAGGCCCAGTTTTTTGTAAGCATATTTTATATCCTCCCCCGCCCTCTGTTTTGCTATTTTCAAGCTGTTTTTATTTCCCCCCAGGCAGTTTTGGTATGCAAGAAACAATGTCTTGGTGATTAGGATCTTTTAGCAAGCAGGCAAATCCTCATATCTGTATTTCCCTGGACACAAAGATTACCTGCTTATTAATTCTCTAAATTAACTGTGATCGCACTTGTCACGATTAGACAAGGAAAATCCATATTAGCACGGACACATCTCTTAAAAAGCTGCGTAATTGCATTAATTTGGACAGGGGATGGTAGTAGGCAGGAGAGAGTAAGGTAATTACCGAAGACTGCTGGCCACAGTAATTAATACAGTCGTTATGACCTTGATGCAAACACGTATCATTTGTAAAGCGTTGTATGCAAAAGTCAAATTAATAAAGAGAACTTTCCTTCAGTCCCCCCCACAAAAAAATAAATTCTGATTACTGCGAATTGAAGACAGAACACTAATAATTATAGATCAACCGGATTGTTATATCACAATCACTTGCGTTTACTACACACTGCCTCTCGCAGCTAATCAAGGCAAGCCATTTTACCACAGCTTCCCATCTATATTATACAGTACGTATACAGTATTCTGTAAATGGAACCAACACGCATAGTCGCAAAAAACAGAAACAGAAGTGCCTGGCTGGGTCAGGCAGCATCTATGGAGAGAGGAAAAGTCAGTCAACGTTTCGAGTCTTCGACCCTTCGTCAGAACTCGAACCCAGTCCTGACGAAGCGTCGTGGACCCGACGCGTTGACTTTTCCTCTCTCCGTAGATGCTGCCTGACCTGCTGAGTGTTCCCAGCCATTTCTGTTTCTGTTTCAGACCTTCCAGCATCTGCAGTACAGTATTTTACGTTTCACTGTAAACACAAGTTTGAGCAGAAAGTTTTACTGTAAATATTTATTCCGTTTGTTTTGAAGACATGTCCCCCTGTAATCTTTTCCACATACTTATGTGTGTATGTATGTATGCGTTCCGGTTTAAAATGCTGTAAACTACAAAAAGAATAAATTCAATTAAGTTAAGTGCGTTTTGTTCATAAATATTGGGATGCAAGAATCACTACTTATTTGTAAAATGTTGTGTGTTTATTTTGGCTATTTCTCCTCCTGCCTACATCTTTGTTCTTTAATATTTCACGTACATATAAAAAAGAGAAAATACAGTATATATTTTCCCTCCCCCACCCCTCACCCTCTCTCCTTGGTGTATTTCCTTGTACCATCATCATTGTCCAGGCTGACTCTGCAGTTTTGTTGCTGAGGAAGTTCAGTATTGACTGTCAGACAAGACGTTTGACCAAGGTTCGCTTCTAAACTCCTGTTTTAACTGTACAGTACTTTAAATGTCCCAGAGTTGCGTGATAGTTTTGACGAAGAGAAAGCACTTTACTTCAGTGTTCTCCCACACAAATCACTGTCACCACATAGGCACTGCAGCAAACCCTGATGATGTGCTTTGAGACATCTTGCTGACATGAAAGACTTAATATCAAACACAGTGATCATTATTATCATCATTATTATTGTTGTTATAATCCTTCAGACAAATTGTGTGTTTTTTGTGGGGTCAGCCAGATGTCCGCCACATGTTGGAAATGCATCATCATGCTCAAGAGTGTTATATATATATATTATATATATACATATATATGTGTGTGTGACCTCTCTCTCTCCTCTGCCCCTTCGCCCAGTATATAATAATAATAATAATAATCCTTGCATTTAATATATTGGCTTCTCACATCTTATCGACGTCTCAAAGCGCTTCACAGAATATACTGTAAAGTGAATTGACTGTATGTATATTTGTGGGCAAAACGCGGCAGCCAATTGCGCACAGCAGCGTCCCCCCCCCCAAACAGTCGTGCATTGAAAATGACCAATTACTATTATTGTGTTTTTTGGGGGGACGGATTATTATTAGGTTCGCGTGTGTATGTGTGTGTGTGTGTGTGTGTAGAGTAAGGAAACTTGCCCAAGGTTTCGCGCTGACCTGATCTGCCTGGACTCGAACACCAGGAACATTCTTACTACATACACAATTAGCTGCCCTTATTTGCTTACAAATGCACAGTCACTCCAGTTGACAAGTAACGGCCAGTGAAGCAATCTGTGATATTATTTTATTTGATAGTTCATCGTTTCTAGAATATCCTTCGCCCCTACCCACCCACACCACATGTGTGTGCAATTACACTTTAGTGAACGTGAATTTGATCTGAGTAATAGCACAGGTTAGAGCACAGACAAATCAGGTCGATGGGCTGAGATGTGTTTTTCCTTTTTGCAGATGGAAATTTATTCAGTGATAATCAGAGACTTGCCACCCTCATTATGCGTTCTGAGTTGCTGTGATTGCACATTGACACAAAGCACTCTGGCTATTGGTGTTTACCAGCAAACACACTGCAGGCAAAACACACTGGGATAAAGTATAAAACATAATTAATATATGGGAGTGTTGCCAAGGTTGTAATCACTTCTGAGTGTTGAGCCGATAGTTAGGACCTGCCTGAGGTTTGATCTTCAGGTTACAATATCACTTAAACTGCTGCATGAGATTAGTATCTGCTAATTGCTCGTGACTGCTCATTACTCTCATTTAAATATAAATGTTGTGAATGTTGCTTTTGGTTACTGCTCCGAAATATCTGGCAAGAGTTCTGGCGTTTGTTAAATCCGTGTCTCTCTCTGGAGCTGTTTCACGGGGTCCCTGATATCCAAACGCTCTGTCTGAATGCGCCGATCTCTCTCGGCCCATCTGAAAAAAAAAAACGATCCCCACCCCAAAAAAGCAGGTAAATGTGATCAATCCCAATTGTAATATGGACATTGATTTGAACGCAGTGAGACTGTCTGTAGACGGGCTGTGTAGCTCTGCGAAACAAAAAAAAAGTGACTGTTTTGATGGCTTGTTATTCTTTTCCAGATGATCCACCGCGGACCATCTGTAACATTCATATCATAAATCCTTCGAATAATAATAATAACAATAATAATGATAATTCGGTCACTCAATCCATGAATGGTTATAAACACAGGAGTTTTAGAAGTAAGTGGATTCTTGTTGTGTGGCACTTTGCTGTGCTGGGGATTACGCGGAGCAAGTTTGCAGTCGGTCAGGAGACCCGATGTTGCTCGACTAATCCCGTGGAACATTTTACAGTATTCTAGTGTCCCAGCTCGTCTGCGTTACGAGTTTAAGAGGTGACCGCCTTCTGCAGTCTGACATCCGCTGTGAGTCAGGACACATTTTCCCAGACATGGCGCCAGTTTCCCCGGAGCCGAGCTCTGTAGCTCAGTGGGTTAGAGCGCTCGCTTTACAAGTGTGAGACAACTATGTTCTAATCCAGTCAGGTCAGGGTGAAACCCTGGGCAAATTTCCTTACTCCATACACACACACACACGCGCGTGAATGTTTATCCCTCCCTAAAAATACCACAGTAATAAAAATTGTTCATTTCAACCCACGACTGTTTGTGGGGGGGACGTGGCTGTGGCGCATTTGGCTGCCATGTTTCGCCCACAAATATATACAGTCAATTCACGTTACAGTATATTCTGTGAAGCGCTTTGAGACACAGTCTAGAAGATGTGAAAAGCGCTGTATCAAATGCAAGGATTACTGTTATTATCATATATTCACAATTATCGCTGGAGGATTTTGATTCCAGGTAAAACTCAGCAGATGGGAATCAGCATCACAGCACTCACCAGGCTCTCTAAAACAATCTTCATTCCCACATAACTTCAATCCAGAATAAAAAATAATAATACTGTACTGGTATATAATAATAACCGTCACATTTGATATAGAGCCTTAAACCCTCAAAGCGCTTCACAAAATATACTGTAAAGTTTAGTGACTATATTGTGTGGGTGGATTCTATATACCGGTACTGTATATGTATATTGAAATGGACAATTTTATTATTGTGGTTTTGCTTTGCATGGATTATTATTAGACGTGTGTGTGGAGTAAAGAAACTTATCCAAGGTTTCACCCTGATCTGCCTGGATTTGAACAAGCCTCACGCTTGTAAGGCTAGTGAGCGCTCTAACCCACTGAGCTACAGGAGCTCCACACACACACATATATATAAGTAACTGAGTGAAATAATGACTTTGTGTTACAGAGATGGAAGGTCTCTAGCCATTGTGCTCGAGATGCTGTGAGTGAATGACCTAGTTTTTTCGGCAGATACATAATTAACAATTACCTCTCATCAAAGCCGTGGAAAAGATAGCACATGTTTGCCTGACTGCGAGATTCTCGTTCTCACAGCAATTGTGCTTTCCTCAGAGCAAAGAATATATTAAAACCCTGTATACAACAGAACACCAAACCCTGCGAGGCAAAATTAAGATTGTATGATTCGCACCCGATGATTTGAAAAAAAAAACGATATGTTTTTTTCCCGCTAAAATCCATAAGAATCGATTGCATATAATTCGGAGCTTAGCTGAATGCGTCTGATGCACGCTAGTTCAAAAGGTTGGTACAATGCAGTTCTGAAGAACTCACTGGCAGAGCAGATACATCAGGAGTTTTGGAAGACGCTGAACCACAGTGGGGATGTGTCAAGTTCATCTGTTTTATGTGCTGGTGATGAACGCTCCTTAAGGAATCTGGGTTTGTACAGCGGAGGGTTCCCTACTCTAATCAATCATCTCGTTTGAATTTTTTTTTTAAACCAAAACGCACCACGCAGCACATCTTGTTCTTCTCGGCCGCTAAACACGTCTTGAGACCTGCATTTCAATTATGTCTGAAGGGAGGCCAGGGAGGGGGTGGGGGGGGCGAGCGAGGCAGAGGGACCGCGGGATGGAGTTCCAGAGGTCGGGGGTTGGCAGAGTGGCTGAAGGCTCGGCCTTTAGCCAATGGTGGGGCGGGCGGGCGGGGTGGGTGGGTGGCTCGGGGGGTACATAGAGCAGGGCCGGAGATTTAACCGTACGGGTGGAAAGGAGTAAGCAGAGAACAGGGAATATTTAAGTGACGCCTTCAACCAGGACTTGAAAATTAGTTTGCGTCAAGTTATTAAAAGTTCCCTGGTTCCTCGGCGCTTGGTTCTCTGATGATTCTCAAGACTACCGATCGACAGCTTTTAAAAGAACTGTTTCCGAGCTCAGTACGTACGCTCTAAATCAATTTGCGCCCGCTGCGGAGGAGAGCGGTGCGGCGCGGACTGAAGAGAAGTGAAAAAGTGACGATGAAATCACCGTCTCAAGATGGGTTCCCGTCAGCAAAACCACTTACGCATCACGCAGCTCAAACCCCCCCCTGATTTGCACTGAATCTCTCAGCCAAACAAAAATCACATGAACGGGAGCATAAAATCAACCGCTTTCCACCCCCCCCCCCCCCCCCCCCCCACACACACACACATCCCGAGCAAAAGAAACCCCACCTGAAAGGAGATTTGCTAATCCAGTCAATGTGGTTTGTAACAACAAGACAGGCTGAGCTGTGGGCCACAATGGGTTTAATGATGCAAAGCAGGCGGCCAAGTAGAAAATTGCTTTTAACTGGCAATCCTGGTGAGGAATGGCAAGCCCGACAGGCTCCAATCCGCTGTGAAGGGAAGGCTGACCACCTCATCATGATTAGCCCCCGGAGGGGTGGAAGGAGTGTGTACAGCTCGCTAACTGATAACTGGTCCCTCCTACCATTTAAAAGATGGGTGGGGGGGCATATACATGGTATAATGACCGTCCTGTCTTTGTATAAACAGGTGATGATAATTCCGACCAACGTCTATAAGGTGTAAAATTCTAAATCTTCTCAGTGATACACCGATTTTATATCGTTAAGAAAATATATTCTTATATACACCAGAAACTGGGGTTTGGTATCACCAAGGCAGGGGGGGGGGAGAGGGCAAAATTAGGAATTCGAGTGAAGATGGAGCAGCAATTAAAAAATAATCCACTCAACCCACAACCCACGGCTGTGTGTGTGTGTGTGTGTGTGTGGGGGGGGGGGGGGACACACGTCGCTAGCTGTGCGCAATTGGCTGCCGCGTTTCGCTCTCTCGCAAAATATACAATCGATTCACTTTATTTTATAGCGTCGTCCCTCGAAGCGCTTTGAGGCGTGTTGAAGGCGCTCTATACATATCAAACGTAAAGTATTAATATTGACGTTTGAAACAAATGAACAGTTTGCTCTTCATTTTTGTTGGGGGCGGTGGGGTGTGGGGGCGGAAGAAAGAACTCTTTTTCTCTGGATTCTGGGGAAGGCTTTGCCTCAGTTTGTTCCACCAGATGGCGATGTATGTTTCTGGTATTTTTTCACGCATTAGAAATAACGCATTAATATGTTAATATCGAGTCATTCTTTTTACATAAAAAAAACACAGCGGCAGCTGTCGGAAATTATGATGTAGTGTCACATTGATCAACCCGTACAGATTTCAATACCGAAAAAGCTGCGGAAAGCTAAAAGTCATTATTGACATAAGATGAAATCAGGAGGCAGCTTCTCACCCCAAAAGGGCGAGTGAAAATTGCCCCCCATTCCCACCCCCCACTCCCCCCCAAAAAAGGCATTAGTGGGTAGACACTACTGCGTGACTGGCAAGCGAAGTGACTGTATATTTTCTGGGTGAAACGTTAGATGTTTTTCGGGAGATGTAGAAACACAAACGCACAGCGATTAATTTGCATGATAATAATGGCTTACCCCCGCAATTAAATCTTTACATTTGCTGTGGCGGTGAATTTTTTTTCCCCCCACAAACACTCTTAATTGAGTTCCAGGCCAGCCCTTTTTGGAAAGTTACCCTTTCAAAATAATGTGAAGCACTTATACAGAGGTCAGGGCTTTTGCAATACTCGTTCATAGACTGTAATTGTTTTCTCTCCCCCCCACCCCGCCTCTCTCTCTCTCTCTCTCTCTCTCTGTACATTTTGTTTTTGCATGGAGGCACAAAGCAGCAGGAGAGAAATGGGTTTTGTTTTTTTTGCAACCGTACGAGAAATGCTTGGTGACATTATAATATTTTCGGGGGCTCCAGTCAGCAGTTTTTCTTCAGTGTAAAAAAACCCAGAAAGTTCATTATAGAGACGACGCAGTGATCCTAAACCAGGGGTGGGGGTGGGGTGTGGGGGGAGGGGGGTGGGGGGGGGGGGGATCATGGGGGGGTTGGGGGATGGGCAAGGTGGGGTGGGGGGGGATAGGGGATATTCACAGATCAGAACGAACGAGCACAGCAGGCGTTTGATGACTCGAGCTTCGCAAGAGCAAACGTACAAACTCCAAATCTCTCGCCTCGTCTCTCGCCATGATGTGTATCTGTACCTGGAGCTCAGTGGTCAGAGCGCTCACCTCTCACTGGCGGGGGGAGAAAAAGAACCTGGGTTCAATTCCCGGTCAGGCCGAAACGAGAGGGCGAATTTCCTTACTCCACAAGCCTCCGGCGTTAGTCAATCGGCGGGTCGCTTAATTACCTGAGGGTAATAATCCCCTCAAAAAATTATTAAAATAATAATAATTTAATCACCCGACGCACGGCTGTTTGCGGGGGACGCTGCTGTGCGCAATTGGCCAGCCGTGTTTCGCCAACAAACTATGCAGTCAAATCACTTTACGGGAGATTCCGCGAAGCGCTTTGAGACGTGGTGAAGAATGTGACAAGGCGCCGTATCAAACGAAAGGATTATCAAAGGCGCGATGGCTGGTTTGGGGGTCCGACTGATCAAACCGACAACATCAACAAATGACATTAGTATACTGTAGGATAGTCAGGCGGACTTCTCAACGCGCTGGACAGTCAGGAACGCAGACCCAAGCTGTGGGTGGGGACAGAAGGGAGGGAGGGAGGGAGAGGGGGAGTGAGGGAGGATAGTCAATGAAGGAATATTGCAGTAAACCCTGTAGAGATTAATAATGCGTTTTAAGCAATCCATTTTACCGGAGTATGAATCCTGTCGATGCCATCGGTTGAACCTGCACAGACTTATATACTTTTTTGCCTGAATCTTCGAACCAGCGATAACATCTTTCTTGTGTGTGGGTGTTGCCATTGATGTAGGCTTTACGTCTGGATATAAACTAAACTGGGGAGGTATGATACCGTCTTCCTTAACAACAGTTGTCAGCGCGAAGGCGTTCTATTGTAGTATTGTGACTGACGAGGAAACGAGGTATTTTGTGAGTTTCGGGTGGGGATCCAAACTTTCTCCGATCAATGTATGTTCACGCGTCGTCTTTTTGATCAATACTTGGGAGGGAGCTCCTCACCAGGCAATCCTGGATCATTTTTGTTTCGACCACAGTCTTAACCGCACTCTGTGCGCAGTACACACATCCCTCCTCATCCCCGCCGCCGCCAGCTATTTTATTTATCTTAACGGCCTCCTCGTTTTCGACTGGCGGAACTTTGGGATTTGTGTGGATGTAACTGCCCAGTAATGTATTAATAATGTTAATACGGTAATAATGTGTGAAGCCGACTGTGTTATCTGTGGGACGCGGAATAGGCTGTGGTCTTCCAACGGAGGAAAACAACGGTTTCTGACGGAACCAAACGGTAAGAATGGGTGCCTGTCGGAGGAACGTATGTGTTTAGTGCTCTCAACACAACTCGATCTCACTCACACGACATGTCAAGCGACTGGCGGCTTGTCGGGAAGCGAACTAAACATATCTTGGGCAACTTCCGCCCAGTGGATTCCCGAATGTGGTTATTTCTATGATTCTAAACACAAGAGCGAATTAGAGTGTGTGTGTGTGTGGGTGTGTTTTTTTTCTTTGGAAAGATTGAGTTTGCGATTCACATCCTCAGATTGATGTGTAGTCACGAGAGGAAGCTAATTAAAGGAAAATAATAGGATTCCCTTCAGCCTTCATGTAATAAGGGCCATAATTACTGCAGCCGATGATAATTTAGGTGATGAAGGAACTGCTTGCCTCTGAAATTCCCTGACTCTCTCTCCCCGTCCTGTGTCAACCGCGCGAGTTTCTAAGCATCGGAATAAATCCGTCAGTATTTCCACCCAAACAACCAGAGTCGCGGGGAATTATTTCACATCGACCAGAATATCACGACCACACGGGAGAAACTGCCATCCGAGGGACGTCTCTCGGATCTGGTTATATTCACTGCATCCACCAGGAAAATTCAGTTGCAATGATCCCCTCCAATAAGGCGAACGAAATGGAGGGAATACTGCTGGGCGCACACAAACTTTTTGACATTAAATTGCACCAAAATAAGATGGAATCGTCCGAGATTTTTTGTGGTCCCGGATCTGATTGTGGTGGCTGTTTATGACATATCTGTAGATAATACCTAATAACGATCCTTGCATTCGATGTAGTGGATTTTCCCATCTTATCGCCGTCTCAAAGCGCTTCACAGAATGTACTGTAAAGTGAATTGACTGTATATATATTGCGTGGGCGAAACACGGCAGCCAATTGCGCACAGCAGCGTTCCCCCCACCACACGCACAGTCATGGATTGAAATGACCAATTTTATTATTGTGTGTTTTTTTATATAATTGAAGTAGGTGGGAGTTACCCTGAGGTCATGGATGTGATAAATGTTATTTTTAACCATCGCAACGTTTTTCTCACGCTGACAAGCAAGCTGTAGCTGGTAACATCCAGGGTTCACTTTATATAGGACAATAACCGAAACATTAGGCACCAAAAACACACACACACACTAGCATATCAACTGAATCACAATTCATTTCATAGAGATAGGGGTGAGATGTGGACTGACTGAGGCCAACTACCAAGATTGGCTAGGCACGGCAGGGGAGGGGAGGGGAGGGGAGGGGAGGGCAGAGGAGGGAAAGGGTGGGGAGGGCAGGGGAGAGCACAAATGGGTTGGAAGCCAAACATTGCTTATCTTTAGATTTCTCGTGACGACTCGACATGAATCCAAATCCCACAATTTTCTTTTTCAACAGAAAACTCTTTGTCCTGTGGTTCTAATCCCCTCCAGCCCAGCCCCCTGCCAGGTCTTCGAGACGTCTCACAGCGCTTTGCAGAAGTGAAGTGACTGTGTTTTATAGACTGTTGTGGGCGAAACGCTGAAACTATTATATTTTTGTATTTCTTCGCTCAATGGTGCAATACAATATTTGGATTTTGACCACTGTGTGGGTGCCCCACTTCCAGTTTCTCTTGTTGTGCAGTAAACCAGTGATGTGTACAATAATTACTCCTCTTGTTTGCCCATAAATATATACAGTCAATTCGCTTTACAGTAATATCCTGTGAAGCACTTTGGGATGTCTAGAAGACGTGAAAAGCTGCTATATAAAAATGCAAGGATTGTTATTATTATTTTAATAGCTCCATTGTAAATTCATAAAAATACCGTACATAGGATTCTGTTAGAATAGCCATTCGACGGTGGGAAGCGGGAACTGTCCGACGACCCTGTGATCGTATTGAACAGGTTAAATAACTGCCGTCAGTAACTCCGCACGACAAACAGAACTCGAATACCATCACTGCAGAGTTTTTGAAAAAAAACATTTAGCATTCGTGGCCGAAAGCGATAGCTTTCACTCTCAAAAAAAAATGTCCTTTAAAAGATCACTGTAATGGACGAAGCTGCAAAACTCAAATGGTTTGGTGGCTGATGTTACAAGCAGTCAACCGTGATTTTTCAAATGGATTTTTCTTCTTCTACTATCTGGTACATCAATGCTGGGGTTTTTTTGCCCCCCCCCTGCCCCCGGCCCCGGTACTTCCTCAGCCTTATATATACAGTCTAATAGATGCATTCAAATACATTCAGGCACTTCCCATCTTACTCAGAGAGAACAGAAATTTCCGTAAATAAATAAAGCATGAATAGCAATTTGCAGTACAGTGCCCATCTCCCCCCCCCACCCCCACCCCATTGAAATTTCCAAAAATAAACCTCTCTCGCCAGTCCAAATTCGGGAAATGTTACATATGAAAATGCTTATAAAACGTTGTTTTAAAGTACGAGTGCATCCGGAAAACATTTGGCGAGGTCAGAAAACGGAATCATTTTTTTTAAGGAAATGTTTCGACCAGCTGTGTGTCTGACTGCATGTGGAAATCCGTCACCAATAGCCTACGAGTCTCTAAACCCACCTCGCTCACCTACACATGGAAATCCCACAGATAGACTGTTGGAAGGTGTCTACAATAACACTACCAAAATTACTCAATATTCTTGATATTATTTGGCTTGCTAGCTGGATATGTAATAATAATAATAATAATAATACGGTAATAATCCTTGTAGTAGATCCAGCGCCCGATCATGTCTTCGAGGAGTCTCAAAGCGCTTCACAGAATGTACTGTAAAGCGAATTGACTGTATGTTTTGTGGGTGAAACGCGGCAGCCAATTAATTGCGCACAGCAGTATTCCCCCACATAAACAATCGTGGATTGAAAATGACCAAATTATTATCATTACAAGAAAGCATTTCCTCAAACAGTTTAACCATCAATAGCTGGACTGTCTCTCCTTATTGAGGAGGCCATTCAGCCCCTCCAGCCTGTTCTGCCATTCTATAGGATCATGGCTGATCTGTGCCTCAACTCCAAGTACTGTAGCTTTCACTGGCAATAAAATTTGATGGCAGGTGAAATGTCATGATACATATTATATACATATGATTAATAATATTTTCTCTTCACTTTATAATGTTACGCAAATCTATTCAGTTACTTTTAACACAGCATAGATTGACATTCAGATTGAGCAAAATTGGCTGCGATATCGCAAGGTGTGAAGCTGCCTCAGCTGCTCTACGGTGGAAGGTTTACAAAATTAGAAATAAAAAAATATGTTTTGCTGTGGTGTAAATATATGGAGAGAAGCGAAGAGACATAAAGTATACCAGTCCTTAGATTTGCTACAACACCTCGTAGGTCTCGATTAAACGCTTCAATTATAAAGAAAGCCAGGCAGTTACGGTGTAGTCGTTAGATCCCTCGCCTCGCAAGCGAGGAAACCTGGGTTTGATTCCCAGGTCAGGGCGAGACCTTAGGCAAGTTTCTTTACTCCACTCCACTCATACGCCTCTTTTGGTGAGCGGTAAGTACAGGAACCCGGTTGTTAATCGGGTGGCTTTATGTGGGGTAATAATGCCGTCTCAAAGCGCTTCACAGAATACACCGGCAAGTCAATTGACTGTATATATTTGTGGGCGAAACGCGGGCATCCGATTCAGATTCAATGCTCAGAGACAGTGTTCGCCCCCCCCATGTCGCCACCCCCCCCCCCCCCCCCCATTATGTGTCTGTGTGTGTACAGCGCGGAGGAAGCTATAATAATAATAATAATAATAATAATAATAATAATAATAATAATAATCCTTGCATTTGATATAGCGCTTTCCACATCTTATCAACGTCCCAAAGCGCTTTACAGAATATACTGTACTGTTCATCAACAAATGTTGTCGAGCTCCTGTAGCTCGGTGGATTAGAGCACTCACTCGCCTCACAAGCTTGTGAGACCTGTGTTCGAATCCATCCAGGCAGATCAGGTCAGGGCGAAACCTTGGGGTGAGTTTCCATTCTCCACAAGCCTAATAAATAAACAGTTCGAAACAAACGCACAATAATAAAAAAGATTGGTCATTTCAATCCACGACTGTTTTCCTTGCGTTAGGAGGGGAAAGGCAACAGTATGATTTATTCCCCCCCCTCCCCCCCCCCCCATCACCCGCATCAAGCTTCACTCCCCCATTACCCTCAGTCTTTGCCAGACTTTACTGGCTCCCTGTCCCTGAGAGGATCGACTTCAAGATCCTCACCCTTGTTTTCAAATCCCTCCACTCCTCTGCACCCCCCTATCTCTCTGATCTCCTCTCCCCCCCCAACCCAGCACCCGCTGCCTTCGCTCCTCTGGGTCTGGCCTCCTCTGTGTCTCCCCCGAAGCCTCCCCTCCACCCTTGGCGGCCGTGCCTTCAGCCATTACGCCCCGAGGCTGTGGAACTCCCTCCCTTCGCCCTCGCCCCTCTCTCTCTCTTCCCAGTTTCAGGTCACAGCTGAAGACCTTTCTCTTCGACCGTGCCTTTGGTCACCTTTCTGCCCCTGCCCCTGGCTCGGTCCCGGAATCCGCTATTGTGAAGCGCTCTGAGACGCCGTCCCGGCGCGGAGGGCGCTGTATACATCAAAGTAGTTGTTGTTGTTGTTGTTTGTTATAATCCGCGGTTGCCACAGTTTTCATTTTCTAGACATTGAGGGCGCGAGCGGCTCGAATCTGATCGCAGGTCAAACAGACACTGACTGACACTCAACGTGAAGCTTCCCATACGAATAATGGCCGGTTGAGAGAGGTAATCGGGGGTGGAATACATACACAGGGAATTTGTTTTAAAAAAAACACCACAGGTTCCTTCTTGTCAGGCGAGCTGATGGAGATCTTTGCAGTCGTGTCCCTCCCTATAGCTTACTCACCCGGGAAAGGATTTTGTCGAATGGGCAAACTACTGCATGAGATTTTGTGAACGGGGACCTGAGATATTATGATGGAACAAACGAGATGGACTGTATCATTTTACCCCAATGTCTACGTGGTGCTACACGTGAAGTGACATCCACAACAACAACAACAACAACTTGCATTTGCAGAGCGGCCCCTCTCTCCCCCAACCCAACCCATTCAACCCACCCACCCACCCACCCACCCACCCACTCACACCCACCCACCCACCCACCCACCCACCCACCCACCCACCCACCCACCCACTCACCCACTCACCCACTCACCCACTCACCCACTCACCCACTCACCCACTCACCCACTCACCCACTCACCCACTCACCCACTCACTCACTCACTTCACTCACTCACTCACTCACTCACTCACTCACTCACTCACTCACTCACTCAGCCGGGTTCCTCAGGGAATGAAAGATCTGTTTGATTGCTGTAGTCAAGTGTTGACAAGTTCAAACGCCTTGTCTGCTGGGCTGCAAAAAGCAGCGATGAGGCTATAATTATGTCAATTGCATTAGGGGCCCATCAAAGAAGGAGAAAATGCTATTGCTCTGGATGTATTTTATTCAGGCCTCTGTGTTTTTTCATTGGTGTTAGCCCAGTCAGGTGTCTGTTTGTCTATCATTTGCCCTTTTCTCTTCTCATCATCATAGTGATGACATGGGAGCACATGTGGGGACGAATGATCAAATCCACTAACCACGTGCGTTCAAGTTAAGATGAACAGTGTTGATTTGAGACACACATTTCACACTCAATTCTGTCTTCACTCTCAATAGATTATCCAAGGCTGCGCTCTCCACCTCACAAAGCCAATCAGGAACCTCGGCGTCATGTTCGACCATAAACTCTCCTTCCTCCCCCACATCCGTGCCTTGACCGGCACCGCTTATTTCCACCTGCGCAACATTGCCAGGCTCCGCAACTACCTCACCCCCCGCGCTGCCGAAACACTCGTGCACGCGTACATCACCTCATGGCTGGACTACGGAAACTCTCTCCTCGTCGGCCTCCCCCAGTTCCTCCATTCACAGGCTGCAGGTCGTCCAAAACTCTGCAGCCCGTGTACTATCCCGCACCCGCCTTCGTGACCACATAACCCCCACCCTCGCCCGTCTCCACTGGCTCCCCATCCTCCAGAGGATCGAGTTCAAGATCCTCGTCCTCACCTTCAAGGCCTTACACGGCCTTGCCCCGCCCTACTTAACCAACTTACTTTCCCTATTGATACCCACAAAATATACAGTCAATTCACTGTAAAGTATATTATAATAAAGTAATCACTCTTGCATCTGATATAGCGCTTTTCATGTCTTCTAGACGTCTCAAAGCACTTCACAGAATATACTGTAAAGTGAATCGACTGTATATATATTTGTGGGTGAAATACGCGGCAGCCAATTGTGCACAGCAGCGTCCCCCCCAAACAGCCGTGGGTTGAAATGACTATGTGTGTGTGTGTGTGTGTGTGTGTGTAATAAGGAAACCTGCCCAAAGTTTCACCCTGATCTGATCTGCCTGGATTCGAACACAGGTCTCAATGTTATTCGGAAATCACAGAGGCATCCCGAACTGGCAGTGAGACACTCTCCGTACCAACGATCGTCACGCACTTTGTCTTCGCTGTAACGTTTGCAAGGACGCTGCCCCGTAACTTACATAATCGAGCAATAATGGTCCTGCAAATAATCAAACTGTGAAATTGCAGGCAGACGCATTATTCTCTCCTACCTACACACACTTTCAGATGTAACGCATTTTTGAAATGGGTGATTGAAAAACCGCGCGGGCACTATAAACAGGCTGGAGGAGGAGGAGGGACGCGTGTTATTATGTAGAGTATTAACCTTACGTAACATTATTAGAGGTTTTTATTTTTATTTTTTTATTTAAAAGACACACAGCCCCTCGTGAAAGACAACGGAGGGAGGGAAGGGGTGGGGGGGGGAGGAATGGCTGAGGGAAGATAACAGTAAAACTGTGAGTATAAATTGTTAAGGTAATGCTACGCTGCTGTGGTTTCAGAATGTAGCAACGTGTACGCGTTTTGACATTACTGATATCCCTCGAAGTTACAGATATTGTATTGTGTGTGAAGTGGCCTCTGATTAATGCAGGCAGTGTTTGTGTGTGTGTGCGTGTGTGTGCGCACTAGAGGAGAGTGTTGGCTTTGCTGGTTTGCTCATCATTCAAACTGCAATGTTTTACATTTTAATTGTTCGCATCCAGCTGGTCAGTGCGGAATTCTACACCCGCCCACCCACTCACCTACTTGCCCGCCCACCCACCCACCCACCCACCCTCACTCACTCACAGCTCGACCGCACTCACACACTCAGTATTAATAATAATAGTATTACTAATAATAATAATTCTCACGTTTGAAATAGCACTTTTCACTTCTTCTAGGCTGTGTCTCAAAGCGCTTCACAGAATATATACTGTAAAGTGAATCGACTGTATATATATATGTGTGGGTGAAATGCGGCAGCCGATTGCACACACGGCAGCGTCCCCCCCCGCAAACAAACAGCCGTGGATATGAAAATGACCAATTTTTTTATTATTAGTTTTTTTGAGGGATTTTATATAATAACTACAGTATATAATAATAATAAGAAGAAACACTCAACTTGGATTTTTTTTAAAAAAAATTGAATCTAAATCAAACTCCTCCCTAGCCACTATAAGTGGAGTTTGACATTTTGTGAGAAGCATTATTTAATGGTGTACAAATTCCACATACATCCACAGTGTAGTGACTGTGTCATTTTTTTTGTGTGATGGAGGGGGGTGGGAGGGGCGATATGAATTCGAGGAAAGCCCCCCCCCCCCAACTCGAAATAAAGCACAGATTCCCAATTGAAAGCTCCCGATTAACTGAGTTCACGAGAAGGAACTATTTATTGCGAGAGAGAGAGAGAGCGAGAGAGAGAAAACAAATAAAGACGCTGCGATATCATATCCTCACGAGAACGAGGCTGAGAAAGCTTCACGTGAGCTGTGCCGGATGCCACACACAGCAGTTATTGTAAAGTCACCTTTCGTGTACTATTGATTGTAATGGAAGGAAGGAAGCTTGCGGTAGCCACGTGGCTATCTCCACTGACGGTGAGAGCGAGCGGCTGGCAGAATTAACAGTCTGACCCGCTGTGATCACCAGTGGCCTGCTCTACCCTGAATACCAAGTGCCGAAAATATAACCCGGGAAAGGTCTAAAAAAACTGTCCACCCCCTTCACTGAGAGAGCAGCTCTCTCCCCGTTTGCCTCGCTCGCTGTCGCGCGGTGCGTTACCTCAAAAGCGCGTTGTAAACCAACAACCGTTTCCTTTTTAAAAGGCCCAGAGCGTAGACAGTCCATTGGCTTGATGTTGGGTGAAGCGCTTTGAGACGTCTCTCTCTCTCTCTCTCTCTCTCTCTCTCTCTCGCTGGCTGGCGGGATAAGCAGCCAAATCAAACGCGAGTTCCTGTGATGTATTATACATGTGGGAAAGATGTGTGCAGGCTGAATATTTAAAGCAAAGTCCTTTAAATAATCATACGAAGGCTTGCGGGCTTTGACACTTCTCTCACACACACACACACACACACACACACACACAGAGTTAGAAAAGCAGATTTTCCCAATGCCTCAGTGCGTAAATGCACTCAAGAGTTTGACACTAAACCGTACAGATTAGGACGACGACAACAACAACAACATCAACTTGCTCCCCCTCACTCAGAACAGTATCCCAGAGACATGCCCTTAACCGAACCCTGGCCTCCACAGTCTGGTACTTGCAGCCAATGGGACCTCGACCTTGGGCTAGGAACAAAATAAAAATAAAATAACTTGGTCACTTCAATCCATGACCGCGTGTGTGTGTGTGTGTGGGGGGGGGTGGGTGGGGGGGGTGGGGGTGGGGGGGAGGATGAGGTGACGGGGGGAACGCTGATGCATATGGTGTGCGGGGCGATCGGTGGTTCCCGCGTTTCACTCGCAAAAAATATAAATATATAAAAACGTATACATACGGTCAATTCACTTTACGCTACATCCCGTGAAGCGCTTTGAGACTGGAGATGTCTCAACGTGTGATACAGTCACAGAGCGTCGCGTCTGACGCACGAGAGGATTATTATTGCTTTTTCACTTGCAAGACTTTTGTCTGGTTGGGAATCTCTTTAGTATTGATGGCGGATTCCAGTTGTCAACAGCTAGTGAGCTCCCCCCTCCTCCCCCCCCCCCCCACCCACTCACCCCCCCCCTGCCCCCCCAACAACTCACAGCCCCCCGCCCCCCCAAGAAAACATTTTTTTTTTTATAAGTTATCTTTTCAGCCAAAACCACAGAAATGACGGTTAGAGTGGGATGTGTTGCGAGTGATGTCTTTATCAAGTTACTCGCTAAAACCTAATCTGTATTCTCAATGTTATCTTATTTTTTTTTCCCTCCCTCCCTCCCTCCCTCCCTCCCTCCCTCCCTCCCTCCCTCCCTCCCTCCCTCCCTCCCTCCCTCCCTCGCCTGGTCATATTTTAATCTGTGTTGCTGGGAGAAGCTCTTCAAATATATACATACACCTACTGTGCACATACATAATACTGTATATATTTTTAAATCCTCGCCAAGCAGATAAGGGAATAAAATCCATGTCTTTGTAGTTGGTTTTAGGATCATATTCAATGCTACAGGATAGATAGAAACTGACACGAGGTTTTCCTCAGCCGTTCACCCGAGTGACTGTTCTTCGTGTCTGAACTCAGACAATAAACAGGGAGCCCTGTGGCTCAGAGCGAAACTTTGGGCAAGTTTCCCTACTCCACGCACACACACACACACACACGCACGCACACACACACACGCACGCACGCACGCACGCACACACACACACACGCACGCACACACACCTCCGTTTACCTCGCAGTAAATAGGAACCCAATTGTTGGTTGATTGGCAGATGGCATTTCCTGTTTTAGGGTAAATAATCCCTTCAGAATACAGTAATGATAATCTGGTCACTCGATCCACGACTGTTTGTGTGGCGCGCAATTGGCCGCCGCCATCTTCTCCCACGGAATATATACTCGGTTTCACTTTCCGGTGTGCCCCGCGAAGCGCTTTTTGAGACGTCTCAATAAGACTTTGCTTGTGGCTATCTCGTATCTCGTGTCCTCAAGTTCACCGACTCCCCTACCAGTGGAACTAGTTTCTCTCCTCAGGTGTGGGCCTCTCAACCTTCTCGGTTCCAATCGAAACAGCCAAACCTCGCCTCGTTAACTTACAGATAACTAGTAGACTAGAGGTAGCTGCGGGGGGGGGGGGGGGGGGGGATGTTTAGCCTCAAGGCTAAACATTGTTCGGAAAGCAAAACTCTCGTCGAGAATGAAAGTAAGTGCGTTTTTTTTATATCTAGTATTTTTTTTTTGAGGGGGGGGCAAAAATATGATTGATGGTGAACCACTACCCAGTAAAAAAAAAGAGCTCGATGGTAACTGTAGTCAAGTGTAGTGACTGGTTCCTGTGAGAGCATCCAAGGCTACTTTGGACAGGGGTGGGAGTCCAATGCCTTCTGTTCTGTGTCTGGCTGATTGAACGCTAGTGGAGACACAGGTGATCAGAGTGGCTTCCTCAGCAAGTCCTTGATAATTCTCCCATTCCCCCCCCCCCCCCCCCCACCCCCCGCCAGCCTTGTATAATGTACAATAGATAGCGAAATAATCTCACCAGCCACTGCTGAAATGTACAGACACATACATAGACAGACTGAGTGAGTAGCCCCTCACACCCACACAATACAGTACAGTATACACACAGCCTGTGTTATCTGTTAGCCTCTGATCTGATGAATGTTTTATTTGACACCAAAGGGAGATTCCTGCACATGAACAGGTGAATAATGGATTAGTCAACCAGTCACTAGCCTTCCCTCATTGATTGACTTTTGGGTTGCATGCCCCCCCCTCCCTTCACCACACACTCCCATTTTCATTCACAAAGCTTTTAAGCCCTGACTTTTGTTTTGCTAAAAGCTCTGCCATCAATTGTTCTCTTCTGTAGGAGAGCATTAAAAACACAGAGAGAGAGGAGAGAAGGAGAGAGAGAAAGAAAGGAAAGAGAGAGAGAGAGAGAGGAGGGGGTTAATTGGAGCTGAGGTGGGTTTGCTAGTTGGATGCTCTCTCTGTTGACTCTCAGTTGGCTTCAGTGGGAGGTGGGCTTGACCCTGGCCAGTTGGTATAGACACAGCCTCTCTCTCTCTCTTTCTTTCTGCTGCATAAAATCCTGTCTTTCGAGAAGGATGAGAGGATGAGAGAGAGTCTGTGTGTTTGTGAGAGAGAAAGAGAGTCGTGAGAAAGTGTGTGTAAGGTCACTGGGTGACTTTGAGCTCCAAGCCAACCTCCCCACCCCCTCCCTCCCTCCCTCCCTCTCTCTCTACCTGTCTGTCTGTGTGAGTCTGTCACCTCTGCAGGAAAGTGCTTCTCTCCCAGTTCCTGCTGTCAGTCTGACTGAGAGACATTGTCACAGTCTCCCCATCATCACCATCACCTTCCAACCCAATAACTGACAGCTCCAGTGAAACCACAGCTCTCTCTCTCTCTGTGACCGCCTGATTTGGTGTGTGAGTGATTGTGAATGAGTGACAGTGTGTGAGAGTGACTGACTTGAGTGTGAATGAGTGACTGAGAGTGTGTGTGTGTGTGAATGAGTGATTATGAATGAGCTGAGTGTGTGAGAGTGACTGACTTGAGTGTGAATGAGTGACTGAGAGTGTGTGTATGAGTGAGTGGCTGAGAGTGTGTGAGTGAATGAGTGTGAGTGACTGACTGAGTGTGGGTGACTAAGTGTGTGTGAGTGAGTGGCTGAGCGTGTGTGAGTGACTGAGAGTGTGTGAGTCAGTGAGTGTGTTCGTGAGTGTGTGAGTGAGTGACTGAGTGTGTGAGAGTGACTCAGTGTGTGAGAGTGACTGAGTGTGTGAGAGTGACTGAGTGAGAGAATGACTGTGTGTGAGTGAGTGAGTGACTGAGTGTGTGAGTGACAGTGTGTGTGAGTGAGCGACTGAGTGTGTGAGAGTGAGTGACTGAGATTGTGTGAGTGATTGAGTGTGTGAGAATGACTGACTGAGTGTGAGTGACTGAGAGTGTATGTGGGTGAGTGAGTGACTGAGTGTGGGTGGGTGAGTGAGTGACTGAGAGTGTGTGACAGTGAGTGACTGAGTGTGTGAGTGACTGAGAGTGTGTGTGAGTGAGTGACTGAGAGTTGTGAGTGACTGAATGAGTGACTGAGTGTGTGAGTGACTGAATGACTGAGAGTGTGTGAGTGACAGTTGTGAGTGAGTGAGATTATGTAAGTGGCTGAGTGTGAGAGTGAGTGACTGAGTATGTGTGTGTGTATAAGTGAGTGACTAAATGTGTGAGTGACTGAGTGTGTGAGTGACTGACTGTGAGTGACTGATAGTGTATGTATGTGGGTGAGTGACTGAGAGTGTGAGAGTGAGTGACTGAGAGTGTGTGAGTGACTGAATGACTGAGAGTGTGTGAGTGAGTGGGTGAGTGAGATTGTGTAAGTGACTGAGTGTGAGAGTGAGTGACTGAATATGTGTGTATAAGTGAGTGACTAAATGTGTGAGTGACTGAGTGTGTGTGATTGAGTGACCGAGAGTGTGTGAGTGACTGCGTGTGAGTGACTGAGTGTGAGTGACTGAGTGTGTGAGTGACAGTGTGTGTGAGTGACTGAGATTGTGTGAGTGACTGAGAGTGTGTGTGAGTGACTGAGAGTGTGTGTGAGTGAGTGACTGAGAATGAGTGAGTGACTGAGAATGTGTGTGAGTGACTGAGAGTGTGTGTGAGTGACTGAGAGTGTGTGTGAGTGAGTGACTGAGTGCGTGTGACTGAGAGTGTGTGTGAATGACTGAGAGTGAGAGTGAGTGACTGAGTGTGTGTGTGAGAGTGAATGACTGAGAGAGTGTGTGTGAGTGACTGAGAGTGTGTGTGAGTGAGTGAGTGAGAGTGTGTGAATGGGTGCTGCGAGGTGACCAGACAGATAGAGAGGAGGGAGGGAGGGAGAGAGAGAGAGAGAGGAGAGGAGAGAGAGAGAGAGAGAGAGCAAGAGAAGGAAGGAAGACTAGCCCATCACATCCCCCAAAGTGTACAGTAATTGTCAGGAGATAGAGAGAGAGAGAGAGAGACAGTCTGTGCTCTAGTATTGCTGCTGTGGTTGGCTTGTGGTGTGTGTGAGAATCAATGCTCCATCTCTCACCACCGACCTGGACAGGACCAGATCAGTCCAAGACATCAGGAGGTCACTGAGCCATGATATTAACCAGGGAGGAGAAGCACACTGCAGACTGCTCCCAGTCACCAACCAAGTCAAACACAACTGTCTACAGCCAAGCTCCCATCACTCAAGGACACAAGGAAACGCCAGGAATATTTTAACTGAAGCTTTTTCCCACCCCCTTTTATTCTTATTATTTATTCTTCTTATTCTCTCTCTCTCTCTCTGTTGTTCCTTCCCCCTCTACCTCTCTCTCTCTCTCTCTCCCCCCCCCCCCCCCCCCCACTCTCTCTCTCTCCTCTCTCTCTCCTGCTTTTTCCTCCAGCCTAGGACGTCCCAGGAATGTCTGTAGAGCTTTCTTCCTGTTTTTGTTGTTCTCTGTGGAAGTGAAATGCCATCATTGGCAGTTTGGACCTCATTCCAGTGTCTGGGTTCTTTGATTCTCTTTTGAGTGTTTGTGGGGAGGCTGGCAGGGCATTTTATACCTCTCTCTCTCTCTCTATTCCTGTCTGTCTGTCTATTTGTTGGTTAGTGAGTCAGTGAGTTAGTCAGTGAATTAGTTTCATTTTTTTTTCTTTAAAAAAAAATCGACATTCATGTTGTTTGCAACCATGCGGAGAGATGAAGATGTTGTATCAGCTTTCTTGCGGCGCTTTCCTGTGATTGTGTGGATAGTTCTGAGTGTCACATTAGTGCCAGTAGGTGATTCACAGCAGCAAATCCCTCTGAATGTGTAAGTGTCACTGATATTCTCTTCTTCTTCTGCTGGCTTTTATTTTTAAATGTAATATATGTATACATATCTATATCTGTGTAACTCAAAATCCGTTCGCCGGTGTCCGCGCTTGTGTGTGTGTGTGTGCGCCTGTAGTTATGGAACTTGATGAAGATGATGGTGTGGATGAGGAGGATGATGAAAATGATAATCCTTTACAGCATTTGATAAGACGCCTTATCGCGTCTTCGAGTCTCCTTATTATTCACTGTCAAGTGAATCGACTGAAAATCCTTTATCTCATATTATCCCCTGGCTTTGCGAGCCGTTTGGGTCTAACCTGGATGTGTTTTTATTTTGTTTAAAAAAAAAAAAATTCTCTCTTTTCTTTCGTGTGGAATTAGAAAGAAAGTAAATTTCTTTTAACGAAGTCCAGGCTAGGTTTGAAACACTGCAGGATCTCTATGCTTCGTAAGCCACCGGTGTGTTTTATTGTGCTGCATAAGAAATCTTTATCTTTAAAAAAAAATCCTTTATATGTTTCCTCATGCTGCCGTTCTGACAAGTTTGACACGGAGAGTAAACAGTTACATCTCAAAAACACACACACACACACACACACACTCCATTATGATTAAAAAAAAATCTGATAATCTCTTTGTCAAATAATGAAACGAATGAAATAGCTGATGAGTGACTAGATTTGCTCCCTGTTGTCTCCCACCAGCAGGGAAGCGATTTATTTATTTCTATGTTACTGTACAGTATTATTGTTATTTTTATTTGAAGATGCTGAAATCTCTTTATCTTAATAAATTGATTTTATTTATTTTTAAATTTCTTTTTAACGTATTTATATCAAAAAATAATTATTTCTTAGGGTGAAACTGTGGGCGTCAGCCTTCGGAGGGGAAATCAAATCCATCTCGGCCAAATATTCCGGGTCGCAGTTCCTGCAGAAGGTAATGAGAGTTTTTTTTAAGAAATATATTTTTGACAAGCGGGCGTTTTAACGGGGTTCCGGAATTGTCCGACTCTTCCCAAACGCCAGGCTATTAAAATTATCTCGGGGCTTTGACCGATAGCTATCTAATTGACCATAATCGGCAGAGCTTTGGTTTGCTGTCCGCCTGCTGAAGCTACCCCCACACTCCCCCTCCCCTTTACAACGCTCGATTGTATTGTGACTTGATAATGTGTTGGATTAACTCAGTGCTTTGGGGAGCTCGATCCATCCGTCCAAAACACAGGTTGACTTTTAGCAACTTGCCGTTAATTTTCCGTTAACTGGATTTTTTGTTTTGGGAGGTGGGTGGGGGTGGGGGGGTGGGGGGGAATTATTATTTTGTTAACTGTGGGGGAAACGAGTAACTAACACAGTGTGTGATTTCTGCTCAATGCTCCTGTCGGCTCACCCTCACTGCAGAGCATTCGTGTTCCTAGACCATTACAGATAAGAGAAATGAGCGTCTTATCTGTGTGTTCAGGTGGATAGTATTCTGCCTCCACCACTGGCTGAAAGTCTGAAAGATCTCCATTAAATTACTATTGTAATGAAGAATGTGATTTTAACCCCCCCCACCCCCCCCGTGTCGAAAGCGCAACTTCTGTGTCTCTTTAAGAAAATATATCAGAGGAATATGTATAACTTACAGATAGCGAGAGAGTCTCGCTGTTAAGTTGCCGGTTTATTTTGCTAATGCTAATAATAATAATAATGCTTGCATTCGATATAGTGCCTTGTCATGATAATAATCCTTGCATTTGATAATCCTTGCATTGTCAAGTCGTTGAGATGTCTCAAAGCGCTTCGCAGGATATACTATAAATTGTAGTGACTGTGTTTGTGTGGGTGAAAAGCTCTGAAAGGCAAAGTTGAAAAGCTTTGAGACTTATGGATTTTCTCTCTTTATATATATATTAAAAAAAACACTATTTGATATACTGTACATGTAGGGCCGAGTTCATTCACGATGCTGACTATTTGATGTTGTGTGTTTCTCTTCTTTTCTCTTTTAAAGAAACATGGCAATTTTTACACAGGGTTCGTACATATACTGTACTGTACAAGTGAATGTTATCTGCCGTACAGAGACAGTGTGTGGCCAGGAACTATCGTACAATTTTTTTTTAACCAGGACCCAAGTTAGAAACATCACTCAGCTAAACGGTAAGAGGGTTTCTCAAAGCATTGCGATGTGTTTTGTTAGGTGGCAGCTCTTTGCGTACAGCCTGAAACATGCAAATGGAGGAGGAATTTTTAAGCAGATGACTGAAACCAAAGTCGTCATTTTTATTCTCCCCGCAGTTAATTTTTCTTAATCCTAAGAAGCTACTGCAAGCAGGCAATTACACACACACCCCCCCCGCACACACACACACACATACACACAGAGTTAACGGCAACCTCTCAAATCTGATTTTCCGCTCCTCTCCATAATTTCAGTTTAACCGTTTGTTCCTCTTCAGGCCTAAAACAATTTCTGTTTTGTGTTCTTCCATATTCCAAACCTTCAAAAATCAAACAAACAGATACAAGCAACAGAAAGGGCCCTGATGTAGGGAAACTTACCGTGAGATTTAAGCTGTGTGATGGATTAAAATATATATGTATAATGTTTATATACCGGTACATACAGCCAATTCACATTGCAGTATATTCTGTGAAGCACTTTGAGATGTCTAGGAAGACATGGAAAGCGCTATATCAAATGCAAGTATTATTATTATATTATTGTGTTTGGGTGATTTGAGAGGATTAACTTGTAATCGAGCCTCCTCGGGTTTAAGTAACCAACCATTCCTTACACTCTGCATAGAGTGCACGATGGAAGCAAACAATAGAATAATTGGAGAATTAATATTTAGTTAATACTTAAATCTTTTAGGAACGCAGTTTGGTTTTCTTGCCGATTAAATGGATGCAATTCTTGCATTTGATATAGCGCCTTATTACATCGCTGAGCAGCCTCAGTGTGCTTCACAGCTCACCCTGTAAAGTGAAGTGACTGTAGAGATTGTGAGCAAGATTTAATTATTTAGTTTTTTCTCTCTTCCCCGCCCCCCCCCCCCTCCTCCCCACCCCTCTGGTAACCAGATCTGCAGGAGTTCAGATTGCGCGACAGAAACTGAATCGTCATTCAGTGGTCGGATGCGAAATATCGAACTCGTTTTTTTTTGGATTCCATTTCTAAACGTCTCATTAACCCTGGTACAAATATAGTGTAATCGTTTCGACAAAATGGGCTCTGGGCTTTATATAAACTGCAGCTTCACACACCAGCCTAGCTTATCGTGTTACTGTCAGACAGACAAACACTGAATAACCCCATAGGATTGTTGTATTTTTTTTAATGTGTACATATATATATATATATTTTAGAAACGGCACTTGTCCACTGTAATGGATTTTCCAGGATTTCTACAGCTGCCACCTAGATTTCACAGCATGAAAGAGACTGTCAGCTTTCCCAGTGAAGGCCTATGCTTAAATACTTGGCAAATTTATCCCAGATAAATACTGGATCATTGACAACGTTTAAATCTAAATTAACCTGCCTGCGTGGGACCCGGCTCCAACTAGCAGTTTCAGCAGGAAAATCTCGAGAATGTAGTCAGTCAGATATAATACTTACATTGCCCCCAATCCCAGCCTCTTATTGTTGGGTAGTTTTCAAAGTTAAGTCTGATTTTCCAATGCAGTGAATTATATATTAAAGGAAAGGTAATTGAGTTGTACGCAGTTCACGGCTTGCACGTAAGAATATTATTATTTATTTGGTGGGGATTTATCACTAAATCAAAAACATTTGTCTTTTTATCTTTTTCCATTTGTATTACGTTAGGATGCATTTTCTTCCGCAACCCCGTTTATCTATTACTGTACTTAATAACATTCTCTTCACTCTAGGTAACTGTGTGACTTTGTGCTCACAGCCAGAGTAAAACCCTCGCAAAAAAACGAGAGAGTCTGATTTATGCCCACATAATATACAGTCCATTTCACTTTTCCAGTGTAGCCCGTGAAGCGCTTTGAGACGCCTCGAAGACGTGATAAGGCACTGTATAAAAATACAAGGATTATTATTATATTAGTATTTTAATTAAGCTCTGCATAGGAGTTAGTGAAAATAGTAAGTATGAAATGGTAAGAGTAGGAACACGCATACAAGGGTTTGCATTATTAACTGAATATTTGAACGGTGGAATAAACGATCCCTATTCATACGAACGGTAGTAAGTATACGTTTGCGGATAACACATTACTGTGTTGACACATTTAATATTAAAATCGAATTGAGATCATTATAAGGTGTTTGTGATAATCGCAATAGCGTTTTAATCCTAAATATGTCAATACAATAATATTACAATATTATATTAAAAAATGATAAACGGGAAGTCGTCAAATATAGTAACGGCTTCACACAAACGCCTTGATCGCTTCACTACTTTACAACCTGCTTTCTTCTCCCTCCCTCCCTCCCTCCCTCCCTCCCTCCCTCCCTCCCTCCCTCCCTCCCTCCCTCCCTCCCTCCCTCCCTCCCTCCCTCCCTCCCTCCCTCCCTCCCTCCCTCCCTCCCTCCCTCCCTCCCTCCCTCCCTCCCTCCCTCCCTCCCTCCCTCCCTCCCTCCCTCCCACCCTCCCTCCCTCCCTCCCTCCCTCCCTCCCTCCCTCACCCACCCACCCACCCACTCACTCACTCACTCACTCACATATTTAATAATAATAATCATAATAATAATTTGGTCACTCAATCTGCTGATATGCCGGACACTGCTGTGTGCAATTGGCTGCCGTGTTTCGCCCCCCAAAAGTCTAGTCAATTCAGTTTGCAGTGTATCCTGTGAAATGCTTTCAGATGTCTCAAAGTCATGATAATACGCTATGTCATTATTATCTAATAAGAATCATAATTCTAGCATTTGCTATAGCGCTTTTCACATCAAAATCTGTTGCTATCTATCGAAGCAGACGGTGAATAAAAGAGTGCCCACGCCAGCCAGAATAGTCAGAGAATTGCAGTTGGACGTTTCACGTTTGCTCGATTATATTTTATATTTGCACTCACGAAATTGTAGCTTTATTCTTCCGCGAAATTATAAATTTTGTCAAAATGGCTGCTGAGTGCACAGCACGCAGGAATGTGCTTGAATGGGTGGTCTTTGTCGCTCCCCTAATTCGTCGGGAATCATTAACGGTAATCATCGTAATAATAGTAACGATGATTTAAAAATACCTCACTTAACGAGAAGGGGATTCGAAGCCACAAACAGGGTACGTGCTGGGGTGGGCAACCGAGACACACACACACACACACACACACACAGAGAGAATCCCCTGAGCTGATGTTGATGAGAACAGACTGGAGTATTTTATGATGTAATTCTTTAACCTCAGTCCTGCCTGTGTACGGAGCTGGCTTGACTCGCTGTACACTGCTGTCCTACACAGTCACTGCTGATTCCCCTGACACCGTGTTTGCTGGCCACTCAAGCACCCAGTTCCATCCATCAGCTCAACCGCACTGTCTCTAGGCTTTCTCTCTTGTGGAGTGTTTTTTTTTCTTGAGAGAGAGAGTGAGTGAGACCTTGCACATCCCGTAATAGTGATACACGACACTGTTTTTCGTCTCTCGTCTTCCTGCCCCCGAATGTCTGTCTGTCTGTAATCCGCCACCGAAAATGGGAAAAGATTTATTTCTCTCATCCGTCCGTCTAAACTTTAATCTGCGGTGTTTATTGTGTGACATAGACACTGGGCAGATAATGATAATTCTTGAATCATTCTTAAATATAATAATAATATAGATAAGGATTATTATTAAATATAATAATGATAAGATGAAGAAGTACATTAAATGTAATATAATAAAATACGATAAGACATCTGAGAAGCAGGTGAGTGGGACAGGGGGTCGGAGGGGGGTTAGTGGAGGGGAGGTTGGGGGAGGTTGAAGTTACTGCACTAGAGCACGGACCACATACATGATTTATTGAGGGTTTAAAAAGATTCCCCCCCAAAAAAATAACTGGAACTGCTTGCCAGGCCAAACGTGATGCAAGGAATGCAATGCAAATGACTGCATTCATCTGCTCAATTGCTGTAATCAGTGGCGCGAGCAGTGGCAAGATTTGTTGGTAATAATATAATCATAGGCAAACATACCCCTTGCTGTACAACAACACTGACACCTAGGTTAGGTATGATGTCTTGCAGCTGTGATTGGCAGTAAGTGAACGGTAGCACACACACACACACACACACACACCACACCCCTCATTGCATTTTATGACCAAGCTTTTCTCGTTTAAACAAAATAACTTGGCGATCTATACAACCAGGGGAATAACAATGAAAAGATACAATTTGGAATAGCTATAAAACGCGAAATAAAAGAGCTAAACACATCAATGTACCTGTACATTGCCACCTGTAGGCCCTGGAAGTCATTTTGCACCGACTAGGATACATGTACCCCTGGTCGAGAACCGCCGGTCTAGACTTCACAGAATAGATACCGTAAAGTGAATTGACTGTATAGTTCGTGGTTGAAATCACCATCGTCAGTTCCTACTTGTGAGCGACATGATTCTCAAACGAAGGTGGACAGACACCACGAGTCAGTGGATTGATATGGGAAGGACGCTGTACGGACTGGGTTATGCAGATGAGTTGAAAGCGGAGGGACAGCCGATCGATCACGTCCGTTCCCACGCGGATCGCGTCGCCAGGAGACACACTGTCACTGTGTCGCGTGTAATTAGCCTGAATTCTATTTTATTTTAATAGGTTTACGTCAGAAAATACGATTACCTTGCGCAATTGGCCTCGTTCCGCCCACAAAACACACAGTCAATTGACTTTCCCAGTACAGTCTATCCTGCGAAGCGCTTTGAGACGTCTTGAAGACATGATGCGAGGATTATTATTATTATTATTATTATTGTTAGTATGGCTTGCACTTTGGTGCATTTGATCAAGTCTTCGAGACGTCTCAAAGCGACTTCGCAGAATATCCAGTAAAGTGTGGTGACTGGACATTTTGTGGGCGAAACGCCGCAGCCATTTTGCGCCCAGCGGAGTCTCACCAACAGACTCGGAGTGAGTGACCAAATTATCCTTATTTTTTAAAAAAAATCCTGACTTAAAAATCACTTTAGATCATTACCTCCTGGAAAGTGATCGACTAACGACCGGGTTCCTACTCATTGCTAGTAACGTATCGCGTTAGCGCCCGAGCGATCGAAAGTTTTGTGTTGTTAAAACGCGCTGTTTTTAGACAGATAGCTCCGATAGCTCCGTTATCTCCTGGTTTTTATTGCCGATAACGATTCAGTGTTTTTTTTTTTTGGGGGTAGCATGTAGTAGTTTGGGTCTTCGGAGATGACACTACAATAATGAAACGCAGCTCACGATTTGGATGCAAGATTGCTGAACGAGGTTGAACAAGGCATTAGGATTTATTTATTTTTTTGCTTCGTCAGGTGTTTGTGTTTAAACAGTGGCAGCCAGGAGCAGTTATTGTATAATTGGCAGTTTTTAATTCTGCTTGGAAACATTATTGGTGGATGTAGAGAGAGAGAAAGAGAGAGAGAGAGAGAGAAAGAAACTAATGATATGCAAATACTGCGTATTCCATTCGCTTTCAGAAGTGGGTCTACTTTCCACCGTTTGAAGTTCTGGAGACCAGCAGCTCAGAGGTTAGAGCATATGCTGGGCAAGTGAGAGGACCTCGGTTCGATTCCAAGGCAGCGAATGTTAGGACAAGGTTGATACTCGATTGACGGATCGCTTTTCCGGCGGTGGGGGGGGGGGGGTAAGAAAAATAATAATACAGTCATAATAATATTAATTTAATCGCTCAATCTACAGCTGTCCTTGCAATGTGATATTAGCGTCTTATCACCTCTTTAAGGTGACTCAAAGCGCTTCACAGAGGAGAAAATGTAAAGCGAATTGACTGTGTATGTTTTGGGGGCCCCGTAACAATCTGAGGGACGGACGTTGCAATAATATTGATAGAGTCGCGGGCGGAGTGGAGGCTTTCAGCTGCGGTAGGGTTTCCGCAAAGTCTTTGGAATCTCTCTGCCGACCGCTTCCAGAATATCTAATCTCCTGAATTGATTTTAAACTCCTCAATGCCGATACATGTCTAACAGGAGCCTCGGTGATTGACCCTAAGGTCATCTTGTCAAAAATAGCAAGTCGGAGAATTTCAGGATCCCAGTTTATCAAACTGTTGTTTTTTTTGTTTCCCAAGCGAGTGTTCAGGCGTCTGTCTCGCAGCGCGCAATTGGCCGCCGCGTTTCTCCCACGAATATATACAGTCGATTCACTTTACAGTATATTCTGTGAAGCGCCTTTGAGACACAGTCTGGAGGACGTGAAAAGCCGCTGTATCAAATGCCAGGATTATTATTATTATTCTTGTGCGCCAACCACATCCATAACATACAGTTAGTGGGGGAAACGCTTTCTGAAGTCAGCATTTCAGTTGTGACAACGAGGGTCACCCCCAGAGAGAAACACACGTGTTTGGATGTCCACCAAATCATGTATTTTCTAACAAACAATTGTTTTTGATGCATTAATTGTTCCAGTACAATGGCAGTATTGACAACTTGCAAATGGAACTGTTGAAGTGCTTATCGAGCACATCGCCATCGATTGGTTTGAGAGTTCAAGGTGAGCCAGGTTCAGGCAAAGCGAATTTTTTTTAAGCTGACATAGATGAAGATGTATTGCGATCGCAGAGATTTTAGTTTTTACTTGAGTCTAAATATCATCATAATAATAATAATCCTGGCATTTGATAGAAGAAGACTTTTCACGTCTTCTACACTGTGTCTCAAAGCGCTTCACAGAATATACTGTCAAGTGAATTGACTGTGTGTATATTTGCGGGCGAAACGCGGCAGCCAATTGCGCACAGCAGCGTCGTCCCCACACACACACAAACAGTCGTGGATTGAAATGACCAATTTTACTATTGTATTGTGAGGTGTTTTTGAGGGATTATTATTAGGCGTGCGTGTGTGCGTGTGTGCGTGTGTGCGTGTGTGTGTCCTGGATTCGAACACAGGTCTCACTCTTGCAAAGCGAGTGCTCAGTCTTCATGACACAAGTACAAATAGATTGAATCAGAACAAAGGTTCCACAAGCCAAAGTGATAGGAACAGGAGGTGGCCATTCAGCCCTAGAGCCTGTTCCACCATTCTATCTATCCACCTCAGCCGTGACGTTTTGCAAGTTTCTTTATCAAGGAATTTCATTGGAAATCGCCCAATAACAATTAGTAATATGAGATCCATCGTGTGATTTTTAATATGCAGTAGATACATCTTAATAATGTAGTATTGCTATTATTATACAGTATATAGATCTTGATGCAGTAACTCAACATGACCACAGGATGGAGAATTCAGATTAACATCAGGAAAAATACTTGAGAGGGAGCTTTCGGTAAAGAACCCACTTCAAACCATTTCATCTTGTTCTTCGACGAGATTTAACATCTTTAACATGTTCATGTAGCGTCATCAAACTGCTAATTATACACATCTAGGCCCTTGTCTTGAACCCTTCTTGTTGTCCATGAATACATTAACTAAAATGCCTCCTATGAGTAATAATAATCCTTGCTTTTGATAATACAGCATCTTTCGCGTGTTCTGTTCATCTATACAGAATATACTGTTCAGTGCAATGGCCATGTGTTTTTTGGGCAAAATTTGTTGGCAGCCAATTGCACTCATCACAGCTCGGAGAGGAGTTACTGTAAAGTGTAGTGACCGTATACAAAAGGCAGCACCCGTTTGCGCTCAGTGACGTTTCACAGACAGTCGTGGATGCGAGGAATTGTTATACTGTACATATATATATATGTTACCTGGGTGAATTTTTGACTCATTCTGCTCAAAGCTGTGTTCTTGGCCCGGCCTTTGGTAGCAACAATGGAAACTTTACAATTGAGCTAATTGTTTTACTGATGCGAAAGGTTTAATTGTATTTACTCATGGTTCATTGTACTGAAAAATAAAAGATGGCATTTGCCCTTGCTTCAGTGAAACATTAATGGTTTTGCTGAATTAATCCCATGCCAATAAATGTGTGCCCCAGGACAATTTAACACATTCACCAATCTCTTTTTGTTAACTCGAAGCCTTTACATAATGATACCCTGGACAAGTTTACAATCCTTTGAAGATTAAATTGAAGTTTGGGTTTGACTATGTGAGAATAAACGCCATTTAGAAATTATTTTGAGAAAGGTGACGGGTAAAACATCATCATTATACTGTACACTCGTAGTTTATGGCATTAATAATAATAATAATAGTCTTTTTGCATCTGATATCGCACCTTTTTACGCATTTTAGATGTCGCAAAACGCTTCGCCGAATATACCGAGAAGCGAATTGACCGTATATCTTGCAGGTGAAACGCGGCAGCCAATTGCGCACAGCAGTGTCCCCCACAAACGGCCGTGGATTGAGAGACCAATATTATTATTAATTTTTGACGAATCTCTGTAGGAAATTGGTGAGTGCACAGCTGGAATATTGTGCGCAGTTTGGGGCAGTTTAAAATTATGGAAGGAGCATTACAGAGTATGGAGAGAGAGAGAGAGAGTGAGTGAGGTTTGTGATAGTCGAGGAGATGAAAGGATATTTTATACGATATTTCTGTGGTTATGGTTTAAAGGCAATGCCGTTTTGAACTGAGACACAAATTAATGATTTTTTTTCCAGGCAGTTTCGATGTGCAATTAATTGGTTTTGTCGCTTCACTGTTAATTTAAAGGCTGATTGGAATTACAGCGTGGAATACTCTAGTGTTGATTTAAGAAATTTTTTTGTGTGCGTTCAAAAAAAAGTGTGTATTAATTTATACAGAGCAATTCAGTTAATACTTATACAGTAAGTGCCAGCCACTTAGCATTGGGAATTGAGAGAACCTTTGAGAGAAACTCCCACCTCTTGTCAAATAATGTCAAGGAATAATAATGAGAAGAAGAAGAATCCTCGTATTTGACACAGCGCGTTATCACATCTTCTAGACGTCTCAAAGCGCTTCACAGAATATACTGTAAAGCGTACACTGTAAAGTGAAGTGACTGTGCATATATTTGTGGGCGAAACGCGGCGGCTGATTGTGCACAGCAGCGTCCCCCCACACACCACAAACAAACAGTCGTGGATTGAAAATCTCCCTCCCTCCCTCCCTCCCTCCCTCCCTCCCTCCCTCCCTCCCTCCCTCCCTCCCTCCCTCCCTCCCTCCCTCCCTCCCTCCCTCCCTCCCTCCCTCCCTCCCTCCCTCCCTCCCTCCCTCCCTCCCTCCCTCCCTCCCTCCCTCCCTCCCTCCCTCCCTCCCTCCCTCCCTGCCCAAGGTTTCGCCCTGACCTGCCTGGATATGAAACGAGACGCATGTAAGGGCGAGTGAGCGAGCGAGCGAGTGAGTGAGCGACTCTAACCCACTGAGCTACCGGACACCTTCAATGTCTAACATGTACAGGCAGCTGGGACGTTGGTAACCGTTGATTTTGACAGCTCAGTCATGGAACTCTCTCCTGCAGTTTAAACACAATCTGTAGCTTGAACCCACATCGCTCTGACTGACCTCGAGCTAAGATGATCAAATGACTATTTCCTTATGGTTTTTAGCGGAAGGCAGGAAGGGACATTTCGTTTCTTTCCCCCGCCCCCACCACCTCCCGCACTCTCTCTCTATCTCTCTCTCTCTCTCTCTCCTTTACATTGTTAACCAAATGAGATAAAATGAGGTAATCTGGTTTGGAAGGCAATTTGGGAACCTGAGTGAGTTTCTGAAATGCCTCATTAGCAGACTCTATTTTTAGCTCAAATTATACGCTACCTCTGTCTGACACAACCTAATAATTACAATAGTTCAAGCTGCTATACATTCATCAAGAACAAGTGTGAAAAGGGATATGTGTTATTTAAATCTGGTGTTTACACAATCACTTTGCCCTCCCCCCCCCCTCTCCCCCCCACCCCCCTCTCCCCCCCCTCCCCCCCACCCCTAACCATTTAAGGCGTATTTCGCCAACAAATATACAGTCAATTCACTTTACAGTATATTCTGTGAAGCGCTTTGTGATGTCGATAAGATGTGAAAAGCGCTATATCAAATGCAAGGATTATTATTATTATTATTATTAGTAACTGATTTTCCTGCCTTACTTCAAATATTTAGCAAAATGCCACAATGTCAAGAATCTGTCTGGGTGGGTGAGTGGTGGGGCCCTCTGCTCCCAAACTCTGGAACACTCTAGCCATCTAGCCCTCCTCCTCGCCCCCCCCCCCCCCCCCCACCCCCTTCCTTCCTCATTTTCAGATCACGGGTTTGAAGAGAGACAGGGAGGGGAGTGGGCAAAACATTAGCATAGTCATTTATTTCAGTTTTGCCCTCCTCCCCCACCCCCATCATCCCTTTAGCCTGTCTACCCCCACTCCTCCCCCCCCCCCCCCCCCCCCCCACCCCCCCACCTCACTCTCTGGAACTCCATCCCACAGTCCCTTTGCCTTGCTTCAAAGCACATCTTAACACCCTCCTCTACATTTTACTGACTGTCCAGATCCTTGGGATGCCCTCCTGACCTGAAACGTAATGTCATTTGTTGTTGTTGTCGTTGATTTCCCCTCCCTCCCTCCCATTCCTCCCATCCATCCCGCCCCCCCTCCCCCCCTCCCTCCCTCCCTCGCTTGCCCATTCACCTCAAGATATCACTTCTCAAACAGGAAACCTATGAATAAAACATACACCGAGCGAGGAATTATCATAAACGTTAAAACAGTTTGGTTTAATTGCTAGTCGTTTTTTTTCCAACAAACGCTTTCTTGTTAAATAGTAGCTGTTTGTTGGCTTCACTGGGGGGAAAAAAACTGTCTGGGAGAGTGAGGGAACCGATTGACAATATAATAAAAATCTAATAATAATCCTTACGTTTGATATAGCGCTTTTCACATCTTATCGACGTCAGTATTAGAGTGTACAATGGGTAGAAGGCACTCATTAACCAAGGCTGCTTTTCTGATCACGTTTGAGTGACTTGTCTGTGTCTGTCTGTCTGTGGGTGTGAAGGGGCGTGTGTGTGTGTGTGTGTGTGTGTGTGTGCATTGATTTCCGCTTTCACACTCAAAATCGCTAAATTTTGCCTTGTCAGATTGCCCCCCTCCCTAAGGAGCTCCCGCATTTAAACAAAAAATAATTGCAGAGAAGAGCGAGGCAACTCATAAAACGCAATAAAACAAATTAAAAGGATTTGACTGATCAGGACGACTCTTTGCGACAGTTTTATTTTCAAATCTTAACTCATCAAAAGGGCATCCGGTGAAATCCACACAGGGAACTTTCCAACAGTGACCAAGTGATCGCAAAAGGAAAGAATAACCAATAGCCAATAATAATCCTTGCGTTTGATTCAGTGGCTTTTCACATCTTCCAGACTGTGTCTCAAAGCGCTTCACGGAATATTAGTGTGAAGTGAATCGACTGTGTATTTTGCGGGAGAAACGCGGCAAGCCCTTCCCCCCCCCCCCACCCCACCCCACCCCACAACACACACACACACACATACACACACACACACACACACAATCAGTCGTGGATTGAGTGTCCACGTTTGGCTAAACTAGTGACTTTTAACTATGAGGTGGGAAAGGGCTCAAGGAGAGACATTGACTAGACTTTTCCTCAGAAAAGTAAGTAGCGTCCCTGTAACTCGAAGGTTAGAGCACTCGCCTTGCAAGTGAGAGACCTGGGTTTGATTCCCTTAGGCAAGTTTCCTTACTCTACACACACACACACACCTGATAATATAATCCTCAAAACCCCCCCAGTAATAAATTGGTCATTTCAATCCACGACTGTTTGTGTATGGGGCGTGGGGGACACACATGGGACACTGCCGTGAGCCATTGGCTGCCGCGTTTGGCTCTCCCACAAATATCTACAGTTGTACCAGTGATTGCGATGAGGGGAAGTCCTCAGAGAACGAGTGGATCCAACCACCAGGAGACCCTTTGCAAACAGCTTCGCGCACACGTCGCCGACGCTGACCCACAAACCAAAAAAACAAAACAAAACCGGCCCCAACAAATGTGCTCCTATTACGCCAGAGGATGAAACTAAAATCCGCGTCAGTCCCAACCCTAGTGAAATGTACTGACTGTACACTGAACTGCTCCAAACCCAAAACCCAAACCCCGCAGGTAATTAGCCTTGCGATTCCGGTTTGTCAAACGGGAATGGAATCTCCCAACAGCCACATCAATATATCAACAGGGTTACAATTGAACTCCGTTTTAACAATTCCTGTCTCTTTGTGAAGCTAAACACGCAATTAGCAAGCGCCACTCAATCTGACTTTTCACGTTGGCTTCTGTCACATGGAAGCTCTGATGGAGCTGGACTTTGTTGGCTTGTGTTTCCGTCAAATCATTATATATATAATAATAATCCTGGCATTAGATATAGCGCTTTTCACGTCTTCTAGACTGTCTCAAAGCGCTTCATAGAATATACTGTAAAGTGAATTGACTGTATATATATTTGTGGGCGAAACGTGGCAGCCAATTGCACACAGGAGCGGAAGTTCCCCCACCACACACGCACAGTCATTGAAATGACCAATTTATTACAGTGTTTTTTGGGAATGGATTATTATTAGATGTGTGTGTGTGTGTGGAGTAAGGAAACTTGCCCAAGGTTTTGTCCCGACTTACCTTGATACGAAACACAGGTCTCATGCTTGTAAGGCGAGTGCTCTAACCACTGAGCTACAGCTATATATATATATATATATAATATATCTGAAACTACAATACCTACATTTAAAAAACTATGAAGAAAAAACTAATTTCTTTTCAGACATTTTGTCTTGTTTGGCGGATTGCATTTGGGGGAGGTAATAATCCCTTCACACAGACAGACAGATGGACTGACTGACTGACTGACTGACTGACTGATTTAACTAATAATTTGGGTCACTCAATCCATGACTGTTTGCGGGACGTGGCTGTGCGCCACTATTTGGCTGCCGCGTTTCGCTGACAAAAACAAAGCTTCGTCAACAAGCAAAACTTTTGCAGCAGAGGCAATCCACAATGTATGTTTCTTTATCAATTCAGAAGGTGTACAGACTTCAGAGACAGCCTTTGACGCCTGACTTTACTGCTGACATTTAAAATACTTAGTCTGTGCTTATTGTGTGAATGGCTCAGCGTGCGGTTCCCATTAATCTTGCTGTCAGTGAAGACACACACCAGAGCTATATTTATTATGTAAGGAGGGACTTTATGAATAAATTGCATTCGGCTGATGAATAGACACAGGCACCTATTGTATAGTCGCAATTAATCATATGGTTTTGTATTCTCCGAAATGAAAGTCCCAGGAAATGAACAGGGAAGTAATAGGAAATGATTGTCCACATATGTCAGTATCTCAGTGAATGAACAAATATCTGTCTGAAGTGAGTTCTTCAGTGTGGTGTGCGGAGCACTCTGTGTGTGTGTGTGTGTGTGTGTGTGTGTGTGTGAATGTTGTTTTGTTGTGTGGATGTTTGTATCATTTTGCATAACGCAAGTATTGTTATTTTGACACTCCGACAGCAAAATATGGCCCCAATAACAACTTATTATGAAGTATTGGATAATAATGATGTTTGTGTGTTTGATATAGCGTCTTTGGGATGTGAAGAGGGTACTGCGTATTGTAAATTGACTGTAGTGTTTTGCGGGAGAATATATATATAAATATCTATACATGCCAGCCAGCCACGTGAATAAAAATCAGGTTTTATTTTCCTGCCGTTGTGTTCTGTCCAGGGCTGGGCTCCACTTTACCCTGTTCTTCACGGATCCTCTCCTGATTGTAGTGATGTTCAGAGATGAGAGAGAGAGAGAGAGAGAGAGAGACTGTAATGTACCGGCATTCAGGAATGGAGTATTTATAGGCCTCAGTCGCTTAACACTCTGGGTTTAGCTGCTAATGTTATTTTCTAGGTCTGGAAGTCCTGTGACCACTTTCGCTGAGCACCTCAGGGAGTCTAGATTAATGGGATTAGTTTCTCTCTCTCTCTCTCTCTCTCTCTCCCCTGTGCCTGACAAGTTGTTGGCAATGTAACACGTTTTTTTTTCAGGAGGTAATTCCTTATTTATTGAGTCGTGGGAAATATGGAAATCTGCTGGCTGGCAACAGATCGCTTCCTCTCTCACTCTGAGGAAACTGTTTAACCGATTAGCATAATTAACACGGAATAAATGTCAGTGTTCATACGAGTGCAAATGGTCTGACCTGATATCAAAAGAAATTGTATTTTCCATTGAGCAGCCTGTTCATTGATTTATACATACATTCATCCTGGTCGGGAAGTCCTGTTTTTTTTTAAAAAAACTCTAGACAAATGATTAACAAACCTGCTTCCCTGTGATAAGGATATCCAGAGCCAGTGTAACACACTGTGACATTCAGCCAAAGAAGGACGTGGTGTGGGTTTCACAGAGAAGCAACGGGAAATATGGACAAAAAAACCCCAAACAAAATCCATTCAACTGAATGTCTGCATCAGGCCTTAATCCTTCTCTACGCGTATATATTTTTAAAAATCATTAACACTTTCAAGCTGCTTATTACTGTATTATTATTACCTCACTATAACTAAATATGCAAGTTTCCTTTCTCCGCACACACGCCTAATAATAATCCCTCCAAAAAAAACCACAATAATAAAAATTGGTCATTTTCATACCATGACTGTTTATATGGGGAGAATGCTGCTGTGCGCATTTGGCTGCTGCGTTTCGCCCACAAGTATATACAGTCAATTATTAGGCCCGTGTGGATGTGGAGTAAGGAAACTTGCCCTGGGTTTCACCCTGGATTCGAACACAGGTTCACGTGCTTGTAAGGCGAGTGAGCGCTCTAACCCACTGAGCTACAGGACTCAACTTGTATATTTGAAGCACCTTTCAGGTTGGATAAATTTCACAAAGCACTTCCCAAAGACCCATGACTAGGAAACACTGAGCGATCGGGGGGCGGTGGGCGGAGGTGGGTGGGTGGAGGGTTGGGGGAGGAAGGAGAGGAGAGGAGAGGAGAGGAAGGAGAGTTTTTTTGGCCCCCGTTGCTGAAAGTGTAAATGTAAAGCTGAACTCACTCACGATTTGTAAGCAGAACTTCGGAAGACAATGCGAAGCTTCAGCGTTCAGCTTTCCAACGGAAGAAGATTAGCGATGGTGGTGTAATCATCTTGTCTGGGTATAAATAGAACGCTCTTGCTGACTGCGAGATGAAAGCCTCGCCGGCAATATACGGTTGGATTCAAACAATAGGTAAGCACTTATTGCAAGTAGGACTTCAGGTTAGGCTGTTATTTTAGCTGTTACACCAGCCCTCCTCTGTCTAACTCATTCCCTGGGCTTCCTGTCTCAGTCATCATCACCATTATCAGCTCACTAGGACTTTCAAATGGGTTTCGAAATCACCTACTTGACATTAACCCCTCCGTATTAGCCCCAATATCTCATCACCGATCAGCAGAAAAATCTGCCTGCCTTGGATTTGTGGAGTTCCTGTAGCTCAGTGGGTTAGAGCACTCGCTCGCTCGCCTTACCAAGCGTCAGACCTGTGTTTCGAATCCAGGCAGGTCAGGTCAGGGCAAAACCTTGGGCAAGTTTAACTTACTCCACGCACGCACGCACGCACGCACGCATGCACGCATGCCTGATAATAAACCGATAAAAAAATACAATAATAAAAATTGGTCATTTTCAATCCACGACTATTTGTGTGGGTGGGGGGGAACGCTGCTGTGCGCAATCGGCTGCTGTGTTTCGCCCACAAATATATATACACAGTCAATTCCCTTTACAGTATAGTCTGTGAAGCGCTTTGCGACATAGTCTAGAAGGCGTGAAAAGCCGCTGTATCAAAATGTAAGGATTCTTCTTCTTCTTATTATTATTATTATGGTGTAAGCTTCACGCTTTATTGTAAGAATTAGATTGTTAAACTAGTTGAGAGCTTCTGCCCTTCATGTTCTCACCCGCTTGCTGTTCTGTCCGAACCAATGAGGTGGAAATTTAAAGTGAGGGCTAATTATTGAAAGCTTGCCCCGTTATTAGCCTCTCTGTCGTTCCCGGGGACGAGTGATGGAACAATTTATTAGATCTTTCTCTTTACCGCAAAATCCCGCGGACAGATTTTAATTCCCCCAACATCTATCTCTTGTTCATCAGCGGCACAATTAATCTTCTTGATGGATTGTTTTATAGTAAAAAAAATATATATAATTAGTGTGTGTGTACTCTCCCTCTCTCTCTCTCGGGAAAAACATCTAGACCGTCCCCTGAATGTACCAGTGTTCTGCCATCTATCTGATTCAAATCAACTTACTGTTGAAGCCAGAGATGACAGGTGTGAAATGAATTGTTCCACTCCATGTAAAGACTGCCGTTGCCTCTTTTGAGAAAGCCTCTTGTCGTTCGCCTGTCTCGCATACGGGAGGAAACAGCTCAGCTACAGCGCTGCCTGTCTTACATTCTGACACCAAGTTATGGCTTTATTTATCTCTGGAACTCTCTTCCTCACTCCCCTTCACATCGGGAGGACGTCCCAAGGCGCTGAACAGTCAGATTGGGGGGAAGAGTAGGGGGCAGGGGGAAGGGGAGCAGGAGAGGGGAGAGAGGGCAGCAGAAGGCACGGTCGAAGAGGAAGGTATTGAGACTGGCCTTGAAGGAGGAAAGGGAGGAAGCGAGGCGGAGGGATTTACGGGACGGAGTTCCAGAGTGCGGGGGCCAGAGAGAGAGAGAGATGCTGAAAGAAGCAGGGAGCCGGGGAGTGGGAAGGTGGGGTAGGGGGGGTAATAATCTCTTCAAACAAATCAATACATATATTTATTTTTTATTCCTGAGTGGCTGTTTGTGGGACACGATTGGCAGCTGCGTTTCCCCCACCCCCCAAACCCTTTTCTGCCTTTTTCCTGCCTTGTTTTTCTGCTTCGACCGCGGCGGCCTGAAATCGGTGCCTCTCCTCTGGTTAAAAGTGGTGATCGACCGGCTACAGAGAAGACAGCCGAGAGTGGATTGGAATCAAGGCGCTGGCCTACACTGTTGACTGATCCGTCTGGTTTGATTAAGGATTCCACCGCCTTGGCTGGAGAGCGGCAGAAACATCCTCAGCTAGAAGCTCGATCGCAGTTTGAGATAATGTATGTTTCGCAGTTGGTCTATCTCCCCCCCAAACCCCCACACCCCTCCCCCACCACCCCACCTCCACACGGCGACCACCATCTTCTTGGTTTTCACATCTGTTCTGTAAATCATCGGGGCTTGAAGGAAAGCCTTGACAACTCATTAAATTTATTATCCATGTTTCAGAGGGGTGGGGTGGTGGTGGTGGGTGGGGGGGTGGGGGGGGGGGGTGGAATTTCAGTCGTTGTTCTGCAGAGAATTCCAGTTTGATTCCGTTTGAATTTCCTTTCCGAATGTGTGGTTCTTCAGCCCACGAGATTTACAGTCACGTACACTTTGCAAACTGTCCTGCGAAGCGCTTTGAGACACCTTGATATTGAATGCAAGGCTTGTTATTAGGGAAGGTCGTGTTATATCCTGTTATCCTTTCATGTTTCACAGTTACATTGTTTAGCGTTTTATCTTTTGATCAACTGCCTGGGATTCAGCAAACCAACAAACTCTATAACGTGTATAATATTTAACATGGACGAAGAGCGAATTATTTTTTGAAGACAACCTAGAACAAAGGAGCCTCTAAATTGGAGGCTGTAAAGAATGTTGCATATTCCAGATCATCAAAGTAGCTCAAGTGGTTAGAGCACTCGCCTCGCAAGCAAACGATCACCAGCAGGTCAGGGTGAAACCTCGGGCAAGTTTCCTTACTTCACACGCACGCGCACGCACACTGATAATAACCCCTCAAGAAAAACACAAACTGTTTGTGTGAAACGTTGCCGTGCGCAATTGGCTGCCACTTTTCACCCCGCCACTCTACAGTGTGTTATCCCGTGAAGCGCTTTGAGACGTCTGGAAGACGTGAAAAGCCGCTACGTATATCAAAATTATTATTTATCATCTCCCGAGTCCTGATTTTCCCCCCTTCCCTTTTTCCCACGGCTCTCTGGAAGGTGGGCAAGTTGACTGACAACGTGTAGACTTTGCGTAGGTTCCCGCTGTAGATCTGCGGAGCTCGGACAGAGTGGAAAAACAGAACCGCGAGTGAGTGAGTGAGTGATGGACGACTGTTCTGTATTGAATACCTGCCCTTATATATTGTTGTCTCGGTTGAACGCACACACAAGGTGTAATTGTCCAGGTGGAGGATAAGAAATGTCTTGCCCATAACCCGTCATGCACCATGTGGCATGAAAGCAGCATTCAATCAATGTTTGACAATCACCACGACACACACACGGTTGAGTTATTTTTCACCATGTCAGTGCTCAGGATTAACCTAACCTTGAGATGAATTTTGATGTTGGAAATGATGTTGGCAAATGTGAAAGCAATTATAGAGCTAGGTACTGTGTATATAGAAGCTGTAAATTAAATGTATAAAACCACAGGAATCCTGGTTTGAGAATTCCCGGAGCAGGTTTCGAAATGGGGCAGAAATTCACGTTACACTGCCCTGAAAAAATAACACAATAATATATCAATAATAATAATAATAATGGCATTTGAATGGCTTTATCAGACTATGCCTCAAAACACCTCACAGAATATACTGTAAAGGAAATTGACTGTATATTGCGTGGGCGAAACGCGGCAGCCAATTGCGCACAGCAGCGTCCCCCACACACACAGCTGTGGATTGAGTGACTATATTATTATTCTTTATTTAGTTTTCAAATGAATTGAAGGGATTATTACCCCTGCAAAGCGATCTGCCAATTGACTAATAACATTAAGTGAGTTATTAGGTAGTTAGTTAAGTTCGTTAGTTAGTTAAGTTCCTATTTAATACTAGGTAAACAAAGGGGTGTGTGCGGAGTAAGGAAACATGCCCAACATTTCGCCCTGACCTGCTCAGGAGTCGAACCTAGGCCCCATCGCTTGTGAGGCGAGCGCTCTAACCACTGAGCCACAAGGACTGCACAGACCAGGGGGGAGGAAGGAGGATTCGAGAGGATCATGAGACGGAGAGAGAAGATGATGTTTAACTTCTAGAGTCATCAGGGCAAGTCCAATCACAGAGCCAACTGAGGAAGCACAGAGGGTCACGGGTCTCTTCAATATTGACAAGCCCTGAAGGGTGTTTCGGAGTTTGACGTGAGAAGCCATTATAAACTGATTGTGTATCCAGTCAATGCAAAGTGATTACCACCCAGGCAGGTATCCATCCATCACAAGTCAGGCTTGACTTTTAAAGTCGCAAACAGTTACATTAACCCCGGAATCGCATCCAGTGTGCCACGTTTGAATTATTATCGCTCACTCCCTTCGCCTCGTCTCACCTCGCCCCCCCCCTCTCTCTTCCCAGCTTCAGGTCACAGCTAAAGACCTTTCTCTTTGTCCGCGCCTTTGGTCACCTTTCTGCCCCTGCCCCTGGCTTGCTCCTGGCATCCGCTATAGTGAAGCGCTCTGAGACACCGTCCGGCGTGGAGTGAGGGAGCTATATACATCAAAGCTGTTGTTGTATTATTCCGGCAGTTATACCAACTCATCGATATGCTGGGCAGCATTCAAAAAGAGCGACGTGAATGTGAATCATTTAGGGATTTGGGTTCTGCATCAAAGAACCACAACAAAATTACATTTACAGAGCGCCTTTCACGTCGGGAGGACGTCCCATGGCGCTATTTATGATTTACGGGATGCTTAGAGAACGGAGTCTATATTTATGGGAGTAAAGAAAGTTGAGAACAAACTTAATGTAAGATTTTAAAAATATATATATACACAGTAAAAGCCTGTTTATCCGGCACCCTCGGGACCTGGCCAATGCCGGTTAAAGTGCCTGCCGGAATTCGGCCGAAAACTCCCTCCAAAAAATAAAAAAATTTCAATGCATTTTTCCGGATAAATTCCGGTTAATCGAATGCGGACTTTTTTTTTGCGATGCCGGTTATACGGAAGTTACGGTTGATCAGGTGCCGGATAAACTGACTTTTACTGTATATTATTCCCGGGAAGAATGAATAACGTAGATGGAAGCAGTGCGGTGGATCTCGCACTGTGATTTTAGACCGACTGGTAACTACACTTACTGACCCCAAGAACTAGAGAATACGAACACAATATTAGCAGCCCAAGGTAAATTTCTGGATTCAATGGATTTTTACCCATAAACTAGTACATTATGTGGAATCTATTCACAGCTGGGCCATCAATGCTGTATTGATTAACTCCTGTTAAAGAACAGCTGCCTGTGTGACTGGCTCTCTGGCTATCTGTCTGTTTGGGAATGGGACAGTTGGCTACGGGATTCATATTGAGATAATTGAATGCTGGATGAAGCATGAAAACACCATGGAAATATCATTGTCAATGAAACCGACCAGGCAGGGAATAGCTGCTGTCAGATAATAATAATAATAATAATCCTTGCATTTGATATAGCGCTTTTTTTTCACGTCTTCTAGACTGTGTCTCAAAGCGCTTCACAGAATATACTGTAAAGTGAATTGGCTGTATATTTTGTGGGCGAAACGCGGCAGCCAATTGCGCGCAGCAGCGTCACCCCAACCCACACACACACACACACACACACACACACACACACAGTCGTGGAGTGAAATGACCGATTTATTCTTGTTGTTTTTGAGGGATTATTATCAGGCGTGAATGCATGTGGAGTAAACGAAACTTGCTCAAGGTTTCGCCCGGACCTGCCTGGAATTGAACCCGGGTCTCTCACTTGTAAGGCGAGTGCTCTAACCGTCGAGCCTACAGGACTCCCTCCACGTGAAATGCGAGCTTGTAGAGTCCCGGTAGCTCGGTGGTTAGAGAGCACTGGCCTCGCAAGCGAGAGGACACGGGTTTGATTCCTGGGCAAGCACAAAATAAGTTTCTTTACTCCAGGGACACACGCGCCTCTGTTTACCCAGCAGGAACCCAGTTGTTAGTCGATCAGGGGAGGAGTGTGTGGCTTTTGTTTGACTGTATATTTTGTGGGCGAAACGCGGCCGCCAGTTGACCCCCCGCAAACGCTCTGGCTTTTGTTTGCATCACAGATGAGCTTTATATACATATGGAGTTGACGAGGATAGTTCAGATTTGCGCGAATCCTTTCTGGAATGGCTGGCCTGACGTGAAAGAGGTTAAATCTGACCTCAAATCTACCCCCCCCCCCCCCCCCGCCCGCCCGCCCACACCCCCCCACCCCACGCAATTCTCGTTCGCTCATTTTAATTTTACGGTCCGATAATTTGCTGAGGCCCGAGCCGACTAGCGCTAACAGTTCCTCAAGCCAAGTGCGACGGAATGGGAAAGGTAGGGAAATGAAAAGAATGCGCGCTGAACTGTAATTACTATTGAAGATTCCAGTGAAGAAGACAAATGACAGGTCTGAAGCCGGCTGACTGTGACAAATATAACGACTCTCGCAGCAACGGAACTTAACAATAAAATTAGCCTCTCTCTTTTTTTCTTTTTTTTTTTGTTGCTGTTAACGTTGATAGCGGACATGGAGAAATTGACGTAAAGAGAAAGGTTTTGGGGGATTTTTTTTTTTTAGCTGGTTTAGCAGATTTCTTATTAATCGGTCAACGAAACGAAACGAAACGAAATGAAATGAAAAGCGCTGAAATGCAATAAATAACACTCGGGTGAGAACTCATCGATTGTTTTAGATAAAACGCCAAACAACCTCCAGCGTGTGGTTTCCTACCGTTGCTGGCTGGTGTTTGGGTTTTTAAATTGTACAGTAATAGGAATTCAGGGATTAGGAATAATAATAATAATAATAATAACAATCCTTGCATTTGCTAAAGCGCTTTTCACCTCTTATCGACGTCTCAAAGTGCTTCACAGAATATACTGTAAAGTGCGTTGTGTGGGAGAAACGCGGCAGCCAATTGGGCACAGCAGTGTCCCCCACAAACAGCTGTGGATTGAAAATTACCAATTTGTATTATTGTGGAGTTTTTTTGATGGGGGGGAGGGGGTTATTATTGGATGTGTGTGTGTGTGTGGAGTAAGGAAAGTTGCCCAAGGTTTCGCCCTGATCTGTTATGCCTGGATTTGAAACACAGGTCCTCACACGCTTGTAAGGCGAGCGCTCCAACCCACTGAGCTACAGGACTTCTCATCATCATGTCCTCGGGATTAATGACAACAGAGCAATATGAAATACAAGTGTCAGCGGGAATGATGGATGTAAAAAGGGCAGAATATACACACACACACACACACACACATATACACACACACACACACAAGATGATGTAGGTTTGTTAGGTTGGATCAGTGACAAGGGCACAGAACTCACTCACTCTCACCCTCGGCACACACACACACAGTACTACGAGAACCCAATTTGCCAGGTCAGCAATTTCATGTCGATCGCAGACTTGAAGCTCAAAGGGGATGATAAAATACCATGTCGAGTGATTGTCATCAGCGAGCGGAAAAGAAAAAGAGATGTGAGGTGGGGGAAAAGTGGGACAATAGTGTTTATCTGAGATTAGGACACATCATCAAGAAAAGTCTAAACCTATTCACAAAGAGAGGTATTTGTGTGTGTGTGTGTGTGCGCACGCACGCCTTGGAAATTAAGCCACACTTAACAGCGCAAATAGTGTAGCCGGGAACTCGACGTGTAGAATGGAAATCAAACAGACGAATGAACGAATGAACCAGAGACAATTAAATTGCAATGAGGACAAAAAGTAAACTGTTAACGGACGCCAGGTAATAAAAAAAATAAGTCATTTGGTGTCTGAATGTATTAGAAGACCTCAAAAATACACGTAGGAATGGGAGGACCATAATAGTAATATTAATAACAATCCTTGCCATTTGATACAGCGGCTTTTCACATCTGTTCGATGTCTCAAAGTGTTTCACAGAATATTCTGTCAAGTGAATTGACTGTGTATTTGTGAGTGAAACGCAACAGCCGATCACACAAGGCAGCGTCCCCCACAAACAGCCGTGGATTGAAATGATCAATTTTCCTAATGTGTTTTTGGGGGGGATGGATTATTATTAGGCGCGCGTGTGTGTATGTGTGTGGAGTAAGGAAACTTGCCCACGGTTTCGCCCTGATCTGCCTGGATTCGAACACAGGTCTCCCACATTTGTAAGGCGAGTGAGTGTCTCTAACCCACTGAGCTCCACGTACTTATCAAAGATGGCATAATACCAATATTATAATAGCAATAGTAATCCTGCTTGATCCAGCGCCTTGTTAAGTCTTCGAGACGTCTCAAAGCGCTTCACTGACAATACCAATCTTGTTGTTGTTGTTGTAAAGTGTAGTGACTGTGTATTCCGTGGGCGAATGCAGCCGTGGTTTGCACTGTGCTTGTGGGCACAGCAGTTAATCCATTTGTTTGTGTGTATGTGTGTGTAGTGGTTAGATGATGAGGATGTCTGTGTGTGCACAGAGCTGCTGCTGGTTTGCTGTGGTGAAGCACATTATGTTGATTTGTTTTTAAATCAGGCAGAAGAAGAGACGAGTGAGTTTCATTTCATCCGAAGCGTTCGTTCCTGGGTACTGTAATGATGTGGGCTGTGAATGTTATTGCTAAGTGCGGTCGGTATGAACAAGCTGTAAGTTTAGTTTCCCCCCAAGGTTTTTGGCAAAGATGTCAGCGGGCGAGGCAAAGGGGGTTTGCTTTGTTGAGGAAACACGGGAGGGAGGGAGGGAGGGAGAGAGGGAGGGAGAGACGAGGAGAGAGGGAGAGAGGGAGAGGGAGGGAGAGATGGAGTGAGAGGGAGAGAGGGAGGGAGAGACGGAGTGAGAGGGACAGAGGGAGAGGAAGGTAAAGGGAGGGAGGGAAAGAGGGAGGGTGAGGGAGGGAAAGAGGAAGGGATGGAGAGAGAGAGAGAGTGAGAGAGAGAGAGGTAAAAGGAGGGAGGGATGGAATTAGAGGGAGGGAGATGGAGAGGGAGGGAGGGATGCAGGGAAGGAGGGGAGGGGAAGGAAGGAGAGAGAGACCAGTATCCTTGTAACAAGTACCTATTATTTTTGCAACTAATTCAGTCTCTCAGCATTTGTGGACGGCATTGCCTGTGGGCGAGCATCAAGCCTCACTCACACAGGACTCCTGAATCTCGATCGCCCTATTTCAGTGCAGATTGCTTTGCCCCGTCGTTTACTTGGCAATATTTTTCCACGGATCATTTGAGGACTTTTTCTCCCCCCCCTCCCCTCCAGTTGCCGTGCGAGGCTCAAGTATTATCTCTACAAAATAAAAATAAAATGTTCTTGAGTTTATTCTTATTGGATTGCTTCCCGATCCGGCCATATTCATACCTCCCCATCCCCACCCAGTGCTGCGCTCTCTTTCTCGTTTGTCCTGTGGCTCAGTGGTTTAGTCCACGCGACTCACAAGCGATAGGAACTTGGTTTGATTCTCAGCCAGGGCGAAACGTTGGGCAAGTTTACTTACTCCACACACTTCTGTTTGCCTAGCGGTAAGTAGGAGCCTAGTTGTTAGTCGATGGGGCGGATCTAACCTCACTTTCCGAGGGTGACAATCTCTTCAATCGAAAAACAAAAGTTATAGTTTGGTCACTCAATCCACGGCTGTTTGTGCGGACGCTGTTGTGCGCAATTGGCTGCCTTGGTTTCGCCCACAAAAATCTACAGTTAGTTTGCTTTACAGTGTGTTACGTGAAACGTTTCGAGACGTCTCGAACATGGGTTATGTCAAATGCAAAGATTATTGTGCTAATTATCATTCAAGAGGGCAAACAAGAAAATGGATGGTTGAGGGATGGTGGGGGTGGGGGGGTAGGGGGGGAGAGACACAGATGAGAGAGACGCACAGACCAATTTCAAAGTGTTGTTCCATGGAATGGCACACATTAGCTGGGTTTGATGTATGGGAGCTGTTAAATATGGAATCATTTTGGGTCAACGACCAGTGGAATTCTACACTTGGATAAGAAATAGTCATAGACCAGGGCAGTGTTTATCTGCATTATGTCTTCAATTCATGGGTTTAGTCAGCCAGAGAGATAAAAAAAAATCAAAAAATCAATTTTCAAGGTTATTGATGTAACTGCATGGAGGAGTTCTGCTATTGATCTCATTACCAAGCGTTTCCTTAATTATATTTAATATACCTGTGTGAGTATTTTTATTTATCTCGGTTCAACAAGTTCAGTGATTGGATCTCTGTCAATATAAGAACTCTCACTTGTCCTGTAGCTCAGTGGGTTAGAGCACTCGCCTTACAAGCGTGAGACCTGTGCTCAAATCCAGCCAGGTCAGGCCGAAACCTTGGGCAAGTTTCCTTACTCCACACACACACACTCACACACATACACGCACCTAATAATAATCCATCCCAAAAAAACACAATAATAAAAATTGGTCATTTCAATCCACGACTGTTTGTGGGGGACACTGCTGTGCGCAATTGGCTGCCGCGTTTCGCCCACAAATATACAGTTAATTCACATTACAGTACATTCTGTGAAGCGCTTTGAGACGGTCAGTAAGATGTGAAAAGCCTCTATATCAAATGGAAGGATTGGTATTATTATTATTGTGATTCAAGGAAAAAAAAAAAGATTTATTTTTTTACTGAATTTCTGCGCAAGTTGGCAATATCCAAGGATTGGAGAATCGCAACACACACTCTGGGCTCCCCCCAACACTACACAAGCCTTAGCTCTCGCCAACCTGCACCTAATACTCTCCCGAATAAGATAAATGACAAAGTCCCTCCAGGGAGAGAGAGAGAGAGAGAGAGAGAGAGAGAGAGAGAGAGAAAGAGAGAGGGTATTCCATTTGAACAATCCATCTCTGGGATTTCCGTGTGTGGGTGGGATGGACGGAAATCTCAGTTGGGTTTGGAGACTTGTAAGTCACGGTGACGGGTTTCCACATGTGTCAGAAACCAGGTTGATCCTCCTTCCCCCTCCCACCCCCACCCACCACCACCCTCCCACTCCTCCCTCCCCAGCAAAAAACAAAATATTTTTGCACGAACTTTATAAGAAAACTTAGTTTGACGAGAAACTTTGTGAACCAATGCACAAGCTGCCAAGTAATGGCTTGCTCCCAGTTTTACTTGCGGTTAGTGGCAGTGTTTTTTAGTCTTTGGTTCGCTCTCCACTTGACTGAGCAAACCTTTTAGATGTATTGATTGAACACGGAGTTGACAGCTCAGCTGATTCTCTAGTAAATCAGGTAGGAAAATGGTGAACTAAAGTTTAACCAATGTAATTCTGCCACGAAAGGTATATTTCAAAGAATAATGTAAAAGAAAAATTCAAACATTACCACTGTCACGAGAAATCGAGTGCCTAAATCTTGCAATTCTTCTTCTTGTGTTTAGGTTTTGTGGCAAAAGTACTACATGTGACAGAGTGGAGACACTTTGCGAACCTCGTAAGAAATGTACTTGGTGGAATCACATTTCCATCAATAATTCTAAAAAAAATAATAGTAAAAATAATAAACGTCCTTGCTCTAATTTTAAGATTATTTTAGTGCCCGTTAAAATCATAAACAAGAGAGCATTAGGCTAAGGGAAGCTTCTTTCCATCTCCTATCATTCCCACCCCCTTTTGCAAACCCCTTTTTTCCAAAAAGGAAAACAATATTCACAGCTGAAACGATGAGCTTTTTGTCTAAACAGCATTGTTCTAAAATGTGAGCTTCCCGTGTGCTCATTAACAGATGAAAATATTCAGCAGTCAATCTGGTAATGAAATGTCTCGCTTAAATTCGAAACATCCAGCTCTTCAACGCCCATCTGGTTCTTGGTGAGGCAAAAAAAAAAGACACTTGTGAGTGCTTGAAAACGCTCGCTCAGATGACAGTTTTGAGTTGACGTTGCCTCGCGTTTCCAGGAAGCCAATATGGAACAATTTATTTTCGAGGACGAAGGCTGGATTGTTCATTATTCGCAGCTTGACGTGTGTCGGCTTGGGATCCGGAGAATCTTGAGACGCAGTTCGCGGGGAGGTCGAGGACTTGCCCATCGTCAGCCTTCAGTTTCACTAATCGTACCGTAAACAGTCCTTGCGCCTTTATCGCTTCTTCAAGTGTGTCTCAAAGCGCTTCGCGGGATATGCCTGTCGGGTGAACTGGACTGTATATATTTTCTGGCCGAAAGAAGACTTTTGTTCATTGGAAGGATGGTGCCAGCCTACCTCTCAGCCGTGCGGAGCTCAGCTTGGCTAAACCTTTGGGTGCTTTTGTGTAGAGTAATTGCCAGGAGCTAAACTCTTATCCAACACCTTGGTGATTGTGAGGCTGTTTGTGGCAATTGAGAGCTCAAGTTGGCGTACGTACTGTGATGTCTGGGCTTAGCCTGTGGCGCTGATGGCACAGAAAGCCCAACAGTTAATTAGGCGTACATTGGCTATGTAATTAATTCCTCCCCCCCCCACCCCCCCCCTCACCACCCCCCACCCCCCTAAGTTGTGGTGTCATTGACTGGAGATAAAATCCTGGCAGTATTGCTATCTCCACAACTTGGCATTAATTCCCATGTCCCCTACACACAAGGTGATGTGTGTGTATTTTTACACACACATATATATATATATATATATATATATATCTATTGTGTGATCTTATCGGCCGCCTCTGCTTTTCTCTCAACTGGTTTGTTGCCATCGCTCACAAAAAAATACATAAAAAGTCAAAGCGATATATCGGCGGCTAATCCGCAAGCGAGTGATGGTAAACCAATTACCTTTATTGCCCATTGATATTGGAATAAACTCCACAGTGCGTCCCGATCAGGGCGCAAACCCAACATGTCAAACTGAATTGGTTTAAAATGTTGTCGACAACAACAATAACAACAACAGCAAAATTTACATTTGAATAGCGCCTTTCACGTCAGTGTTTCAATCGTCCCGAGCTGGGGACGGGGATTGGGGAGGTTTAAAATGTTGTCAACAATAACAACAACAACAGCTTGCATTTATATAATGCCCCTGACGTAGGGTAGCGTCCCCGAGTGCTTGACAGTCGGATGAGGTCTTTGACCCCCAACTATTAAGTCTCATAGATTGGTGGTGGGGGGGGGGGGGGGGGGGGCACTTGCTCGTATCAAGACAATCCGATACCACAGCACATTCTGTGCGAGAGCCTATCTCTCTCCCGAAGCCTCACTGTGTAACCGATATCACAAGGACAGTTTAGGTCAACAGAGGTCTCTTCATCCAGCTCATGAGACTGAGCGGTGGGTAGATACTTGTGAGGTCAGGATACAGCCGTGATCTTATAGAATGGCGGAACAGTCTGGAGGGGCTGAACAGAGCCTCCTCCTGTCCCTATGTCCCCGTGTGATATCCGCTCTAATGTCTATTCTTTACGGCTCCCGGCAAAATAGTCCGGTTACGCAAGTCAGAAAGCAGCCGTGTGACACTCGGTATCTGAGTGTTTGGTGGCGGAAGGGGCTTTGCGATCAGTGGCTGCAGTGATTGTTCTGTCACTCCTGGTGTAGTTAGTTAGTTAGTCAGTTAGTTAGTTAGTATAGTATCTTATGTCTTGGCTTCAGTGTTCCAAATATTGTTTTCTTAACGCCAAAAATATACAATGACTGTATTTCAATCAAGTTCAAAAACGTCCTGTTTTTGCTCAGTGTGGAATCACAGAATACTTACTGAGAGTGATTCGGAAAAGCTACCTCTCGATAGATCTCAAGTCAAGTGTACAAATTTTATACTTAATATATACATTGTATGTGTGTATACTATATATGTCTATAGAGGGAGTATAGTATATGTCTGAATTATATTTGGTTATTGCTATCTATATTTGTATTCATTTTCTGTCTTGTAAACGATGTGTGTGATAGCCATCTGTTTCTTGACAGTATAACAGTATTCTGGCTGTCTGTCTATTTTGTGAATACACGACACTAACTTGGATTTTTTTTAATTTTTAAAATAAAAATGCGCGGGCCAAGAATCAAACTCCACTCTCATCATCACTGCTTGTGGAGTTTGGTGTTTTGTCAGAAGCTTTTAAAGTGGGTAAAGATTCCTAAAACGCCCCCCCCTCTCGCAAAGACGAAAATTTCAGAAATGGGGTCGCCTTCCCATGCAAATAATATTGACAATAATCCTCGCGTACGATGAAAGCGCCTGATCACGTCGTCGAGACGTCTCAAAGCCTTAAAGCGCTTCGCGGGAACAGACTGCAAAGCGTAGTGACTGCCTCTCTTTGTGGGCGGAACGAGGAAGGTCCAATTAACTTGCGCACAGCAGCGTCCCCTACAAACAGGCGTGGGATGGAGTGAGCACATTATTGTTCATATTATTAGTTATATTATTCTTTTTGTTTTGAGGGGGAACTAAAAACCGCATCGTACCTTAACTAGCTTCAGGGGTTGAAGTTCATGTACCACTAGCCTATGGTCATTTCTCACTTCTATTCCCCCTCCCCCCCCCTCCCCCAACCACCTCCATCTCATCCCTTTATCTACCAGAGCACCTGAGAACAAGGAACCGACAGTAAAACAGACGAGTGTGGTTTAAGTGAGGAACCGATGGTATGGATGGAGTCTGATAGGCTTTAACACTTTGTCTGCAGGCTGCCACCGAGCATTGGCGCAGATTAGATTTGTCTCTGTGTGCGCGTGTGTGTGTCTCTCTCTCTGTGTGTGTGTGTGTGTGTGTGTGAGCAGGCCAGTCTGTGCAGATTCACTCATACGTAGCGCTTTTATAATGAGGTGATATTTCATTCTCTTGAACTAGTGAACCAAAGCTGCACAAACAGATGCTGGCCTGTGGCGCTATTCTGTATGCGGAGAGAGCAGCAATGTGGCTATTCTGTGTGCTTATTCACTCCCCCTCCTCCTACCCCACCCTACACACACACACACACACACACCGACAGACACACACAGACACACACACACACAGACAGACGTAAGTTTTCCAGAAAATAAAAAACTTAATTTTTTATGGGTTGAATCGCAGATTGGCTTCCATTAAAGTCCTGGACTTGATTAGAATCTGCCTCTAAAACAAACCTCTCTGTTCCCCCGTTACTGTTACTGTGTTACGCGAGTCAGCCGAGGAAAGATGATACCATAATAAATACTGTTTTAGTGTTTTGTATATCATAATAGGGTAATAATAATACATCATAATAATGATTATTAATAATACTCCTTGCATTTCGATGTAGCGCCTTATCACGTCTTGGAGACGTCTCAAAGCGCTTCATAGGATACACTACCAAGTGTAGTGACTGTGTGCACGTATCGTGGGTGAAACGCGGCAGCCGATCGCGGCTCACAGCATTGAGGTGACCCCATTGATTCTTATTCTGTTTTATTTGGAGGCATGGATGTTATTTTCGGGTGTACCAGTATTTTTTTCTCTCTCTGGCCTCCCCCCCCACCCACCCCTGCCGTGTAGTCTATAGCTGCCCAATAGGTTCGATCACCCTCAGGTGCCCGCCCACCGCGAACGGCGACCGCCAGTAAACCATTAGAGCAGCGGAGGGCAGCTGTGTAGATACTGACTCTTACTGCCGTCCGTATATATAGGTGACCATTGAAACACAGACAGACATTGGGCTAGCAATCATGAACAGCAGCTCTGGGCTGGGCTGGATTGGGCTGGACAGTCAGGGATTTGGACACGAGATGGGGGTTGGGAGGGTAGGGGTGGGGGTAGGGGTAGGGGTGGGATGGGGAGTGGGTGGGTGGGTAGGAGAATGATTGAAGGAGCGTTTGGTCAAACGGGAGAGTCTTGCGATGTGCCTTGAGGGAGACAAGGTGAAGGGACTGTGGGATGGAGTTGTGAAAGTGGTTCATTGGGGGAAATTGATTCGAGGTACGGAGGGTACCCCAGTAATTTGAAGCCGCGATGGAATAAAAATCAGTAATGTTTTAATGCAATGAGCAGAACAGGATTAGCCGCAAGTGTCACCCTAATAACATTTGACATCTGTTATTGAATTTAACGGCATAACGATCCAATCTATATATTGTTTCATTCATGCGCTGAACAACTTTGATAGACTGGATAGAAGATCTAACTTGGAATTCACTCAGGGTCCAGAGGTATTACTGATGCTGATATTTTTCTGTAAAATGTACATTAAGTTAAAATTAACGTTTCAATTTCTACTTTGTAACTCAATCGATCGATCGCTGTGTGGTGTGGAAACTGACCTTGCTGATCGCAATGATGTTACAGTCCAGTCTCCAAACAGTAGGATCTGACAGAGAGAGAGAGAGAGAGAGAGTGCCTCAACTTTGTTAGAAGCTTCTTTTGCTCCGTCAACCAAAGCGGGTAACGCAGAGAGAACCCTTGGTTGAGACGCCTCAAAGCGCTACCACGGAACACAATACACTGTCGAGTGAATTGACTGCGTATTTTGTGGGTGGAAGTACTGTAGAGTTGCTCATATATTAAAAAAATTGCGACTTTATTAATCACCTGTTCCGGGCTTCTGTCAGTGTGAAACGATTCGTGAAAGTATTCAATTGCGTAACATTGATATAATAATAATAATAATGCCGATATGTCAAAAATAGCAATTATTTATTTCCAGAGGTAATAATCTCTGTGAATTTCCTGCAGTTCTCTGTCTATAATACTACTACTACTAATAATAATCCTTGCATTTGATCTAACGCCTTATCAAGTTTTCGAGACGTCTCGAAGCGCTTAGTACAGAAAAGACTGCAAAGCGAACTAACTGATGCGGTCTGTGGGAGACACGCGGCAGCCAATTTGCGCGCAGCTGCGTCCCACCAAACAGATTGTACATTTACCTCTCCCGCTTTTTTGCAATTGCCATTACTCTCCCCCCCCCTCCCTCCCCCCCGCGTCTAAAGCCTTTGTTTTCCCACTTAATACCAATAGCATCCACCCCCCCACCCCCACCCCCACCCCCACCCCCACCCCCACTCCGTCTAATTTCTCTCTCGTCGCAACCGTTTATTTTTCCCTCAATATCAATTGTTGGAGATTTGCCCAAATCTTTCATACTCAAAACTCCCTCTGGCTGACTTGTGACAGGTTATTACTAGATGCTCAGTTATCTGGGGAGAAAGAGAGAGAGAGAAAAAAAATGTGACCTGCACCCACGTAAAACATTAAAAGTGCTGACAGTGAGAGAGTGTTTTTTTTTCTCTCTCTTTTTCCCAGTGTTTGTGTGAAATGATCTGGTAAAATGGATGCTGTTCAGGCAATGCTTTGCTGCCTTCACCGTCAGAGAATGATAAATGTTCTAGTCTTTAAGCCCCCAAAAATCCCGACCAACCAGAAATACTTTCCACAGAGTGGCCACGGGTTTTCCAGCTGTGGCTCTAATGAACCAAAAAAAAACTTGATTAAAGTGCATTTACTTCTCGTTTTCAAAAGTTACTGTTCATTCATTCATTCATTCATTCATTCATCGCTCCAAAAAAAAAGGAGCTGGTTTTGTTTTAAAGAATCGATATGGTAATAATGTCACACGAGTTTGTGGATTATTTTATTTTAATATATAAACCACAAAAGGTTTTCGGTGTTTTTTTTTTAAAAAAACAGTCTTAACGATGCCGCGTTTAATTTCCGCACCGCAAGCACAAAGTAACAATCCCTCGAAAAAATATATTAAGAATAATAATTTGGTCACCCGACCCATTGCTGTTTGTGGCATTGGTTGCCGCTTTCAGCAAATTTTATTATTGTGCTCGTTTCACACAAACGCACACGCACGAACACACACGCACACACATGCGCTCACACGCGCTCACACGCACGCACGCACATGCGTGCCACTCTTCAGAAGAGAGAACTTTGGTTAATTTTATTCTCTGTCTCTTTGTGAGTTGAGGCCGATTGTCGCTCTCTCGCTGCTGAGCTCGACCCGCTGATCTGAGCTTTGGCAGCTGATTGAGGCCAGGGGAGGCTGGACTGACGGTCAGTGGGGGTCTGTGGAGCCGCGGACACACCTGGCTTGGGAAGCAAGGATTCCAACCGCCATCTAACCTTGGCTCAATTCCCGCATTCTGTTGCCAAGTGTATTAGCTTGGAGCCAGCTCAGCTCAAAGGATTCCCGGGGGGGGCTGGGGGGAGGGGAGGGGAGGAGGAGTGGGGGGGGGGTGCTTGGGGGGGAATAGGAGAGCCTTGCACTGCAGGGGCAATAAAAATAATCATTAATAATCCTTGCATTTGCTATATAGCGTCTTATTTAATAATCATAATAAATCCGTCACCCTCCCCCCCACACCCCCACAACCCCCCAAAATTAAATAAACATTGGTCATTTTCAACCCACGGTTGTTTGTGGGGGGGACGCTGCTGTGCGCAATTGGCTGCCGCGTTTCGCCCACAAATATATATTCAGTCAATTCAATTTACAGTATATTCTATGAAGCGGTTTGAGTTACAGTCGATAAGATGTGAAAAGCGCATTTTCAAAACGCAAGTATTATTATTATTGTTGTTTCATTTTTTTTGAAGAGTTTGTTACCCTCCCAAACAGCGATCTGCCAACCGTCCAGCAACCGGATTCCTACTTACTACTGGTGTGTGTGTAAATGGAGGGGTGTGTGTGTGTGTGTGTGTGTGGAGTAAGGAAACTTGCCCAACATTTCTCCCTGGCCGGGAATTGAACCCAGGCCCTCTCGGCTTGTGAGGCGAGTGCACTAACACACTGAGCTATCGGGGGCTCGTTCAATTCATTTGTGATCAGCTCTTCACGATAAGTAGCTCTTTTCCGATAAGTGACTGATGGTAAAATAATTCCTGGAGAGAGCAGTGTTTATCCTGTCGGATATACCAGCATATTTTTCACACCACTGCATCATAATTGGAGACGTGAGCATTTAAGAACTCACATAAGAACCATAGATCTATCAGCGGAGTTCAATTATACTGCAAAATTGTATATTTAATGCATTATACAATTAAAAGACTCATTAAACAAATGATGCATACCACTTGAGCTGTGTGAGGTAGTGCTATCAATCATGTTTAATGATTCGTGTGGGTTAGCTGACTAGATCATTAACAAAGTATTCATGATGCATAGGCATTTGGGCGATAAAATGACCAAAAAAACAAACTTTTGTTGAAGCGTTTTACTGTAAACTAACTGTAAGCTTCGCTTGCAACCAGGGGATCAGATGCAGAATGTAGATTGACGCACAAACAGACGCACAGACAGGCATTTCATCTTTTCCTCAACTGGGAGGACTCCTGTGGGAGGATTCCTTTTGGGAGGACTCAGTGGGAGGGATTCAACGCTTCAAAAATATAATTTTTGTTGTTGCCTTGGCTTCTATTTTGTGTACATAAAGTCTGTATTCTTTATTTTGTCAGTCGATTGGCGGATTGCTTTTCTGGGGGTAATAATACCTTTTTTAAAAAAAAAACTTACAAATACTGTAATAATTTGGTCGCTTAATGGACGACTGTTTGTGGGGGATGCTGCTGTGCACAATTGGCTGCCACATTTCGCCCACGAAATAGATTGTCAATTCACTTTATAGTATATCCCGTGAACCACTTTGAAATGTCTCAACAATGTTATTTTTGTTATTATTGTTGTTGATATTATTATTATTAATAATATTATTAATATTATTATTGTTGTTCTTAAAATTACACTCACCGCAGTCCAACTCCGAGGCAAGCCAGCTGATCTCTCTGGTGAAACGAGCTGGTGCTTTTGACCCTGTTTGCAGGAAAACTGTTGGACAAACCGACCGATTTCTTCATTCTCTTTCCTCCAGAAATACAAAGACTATGAGAAGAGTGTTGTGGTGGAGGAAATAGATGGCCTCCAACTCGTCAAGAAAATAGCAAAAGACTTAGAACGGATGTTTCATAACAAAGCTGAAGCCATGAGAGTAAGTGCCACTTTCTTGCTCCTGTTACATTATTTTAGTTTAGATTTACATTATTAATCTGTATTACCTTTTCTGTATTACCTTGTATAATTCCTCTTCAGTTGTAAAATAATAATAATCCTTGCATTGATGAAATGTCTCATAGCGCTGCGGATTACATATACACTGCAAAGCGAATTGACTGGATATTTTGGTCAAATATACGATTGGCTTCCTGCGTGTTTGGCGAAACGCGGCAGCCAATCGCACACAGCAGTGTCCTGACCACAGACAGTTGTGGATTGATTAAGTAACCGCACTATTATTGTGTTTTAAGGGATTGTAACTCCTCGGGAGAAAGCAACTTGTTCCTTTTCAATTACCGCGTCCTTTATTATTCTCTGGATTCCTGGCTGTTTGTCAGAACTTTTTCAGCAAATAGCACCTGGCACAATATATCAAACCCCCCACTCCCCCACCGCCCGCTTCCCTCCCCCCACTCTAATGTAAAAGCTTCAGTGAACAAGCACAGTTTTAGTCTCCACGTTACACTGACCGGTACATATCAGTGAATTCGATCACCTTATCCATAATGCCAACCACAATCGATTAACAACCATCAAAACTTCCTTTAACCATTTTAAAAACGTACGTGTTTCAAGCGGATTATTTAAAAAAATCACTTATCAGGAGGTATTGCATGCCCCGGTTTGAAAATAAAATTAAAATTAAAATAAAATTATAAAATATAAAATATAAAATAAAAATAAAATAAAAATTGATTAGCAAATCTCAAGCTTGGAATAAACAAACGGCCGGCCGTGTTAAAAGGCATTATGTGTAGAGAGCGTTTGACTCTTACAGGAATGTTCTTATGTTGCCGGTGCTCATTATTGCCTTTGAATGAAAAGTAATTGCCACTATACAGTAATTCAATTTCAGCAAACGCACGGTTCGCTTCACTGATGGCCCACGCTTGCAGTCCTCTAGGTTTTTATCAAAGGCATTTTAAACCTGAGTATTCAGCTCGAGCTGGCCGCCGGTTATTGCTTGATATGCTGCTTTATGACGTCCGTTCGTACAGAGTTGGCTCTGTGTGTGTGTGTGTGTGTGTGTGTGTTACAACAGAAATTATTTGGTTATTTGTCTCCCCTCTGTTACAGCCTCGGGTTTGCCAAACCCCACCAAGTTCTGTAGAACCTCACAAGCTCCTGTAGCTCAGTAGGTTAGAGCACTCACCTTACAAGCGTGAGACCTGTGTTCGAATCCAGGCAGATCAGGGCGAAGCCTTGGGCAAGTTTTCTTACCCCACCCCCTCCCACACACATACACACACCTAACAATAATCCCTCCCAAAAAAACCCCACTAATAAAATTGGTCATTTCAATCCACGACTGTGTGGGGGGGGACACGCTGCTGTGTGCAATTGGCTGCCGTGTTTCGCCCTCAAATATATATACAGTCAATTCACTTTCCAGTCTATTCTGTGAAGCCCTTTGAGACACAGTCTAGAAGACTGAAAAGCCACTAGATCAAATGCAAAGATTATTCTCATTATTATTGAAGTGTTTGTTATTGGTGGTGGGGGTGTTGGCCAGAGAATTCGGGTACGAGGACGATTTTGTCGGCAACATTTTGCGTTCCCGTTTCTATCCCGTTTCTGCTTTTGGCCGTACATTAGGAGTTAATTTATATTGCGCTTTGAGCGTTGACCCCAAACAAATGTGGCGTTGAATAGATGAAATTGCAGTTTAATTGCGATTGCAAATTCACAAAGAGCTGCAGTACTAACGGGCAGTGAGTGGATTCACCTCGAGGAGTGATTTGCTTCATTGCAATAATAATAATAGTAGTCACAATAATAATCCTCAGATTGGATAGAGCTCCTTTCATATCAGTGTCTCAAAGCGTTTGGCAGTTCATTTCTGGAGTCCTGTAGCTGGTTAGAGCACTCGCCTCGCAAACACACACACACACCTGGTTGTTTGTTGACTAGCGGATGACTTAATCCTGTCAAAAAATAGAATGAAAATAATAATAATTATTATTATTTGCTCACTCAATCCCCGATTGTTTGTGGGACTCCCCTGCGTCGCAATCGGGCTGCTGCGTTTTACTGTCAACTCTCGTTCGTCGAGCGAACTGAAACTCACCCAATCTCACAATCGGGATTAATAGATTTCAGATATACTGTAAATCGACAAGCAAAAATAATTCCTGGCTGCGTAGTGCGCTGGTATTGTGAGAATGGATTGGGGGGGAGGGGGTGGGGGCGGGTAGGTGTCAGAGCATAAAGCACAGCCTTTCAGAGGCTGTTTTCAGTGCCCCAACGCAGGTAGTTTCCTAGACAAGGGAAAGAATTAATCTAAGATGGATGTTCAGAAACGTAAAGCCAGACCAGGGGAATAACACACAAGAGAAGCTTTAACCATCTGGGATGATGCCATAGCTTGTAGTACATCTTCCCCTGTGTAGCATTCAGAATAATAAGTACAGCACCTCTCTGTGTTGAAATAATATAGTTTCGTAAATAAATTTTAACAACTCCCCCCCGAATTGGTTTCCGTAGATTGCATTATGTTGAGGTAATTATTTTAATGATAGCAATCACAGAAATGGAAACCATCTGTTTCAACAAGATTCAATAACAAGCCATAACTGTTCCGCCCCTCCATACTCTAACATTTACCCCCATTTTCCTGTTCCTTTTATCATCGTTTTTGTATAATTGTTTTGGCTGTGGAATTCGCTGTTTTTTTTCTCCCCGCGTCTGGCCGTTAAACGCTCTCCACAATTTCTCCACGAACGCGTTGCCTTATGCTAAATGATTGGAATGAAGGGATTGGTATGATCCTGAGAGTTCTTAACGTCATGGCAAAGTATTTTCTTTTCGCCGTCGTCGTCGAATCCAGCTATATATTTTTTGCAATAAAAGTAGGATGGTTGCTGTGCGCAGAGCGTTTGAGATGCATGTGTCATCATTGCATTTTAATGTCCTTGACACTGGAAAATTAAAATGATTTTGAAAAAGAACTGCTCATCCACATGTAACACACGATCAACGGCGATCAACTCACTGTGCGTTAGTCGATTGGAGGATCGCTTTGTTGGGCGGGGGGTGGGGGGGTGGGCAATGATCCCTGTTTTTTAAAAGAAAACATATAGATATATACAATTTGGTCACTCAATCCACGGTTGTTTGTGGGGGGACGCTGCTGTGGACAATTAGTTGCTGCGTTTCGCCCACAAATATATAATCAATTCACTTTACAGTATATTCTTTGAGACACAGTCCAGAAAACGTGAAAAGCGCTATGTCAAATGCAAGGATTATTATTACTGTATATCAAATGCACATCTTGACACCAAAGCTGCTAAGCTGTAGGGTTACAAAGTGATAGCAAACTGTTGTATAAAAGTCACACCCTTGGCTAGGATTGAATCACAACCATGGGGTTGATGGGAACAACACTCACTGAATTTTGTATATCAATCTTATTGAATGGCGGGGGTGGGTGGGTGGGTGGGGGGGTGGGGGCGGGCTCGAGGGGCTGAATGGCCTACTCCTGCTCCTTATTCTTATGTTCTACGAGAATGCGAGATTAAATAAACTAGGGGACGCTTTGTCATCGAGGAGAGGGGAGAGGAGAGAGAGAGGAGAGAGGAGAGGAGGAGAGTGGAGGGCGCATGCTCACACCCAATGAGAACGAGTGTCTTGTGCCACCAGTATTGTCTTATTGATGAACCGTCAGTGTGTGGATAGGGTTCTGATGGATGGGGTGGGCGGACGGTGGCTGAACAGTAATGGAGGTTCAGGCTGGGTGCTCTAATCAATTTCAAATGGATCATTCCTTTCAAAAATCAAAATCGACAGAAAGTTAATTAACCGATTAATTTACTTGACGTCGGGACAGTCGATACAGCCACGTTACGGTACAATTAACACAGCCTTCGTTTGGGGGAGATTTTGAACCCGGATACACTTAGTTACTAGCTCAGGTTCCGATAATACATGTGCTTTGGGGGGGACAATTATGGTTTATTAGCGAAGGGAATTAAACATTTTTACTGCAACACACTGCAGCTGCAATTAAAGTCAGGTTTGCTGAAGTTTGTTTGGTGGGTTTGAAACTTTAATTAGTTTTTTTTAAGTCAATCAATAATAATAAAAATAATCCTTGCATTCGATCGTAAGAGAACAGAATATTTGACATATTAAAAATAATCAATAATACCCAATCTTTGCATTTGACTCAATGCCTTATCACGTCACCGTCTCAAAGCGCTTCGCAGGATATAGTGTAAAGTGTAGTGACTGTCTATTTTGTTGTATTCTATTGTTCTGATATTTTCTATCGTTATCAAGCACAAATGCATCAAACGTATTTCAGTGTACATCTGAAATCAGCCTCCAATCCAAATGTGTTTTCACCCACAAAATATTCTTTGAGATATCTGGGCTCCCCCAATATTTCTCCGAACTTGTCTTCCTAACTTAATATTTTCACCCTGGAAATGAATACATCACTTTCCTATTCTATCACAGTCTGCCTGGCTTCTTGTCTCTCAGTAATGGTGACATCCAAATGAAATGAGAGCGCGTATTTGATAGATATCATACATTAAAGGAACTGGGGTTAGGTTCTTTCTACCTGCAGGAAAACGAAACTATACTTCAATTGTGAGAGGACGGGGATATTTGATATTGTAATTCATAATTAATAGTAATGATCCGACCCGTTTGATACGGCGCCTTTATCACGTCCCCGAGACGTCTCAAAGCGATTCAGGGAATCCACTGCAGAATGAATTGAGTGTCTGTTTTGTGAGGTGGAAAGGTTTTAATTCAAGACTGTAATCTCAGACTGTTCAGCTTTCTCATGAATATACACAGTGTGTGTATAGATATATATACATATATATATATATATATATACGCGCACGTAGAATTGCGGGAATCAATATTCAGTTAAATTTGGCGGAATCAAAAAATTGGATCCTTTGAATCCGAATTTAATTTTGATTTGATGATGAGAGCCTTGGCCACACTACCAAACGCTGAGGGTTTCATTATCTGCGCATATAGCGTGTTGTCGGTTTTGCGTTGAATCTTCAGAAGATTATAAATGTCTTCGGAAGAGGCTGTTTGAGAATTCAATTGATGTGCTCTAAGCTCTCGTCGCTCGGCAGCTAAAAACATCCTCCCACCCCCCCACCCACCACCCCCCCAAGCCAAAACCCACTGCATTTTCTGTTGTTTCCAATCATTCGGAGGGTACCACTGTCAGTGGCTACACACACACACACACACGCACACACGCGAACTGTACTGTATACTCACTCAGCGCACTCATTTCATCTACCCAATTTATCTACGCAGTTTCTACCCCAATTTGCGGGTTCGGCTCTTATCTGTCAGGAATCAGCATTTAGCACGGGGGACGTTATTAGATTTCTTTCAGATTTGGGCTCAGGTTTCGGTTAGTGCAGCCTCACTTTCCCACAGATACTGGGAAAGAGGCTAAACGAAAAATACTGTACATTCGGGCGAAAATACCTTTTCACGGAGCGATAGTAAAATGCCTCACGGAATTGTGGAATCCTGGAGCTTAGTGGGTGGTTAGAGATACCCGCCTCGCCTGGGTTCGATTCCCGGGGTGGATGGGGTGGGGATTAATCCCTTCAAATATAATAATAATAATCATAACATTCATAATTTGTTCACTTCACTCCACGACTGTTTGTGGGGACGCTGCTGTGCGCCAATCGCTGCCGCGTTTCGCCCGCAAAACACACAGTGTATCCGATGAAGCGCTTTGAGATGTCTCGCAGGCGAGATAAGGGACTATAATCAAACTCAGGAATGATTATTACTGTATTATTATTAATATTATTATTATTTTCATACATTTTCCATTCCGTAACGTCAGGCTGAATTTAAGATAGTCTTTCATTAATGTTTTATTTTATTTATTTAGTTTACATATTTTTGGGGGGTGGGTGGGGGAGGTGGTTTGAGGGGCTGGCGCTGACTGACTGCACTTAAGGATTCTCAATGATGTGCGTTGAGATCCATTAGCGCTGAAAGATACAGGATCTGTCTTGCATGTAAATCGATACGGCGTAACGCTCAAATGATTCCATCGCAGAATGCTATCAAAATTTCTCTCCGCTCAAAATAGGTTCTGTGCTGGAAGCTTTTAACCGAATGTTCAGAGATGCTATGTTGCCTCCTGGTTCAATGTCTGATCAGAGCATTATTTTCCAGCCTTGCCAAAGAAGGGTGGGAGTGGGGAGGGGTGGGGGGGGGGGGGAGTGGGGAGGGGGGGTGGGAGTGGGGAGGGGGGGGGGCGAAAGGAAGAAGTGGGTGGGGAGGAGAGAGGGAGGGAGAGTGAGCTGGCAGCCTTGTTTTAGCGTCGGTGGATGCCTGAGGCAAAAACTGTACATCTGAGACGTTTGAGGCTGGGTAAGGGAGGAGGGGGTGGGAAGGGGAGGTGGGGGTTGATTAGGTCAGTGTTCAAAAAGGTATTGTTGGCTGGGATACTCGGCTAATGGACAACGTTACACACGGAGGAGCTACAGTGGCTGTATAGTCATGGACCATTGTCACTGTTGGCCTTTGGCACAGCTGGGAGTGAGATTACAGTTCTCTGATGCACTAAGGCACGGTGTGTAGCCCTAGTGGCTGCGTCTTTCTTAGATAACATTGGCCTTTCCCTTCAGGGCTGCTGATTTGTAGGACATTGCCGCTTATCTGCTGTGTCCTGCAGTTTCGTGGTTAGAGTCGCTTGCCTCACAAGAGAGTTGACCAGGGTTCGATTCCCGGACAGGTCAGCACAGGGTGATTAGGTCACTCCGCACGCCCGCTGTTTGCCTAGCAGTAAGTGGGAATCTGGTTGTTAGTCGATTTGATTGCTTTCCTGGTGGTAATTCTGGTGGTAATAATCCCATAAGAATTTTGTTTTAAAAAAATAATAATTTGGTCATTTCAATGCACGACTGTTTGTGGGGGACGCTGCTGCGCGTAATCGGCTGTCGCGTTTCGCTCTCCCATAAAATATATATATATATACAGTCAGTTCACTTTACAGTGTTTTCTGTGAAGCGCTTTGAGGCATCATGTGAATCAGGCGCTATCTCAAATGCATGGATTATTATATTATATTATATATTGTATTACAGTATTATTATTATTATTGCAAGTTTCTTTCGGGCCATTATTCCTCAGTTATCAGCAAAAACAAACAAACACCTGATCACAAACACTGCCTTTTGCAGCCGCGTAGTATGTCGTGTTTTCTCTTTGGCAAGAATCACACAAATCCCTATGTGTTTGTATTGTGTCCTGTGCCGTGTGGTGAGTTTGGGAGCCTGTCTGAACATTTCTATGCATACCAAGTACTGTATTTTGTATTCGAAAAAAACTCCACACACGCACACACACGCACGCGCACACACACGACAAACAAACGGCTTTTGCCAGCGGCTTTCTGTGCGTTCCCCTCATTTAAATACCGTCGTCGATTGTTCTGCGTAAAGAAATGCCGTTATCTGCATATCCGCAGAACAGCAAGATTTCTGCCAAGCAAATAATTGCCTGCTGAAGAGATGGTGCCGGCCTCATTTTGTTTTAATTATATATTTTTTTTAGCCTTTTTTGACAACACGGCCTCGGCGTTTGATGCATTTTGTTTTGTTGGGCGAACCGATCTCCGCAGAGCGCGCACTTACACGTAGCGCCTTTGTCGCGCGCGTGTGTGTGTGTGATTTTGCAATATTCTAATCATACCGTGTCTCCTCGTGGATAATCATTTCGATAATAATAAGATGAGAGCGGCTTGCGTCTCAGAACAGTGTCAAGTGCAGTCGGTCGGAAAGCGAAAAACGTTTAACGGTTAGACACTTCCGCGCTCAGTATTTATCTCTTGACATTAACGTGTTCCTCCGGGGGTCGATCGCTGAAGTATCTGCCTCCCAGCGTGGACTTCGGGCTGGATTGTAAGAATATAATCTTGATTCAATGGACTCTGCGTAACGGGGGGAAAGAGAAAGAGAGAGGGAGAGAGAGAGAGAGAGAGAGAGAGAGAGGATGGCTGGTGTATCAGTTTTACGTGAAACCTGGATATTGTTAAGGATTTTTGAAAAAATTTCCCTCCCCCCCACAAAAAAATACAGTACCTACACTTTACAGTAAATCCTGTGAAGCGCTTTGTGAGCTCTGGGAGACGTGATAAGGCGTGGTAATCAGATGATTGGATTATTACTACAGTATTATTCTAAATAAATAAAGACTGGGGGTGTTTTTGAATTGTCACTTCAAAAAAATCACTTTTTTTGAATTGCCTGACCATATGATTTAATTATATATATATATATATATATTTACAGTATATACAGCATCATATATAAACTGTATATGGAGTAAAATAAGAGAGAAAGAAAAAACAGCCAACACAACCAGACGATTCACGTTTCCTTTAACTCTTCTTGAAGCCGGGTTGGGTGAGAGAATTAATCTGGAGCGTTTGCTGTCGGCTGAAGTCGAGTCGAAATGTCTATTTACAAATGGACAGACTGATGTTTGCCTCGGGGTTTGTCTGGTGGAGAATCACTGAGGATATCACAGAGCAATACCCCAACCAACCGGTATCAAAGTTAAACCGCGTGCCAGGTTTTCAGCCTTTATTCAGCGGAATCGCACTCCAGCTCGCTCAGAATACTTTTCCATCCACTTTATGGATGGAAAAAGCAGTGAAATGGCCTGGAAGTAAATTTACTTTTGTGTGGCTGTCTGCTGGCGGTGACAGACGCTATTTCAGTTCACATGAGTTTCCATTTCAAAATAAGATATTGAAGTTTAAAACACACACACACACACACACACACACACACACTCACTCTCACACGCACACTCTCTCTCACTCTCACACACTCACTCTCACACTCACACACACACACACACCAGATCCTGTAGCTGCACTGGTTACGTGAGGCTCGCTCCGGCTCCACTTCATGAACGCACCGAACAACTGACATCAATAATAGCCGACAAAAGTGATCGTACAGTCCTCTGGTTTAGTAGTTAGAGCACCTGGCTCTCGGCAGACAGAGGTCCTGGGTTCAGTTCCTCGGCAGGTTCGAAACTTTGGACAAGTTACCTTTTTTCGTGGGTAATAATCCCTCGCAAAACTGTCTGTCTGTCTGTCTGTCTGTCTGTCTGTCTGTCTGTCTGTCTGTCTGTCTGTCTGTCTGTCTGTCTGTCTGTCTGTCTGTCTGTCTGTCTGTCTGTCTGTCTGTCTGTCTGTCTGACTGACTGACTGACTGACTGACTGACTGACGAAATAAAGAATGTCTACGCCTGTTTGTGGGGGGAGTGGGGGGGAACGCCGCTGTGCGCAAATGGCTGTCGCGTTTCGCCCACAAATTAGAACGGTCAAATTCACTGTGACACTGGGTTCCGTGAAAGTGGAGACTTGCATCGTGAGGCTTTCAGCAAAGGCGCTGATGCGATGCTGAGGCTAAACTAATCCGCCAATGCTTTCATTAGCTCAATAATCTTCGGAGGCTGTTTGCCGTCAGTATTTTTTTTTCGCGGCTGAATGTTGAACGCTTTCCACGTTCATCCCGGTAATTAAAATTGCGCGATGACCACGAGGATCTGACAACACAGACAGCGATGTGGCAGAGGCTAATTGTTAGATCGGGCAAACACTGTTTTGCAGCCATCGGGAATGTGCGACTGAGAAACAAACTGTCGGTTTTGGGGGCTCAAATCCCTCAATGTTGATATAAAATACGTGTTTGTAAAATGAATACCTGCCCACACACACAAACCCGCAATCCAAGTAACCGGGTCAGGCAATCTCAATTCATTGTCACCTGAATTGCAAGATTAGATTATAGCTTTGAAATAACTGTTATTATTAATAATTATATACTGTTTGGATGCGACGTATGGGGCTTTGTGTTCAGCGTTGTGTTCAGCTTTGCTCTCAACTGGGACACCGGTTCCTTGAACTCTCTCTCTCTCTCTCTCTCTCTCTCTCTGTCTCTCGCTTGCTTTGCAGTGATATTGCAGGTGGAATAACGTCGGATTAAAAGTTTACTGCGGTTTTGATTCAAATATCTGGCTAATGAGATGTTCCCTCCACTCTCAGTCCCCAGCTCGGGTCTCACACGGTGACTGTCCAGAGCCTTGGGATGTCCTCCTGACGTGAAAGGCTCTGTCTACACAAGTCTCATTTTGTTATTGCGTGCGTGCGCGCGCATGTGTGCACATGTGTGTATCTGTATGTGTGTATCTGTATGTGTGTGTGCGTATTTGTGTGTGTGTGTGTGTGTGCATCTGTGTGTGTGTCTCTTTCCCTGCTGAATGTTCAGGGTTTGAGGATTGCCCAGGTGTATATAGGTTCCCCAGATACTGTGTGTGACCTGCAGTGTTTCAGGCCAGCGGGGGGGTTTGCTGTAGATCTATAATCAGCTGCCCAACGGAATAGCAGAACAATAGCTGTCCATTTCCCTTTATCACAGCCACGTCGCACGCAGGCTTGAACAGGGCTGAGATCCCTCACCTGTTAAACTGCTGATAAGCAGCGTAAGGCAATCTTGACCAGAGCCAAATGAGTTCTTGTTTTTAATCCAAGTAAAGATTGCTGAGTCCTTAACCCCTTTTGAGCGTTGAACGGCTTATGTAAAGAGGCAAGCTAGTGTTAACTGGTAAGTATTAAGTACGAGTCTGACTTTACATTCAACACCAATAAAGTTTAACGACATATGAAACGTCCCCTAAAAATATGCAGTGATTTGTGTCGTTCCCTCTCCCCCGATTGTAGCCGACCGCGGATGTCCAGGCAGCTCTCACCGCGGGCGGTTTTCAGTAACAGGGAAACGAGAATCTGGTCTCTCTCTCTCTCTCTGTGCTGCAAACCTAGAGATAAGCGATGTGACCCCCGATGCTAAACTGGGAGATAAAAAAAATCCCAGCCACGTTTTTTTTTAAAATCATCAATTATTTGACTACAATTCCCTGCTCGGGGTTTCTGACGGGAAGTAATTTTATTACCGGGTTTCTGACGTGAGATTATTTTATTACAGAGCAGAGATTCGATGATGTCTTCAGAAGGTTATTTGAGAGAAATTAAGACTTTTTCGGAAGTCTGAGTTCACATATCAGCCAATGAAACAATTTTAACCGGTCACCTGCGTGTTTTTTTAAAAAATGCGTTTGCCTGCATTTCCTTTTTGTGGTGTTTGTAACAGCAATAAATGGAACATTGTCTTGTTATTTCGCCCACAAAATAGACGGTCGATTCAGTTCACAGCGTATCCTGTGAAGCAGAAGTGCCTTGAGACGTCGAGAAGACGTGGAAAGCGCTGTGTCAAATCAAGGATTATTATTGTGATTATTATGTACTACTGTATTATTTATTTGGGGCCAAGTTTCGTCTCCTTCCATTAAAACCCGCGACTCAGAATCAGACAGCAAGTGGGTGTTACATTACAATTAAACGTGTATTTACCTAAATTGCACCGCGCAGCCCCGTTTGGCCAAAATAGTCTATGCCGGCGTTTATTCTCCACAAGAGATTTTCACTCACTCCAATACCCCCCCCCCCCCCACCCACTTCGTTCGTGCATGGAATATACTCTTAAATAAATTAATGCTTTCCGTTCCAACCGCAGCTTCTGCCGATCAAGTTGCATATTCTCGCCACCTCCGTGCGTGTTCAGGTTTCTCTTAAACCCCGCGGCTCAGCGGTTAGAGCGCGAGGACCTGGGTTCGATTCGCGGGCACCGACACAGGGTGAGACGTTGGGCGAGTCTCCTTACTCCACTCGCCCTTGGGGTTCCCCAGCAGTGAGCAAGAACCACCCGGTTTTGTTAAGTCGACCGCTTTTTTTCCAGGGTTAATAATCCTTTCGAATAAATAAATAAACGAACGAACGAACGAACGAACGAACGAGAATCTATCACTCAATCCTTCGCTCAATCCCAACCTTCGATACAGCCTTCACCTGATGTCCGGCGAAGCGCTTTGAGACGTCGGGAAGGCACGATAGAGGCTCTGTATCGATTCCGCAAAGATTCCGCTGACGATAACAGTGGGAATTTTTGAAATGGAACCTTTTGTGAGACCACGGACCGGCTGCGGGCGAGTTACGTTCTGAAACAAACGGCGTTCGAGTTTAATTTCGCCCCTCGGGTTACGGCAGTCGGGTGGCGAGCTCTGGCAGCGAGGCCGAGGCCCAGGGAATCACTTTGAGCAGCAGAATTAAACGACAACTCACTGGTCTGCAGTGAACACCTGCCAACGCGGCGAAACACACCAGCTGTTTGAGTGCTGGCATTTGCGTTTTTTTAAAATTATTTATTGAAGACGATAATACTGCGTGTGTGTAGTCAAAACTATATAAAATTGCATCACTTTCCCCTTCCCCCCCCACCATCCGCCACCGAAATACTGCCTCGCCATTTCCCTACGTTTTGGTAAAAAAAAATTGTCAAGAGAAAGTAGGATTTAAAAAAAAAAAATGTTTAAGTTACGATAATAGTAAAAGTACTTACATTGATATAGAGCCTTGTCATGGCGTTGAGATTTTTTTTTAAAGAAATGCTTCACAGAATATACTGTCAAGTGCAACCAACGATTGAGTGGCTTTGTGGGTGAAACACAACAACAACATCTTTGATGTATACAGCGCCCTCCGCGCCGGACAGCGTCTCAGAGCGCTTCACAATAGCGGATCCTGGGACCGAGCCAGGGGCAGAGGCAGAAAGGTGACCAAAGGCACGGTCGAAGAGAAAGGTCTTCAGCTGTGACGTGAAACTGGGAAGAGAGAGAGAGAGAGAGAGAGGGGGCGAGGGCGAAGGGAGTGAGGAAGGGAGTTCCATAGCCTCGGGGCGTAGTGGCTGAAGGCACGGAGGGTGGAATGGAGGGGAGGATTCGGGGGAGACACGGAGGAAGCCAGACCCAGAGGAGCGAAGGCAGCGGGTGCTGGGTTTGAGGAGAGAACAGATCAGAGAGATGGAGGGGTGCAGAGGAGTGGAGGGGTTTGAAGACAAGGGTGAGGAACTTAAAGTCGATCCTCTCAGGGACAGGGAGCCAGTGAAGTCTGGCAAGGACTGGGGGTAATGGGGGAGCGAAACTTGGTGCGGGTGAGTATGCAGGCAAACTCTGCTGTATAAACACAGCAGCCAATTGCGCACACAAGTGTCTCAAAAACAGATTGAGTGACTAAGGGTTAAGCGTTTAATGCCTGGGGAAGTGAATGTGATGTTGTATGATTGTAGGAGAGTTGAAACCCGATTGAAAGTTTGGGATTAAAGAAAACTGTGTTTAGTCTCACGTCTCGAATTCACCCTCGGACAAATGTGGCTGAATTGATGGTAAACTAACCTGTAAATATAGTGTCCTTGTTTGATATAGTCTGTTATTGCATTTATGGGACATATATACTAATGGTGGCTAACGTTAGCAATAACATTAATATTGTTTAGCCCCAAATTTCATGCCTTAAACTATTATTATCCCCGGAAAGTGATCCCACAATCGACCAACAACCTATTATCATGATTAATAGACATCATTATTAATAATAACGTTACTAACAATGTGAATAAATCTTTAATGTACTTGGTGAGGTTTGTGGTTTCAAATTCCGTTGTGAGATATATTTTCAAGTTTCCTCACTCCACACACACACACACACGCACACACGCACGCACGCTCGCACGCACACACTCACACGCACCTATTAATCATCCCTCCCAAACAAAAAAAATACAACAGTAAAATTGGTCATTTCAATCCACGGCAGTTTGTGTGGGGGACGCTGCTGTGCGCAATTGGCTGCCGCCGTTCTGATCGCCCACAATATATACAGTCAATTCACTTTGCAGTATATTCTGTGAAGCGCTTTGAGACACAATCTAGAAGACGTGAAAAGCACAGTATCAAATTGAAACACGCTGAGTGAGAGAGAGAGAGAGAGAGAGAGAGAGAAAGAAATAATGGGATATTTTCTCATTTGTTCAAATCTTGCATTACACTGTGTGTGAAAAAAATATATATATATTTACGCCTGACTGTGTAACTCTGTTCACACAGCTGAAGGTATGACATTCCCGTGCTGACTTGGCTGATTTCAAATTGTTCTAATTGATATACAATGCTCACTTTAATATTGCGAGCTTCACTCCAGCTCACGTACTTTATTAATCGACTTCTCCACGCGTCTCTCAACAGGGTTGAAAGAGTTATGTAATTTTCTAAGCGACAAATTTCACATAACTCGAGGGGCCCCATTGTGACTTGTGGCTTGTAACTCATTTCTCTGATAACCTTGTGGTTTATTATTGTGGTGGTTGGGGGGGGGGGGGGGGGGGGGGATGGGGGCTTATTACCTTTCGATGCCTCTAATACAAATAGTACAATTATATTTTCGTTGCCATTGAGTAATCGGTATTTAGTCATCGTGTTTGGAATGATTACGTTTGGTATTATCCCCGCTCTACCTATTTGGGATTATTGCGGATTCCGTTTGTCCCGAGTGGGATTTGGCAGCGTTTTGGGACACGGTGGAAACGCTGGAGGCCATTCAGCCCCTCGAGGCCATTTCCCCCACCCCCCCCCCCAATTCTATCAGATCATGGCTGATCTGTACCTCAACTCCAGTGATATCCAGTCAATCTACTTTACAGTATATTCTGTGAAGCCGCTTTGAGACACAGGTCCAGGAGATGTGAAAAGCCGCTCTGATCAAATTCCAGCATTATTCTTATTATTCTTATTTATATTTTATTATAGTTTCAAACTGTAGTGGGTCACGAAGGCAATGTCCGGAACAATAATAATAATCCTTGCATTTGATATAGCGCTTTTCACAAAAGTGAATTGCCTGTATACATATTTTTGGGAGAGCGAAACGCGTGCAGCCAATTGCGCACAGGCAGCGTGTGTCCCCCCCCCCCCACAAACAAATGGCTGTGGATTGAAAATGAAATAATTTCAATATTGTGGGGTTTTTTTCTAATGTATAGAAGAAAGACTGTGACTTCTCTAACCCGGATCCATCTTGTTTCCTCTCTCTCTCTCTCTCTCTCTCTCTCTCCCCCAGCGTCTTGTTGAAGCGGCTGAAGAGGCTCACTTGAAACACGAGTACAACCCGGATTTGGAGGTAAGGAAATGGTCCCCGTTGAATTGTCCCCTTAACAGCTCCCCCGAGGGGCTGGGGATCGCACCTGTTATTAGGCGAGTCTCTGTGAGGGTCGTCACCTTGAATGATTAGGGTGATGGGTGAGGTTCCACAGTTACCAACGTTGACCTTCTCTCCCACATAATTCTGTCCATATCTCCATTGGTGGGTTGACTGACTCTGTGACTGACTGACTCTGTGACTGACTGACTAACTGACTGACTGAGCCATAAGCTTTGGATGACACGCAACACTGAACTTTGAGTCCTGTGGTTTGTGATGGCGTCTGAACTCCCTGTGATAAGGATAATTTAACGTCCCGTGTAATCTGCCCAGGGTTAACACAATACCAACACCACAATATATGTGTGTGTGTGTGTGTGTATATATATACAGTATATATACAGTATATACTGGAACACACGTAAATGTGAAGCTCGACCTCTACACCTCACCAAAGGCCATTTATTAGATTGGATTTCAAATAGATTTCGTAACTAGATAGTGGTTTGTGTGGTATTTAAACCAGAATGTATGTATGTATGTGTGTGTGTGTGTGTGTGTGTGTGTGTGTGTGTGTGGTGTGTGTTTGTGTGTGTGTGTGTGTTACGCCCAGCGGCAAGAAATGCATTGAAAAATGTAACGTTTATGTGTATATATATATATATCTATATATTAAAATATATATATTTTCGAAAGCCGAGACCAGCGACGTGTTTCACTTGAGGGAAACGCTGTCGTCTTCAGTCTCTTATGTTCTCTCGTAATTGTTCGAACAAAGAGGAGGTTTGGGGGCTGCGATGGTGCAGTCAGTGCTGGATTGTGACAGCTTGTCCACTGAGATGTATTGTTCCCTTTAATTACTATCATCACGTGGCTAGCACGGTGCCACTGCGGGTCCCAGAGATTATTAGGACAATTTGAACAGTACTGTGACGGAGCCTGTGTGTGTGTGTGTGCGTGTGTGTGTGCGCGCATGTGTGTGTGTGCATGTGCGTGAGTGTATGTGGTGTGTGTGTGTTCGAAAACGTTAGAACAAAACGCTTTTCAAAGTCATTAATAGAGAAAGTAATGATTGAAAAACCGTTTTTCTGCTGAAGCGTGAAATATGAGTCTCAAAATGTGATGAACTTAGAAAGCCTCTTTTGTGAAACTCCCCCCCCCCCCCCAACCAAAAAAAATGTTCTGGTTATTTACATGCGTTATGTAGCTCAGTGAGTTTAGAGCACTCGCTTTACAAGCGTGAGACCTGTGTTTCGAATCCAGGCAGGTCAGGGCAAACCTTGGGCAAATTTCCTTACTCCACACACACACACACCCCACACACACACACACACACACACACGCGCCTAATAATAATCCGTTCCCCGCAAAAAACAAAACAATAAAAATTGGTCATTTTCAACCCACGACTATGTGTGTGGGGGGGACGCTGCTGTGCGCAATCGGCTGCCGCGTTTCACCCACAAATATAGATACAGTCAATTCACTTTACAGTCCATTCTGTGAAGCGCTTTGAGACGTCGATAAAATGTGAAAAGCCGTGATATCTAAATACAAGGGTTATTAATATTATTATTATTATTATTATAATTATTCACTGTATAGCCGTAGTGCATTTAATTAAGCACCAGTTTTAAGTGAAAGATTGGGCAAGATTGGAAAATCCCGACACAAATTTTAACAGCGTTAAAAAAGAATCGGGGACAATTTCTGCTCAGTTGCTGTGCCGTTGACAGATTTGAACCTGAAATAATTGGCGTTTTTTTATTTTTAATTTGTGTTTTTACTCCCGACGACTTTCCCAATAGAAACTGCTTTAATGACCTTTTTCTGTTTCCCGCGGTGCTAATGATTTGGGCAGACCTTAAACGAAACTACGGAAAATTGTGGGAAAATAATAGGTCGAGATGCGTGAGTGACTCGAGTCGGTTTGAGTTGCGGGTTCGAACTGTATCGACGCACGGCGAGTTCGGAGATTTCTTGCTATTGTGGACAGCTCTTTTCCTTTGTTCTGTACTTTGCCTCGTTGCAAAGACAGGTGAGGAGGACATTGGCAACGTGATTTATGAAATATTAAGTAGCTTGTAGTTCATGAACTGACCAAGTAGAGAGAGAGAGACAGAAAGAGCATCGGGGACAATGATTGCCTGAGTATTAAGCAGCCAAATGAACTGTAAGAGAGAGAGAGGGAGGGAGGGAGGGAAGGGAGGAAGGAGGGAGGGAGGGAGAAAATGAATTATGTATTTAAACTAAAGCTGCTAGTCTTTTTTTTCTCTCATCTACAAATGCACTCTGTGAATTACACTGACCTATTCGCTGCCCGGGGTGGGGGGGGGTGCTCAATGTCACTGTGTAAGTTATGTAAATGCCCATTTTTATAGGCTATTAAGAAAGCATTTTCTCTGTGTTGTCAGAGTAGTGCAAGCTTCGCGATTTGTCCCAGTGGTGTCGTGCAAAATAAAACCCCGACCCTCTCGATGAGCTGAGATTGAAGTCGTTCTCTTTTTTTTTGTCGAGCGCTGAAGGGATCTCTGTGTCATAGCCAGCAAACAAACAAAAAGGCCTTCGCCTTGTCTCCCTGGGGAATTCTCATGTGTGTGGGTGTGTGCGTGTGTGGGTGTGAGTGTGTGTGGGTGTGTGTGTGTGGGTGTGTGTGTGTGTGTGTGTGTGTGAGTGTGTGTGTGTGTGTGTGGGTGTGTGATCAGCAAATGCTGACAGTCTCCCCAGGAAGAGGGAAGTCATGGGACAATTGAAGAAAAATCATGGCTCGGGATTTTGAGGCGGAAAAAACTCCCAACGTTTCACACACACACACACACACACACACACACACACACACACACACACACACACACACACACACACAGAGTCTCTTAAACCCCACCATTCTCTGTTGGTTTCCTGTCGAGAGAGAGTGTTGTACTGATTCCAATTTGGCTCTGTGCACACTCAGCATGTGTGAGCTCAGTGTGAACTGTGTGTATGAGCTGCGTGTGTGAGCTGTGTGTGTGTGTGAGCTGTGCGTGTGTGTGATAAAACAGTCAAGCATGAAGGAGGCAGGGTAGTGATTGGCAAATCTATTTTTTGGGGGGAGGGTGTGGTGTGTGTGCGGCGAGGAGGGTAAGGCAGTTGGTTGAGAAGTGAGGCTATGTGCAAACAGTGTGCTTTAGGATGAGCTTGATGTGTTGACGAGGGGGATTCTGAAAGGGTGAGATCCAATGGACCAAGGCTCGTGTACATCTCTCCACCTCTGATTCGCGTCCAGCTGTTGACATCGCAAAGCTTGATTTCTTTCTCTCTCTGCTTTTTCCTTTTTTATATAACAAAACAAAAGCCTCCCCCCCCTCCCCCCACCCCATTAATGTCCATCCGTTAGGGTCATCATCGAGTCTTGTTGAATTATCTTCTTTTCAGGGTGAAATAAATCAATACCGTTTCCAAAGACAAACCCTCCTCCTTCCCTAATGCTTCTCCCAACCCAGGGGCCACGGACGTGGCGAGGAAAGGAGGGTTGATCACACACAGTATCGGGGGGGTACGCACGCACGCACGCACGCACAGCGATGGCTTATGGCTATGTACGGAGCAGCAAATCCGAGTGAAAATAATCTCAGACCTTAACCGAGTGCAAGGTAGATTTTACCGCAGAGAGAGACTTGAGGACCTGCCAACATTTGAGGCAGAAGCTGGGGGTATAATGTACTGAGGGTTTAACTAACCCGTCGCAGTATTGGAGAGGAGAGAGGGATTTTTGTTTTGTTTTGTCCGTGTCATGTCGTGCAGTCCCTGTAGCTCAATGGGTGGGTGAGAGCCACTCATTCACTCGCCTTTCAAGCGTGAGTGTTGTCCTGTGTTCGAATCCAGGCCGCTCAGGTTGAAACCTTGGGCAAGTTTCCTTACTCCACACACACACACACACACACACACACACACACACACACACACACACACACACTGATAATAATCCCTCAAAAAAATAACCCACCATAATAAAATTATGCTGTGATTTCCTCCCATTTGTTGCGTTTCCCTGATCATAATACTGTAATAACAATCCTTGCATTTGACGGCTTTTCACGTCTTCTAGACTGTGTCTCAAAGCGCTTCTCAGAATAGACTGTAAAGTATATGTTTTTGTGGGCGAAACGCGGCAGCCAATTGCGCACAGCAGCGTCCTCCCCCCACAAACATCCGCGGATTGAAACAACTAATTTATTTTTGTCTTTTTCTCCAAGGAATTATTATTATTGTGTGTGTGTGTGTGTGTGTGAGTGTGTGGAGTAAGGAAACTTGCCCAAGGTTTCGCCCTGACCTGACCTGCCTGGAATTGAACCCAGGTCTCTCGCTTGCGAGGCGAGCGCTCTAACCCACTGAGCTACAGGACTCGTGCGTTGACACAAAAGCCAGTCCCTAGTAGTAGGTGATGATGATGATTTGACTGTACACGACACACTACCATCCTATTGGTGTCTTAACTGTTATCACCTTTGAAATGATTTCATTTTACCTGATTTGATTTACTTTCCATGAAACAATTACCAGCACTGCAGGGAGGTTTACATCTCCTGGGCAGATATTCAGAGTTATGTCTTTATCCTTGTACCAGACGTGTGTGTGTGTGTGTGTGTTTCTCTCTCTCTCTCTCTCTCTCTAACGGGGTTGAGAATTATTTCAGCCGGGATGTGAAGGATGAAATGAGTGAGTCGGGAGGACGTAAAAGCAGGAATCGGTTATGGAACCAAATGCGAGGGCCGCTTACTCGTTTGTGACTTAATACGAAGAAAAAATAGTCCAGTCATTAAAACTAAATTGGAATTCGCGCACTTCAGGGAATGAAGTGAAATGTTGGCGTGTCCCAGTCCCACAATCGGGCCCCTAAAACTCTTAATCCTCACCGCACTGTGACGTGCTGTAGATTGTCAGTAAAGATGTCTCTTAAATGACAACCAGCAAACAGACCAGTGGCACTACATAATACTGTAGTATTAATCCTCGCGTGTGGAGTCCTATATAGCGCAGTGGTTAGAGCACTCGCTTTTCAAGTGAGAGACCTGGGTTCAATTCCGAGCGGGTCAGGGCGAAACCTTGGGCAAGTTTCCTTACTCCACACACACACACACACACACCTAATAATAAATAATCCCTCCTCCCCCTCAAAATAAATTGGTCATTTCAATCCACGACAGTTTTGTAAGGGGGACGCTGTTGTGTTTCGCCCACAAATATACACAGTCAATTCACTTTACAGTAATATTCTGTGAAGCGCTTTGAGGCGTCGATAAGATGTGAAAAGCGTTTTTATCAAATTCCAGGATTAATATTATTATTATTATTATTACTACTTCACTCGGGCGGCACAAGTTTCACTTCCACCGCACATCCTGAGTGAGGTAATTGCCCACAAATGATGGAAAACTAGCTCTGTGCTGTGGGGGTCTTGTGCGCTTGCGACGGGAAGCCTTAAAGAGGATGAAATGAAACGCAGCCATTAGCGAGCGATGAAAGGAACACGGCCTCAGGTAGATCGCAGAACAAAGCCACGAGTGTGTCTGGGTCTGGGGTTTGAGTGCTGCCCGCAGATGGAGGAGAGAAAGGCTTTTTCCTTTTGCTTTTATTCATTTCGTCCCGAGGACATCAAACGCAACAATTACCCAGTGTTAGTTTGGAGCTGTGTTTGTTTAACTCTTGCACTTCCTCTGTGTAAAACCACAACACGGTAGGTTTATATTGTATATATATATATATATACATATATATATATAAAACTCTCCACATAGGGGAGCGTCTCCCTGTATGGAGAGCTCCTGTAGCTCAGTGGTGAGAGCACACAAGCGTGTCGAGCTGTGTTCGAATCTAGGCAGGTCAGGTCAGGTCAGGGAAAAACCTTGGGCAAGTTTCCTTACACACACACATAATAATAATCCCTCCCCCCAAAAAATACAATAATAAAATTGGTCATTTTCAATCCACGACTGTTTGTGGGGGGGGACGCTGCTGTGCGCAATCGGCTGCCACGTTTCGCCCACAAATATACTCAGTCAATTCACTTTACAGTATATTCTGTGAAGCGCTTTAAGACACAGTCTAGAAGACGTGAAAAGCCTCTATACCAAATGCAAGGATTATTATTATTATTATTAGCCTGTGCAGTGAGTTCCTTACTCTCTGTTGATCTATTGAAACGTGACCTGATGTGAAAGGGCAGGCAGTTGGAGTTGAGGTACAGCTCGGCCTGGATCTTATAGAATGGGCGGAACAGGCTGAGGGGGGCTGAATGGCCTCGCTCCTGTTCCTGTGTTTCCTACGTACTGTAACGTTGAACATTGCCCGAACTGACCTCCAAAAGTCCTCGGAAGTGAGTGCCGTATTTGAGCGATTTACAGCCTCTTGACCCGTTCTGCTGGCTCTTGTTTACCATTTGGCCAAGGGATCAGGTGAAGAGAGTTCCCTGGGGAACGGGCAAAGTGGCTGAAGGTACCAACTCATCAACCACCCGCTCGGCTTTGAGTTTCCTGTCCGTGGCTCTGGCTCTTAACGAGACAAGCTTTCGGAGGTGTTGATGTTGAGGTTTTGTTAAAATGCCTCCCCCGCCTCCCTCCGGCTCTCTGCCGCTAATAGCAACCGCAGCGTTTTGCTAAACTAATTAACCCGCCTGTAAATCCTAGAGACACTGGCGCCAATGAGCTGGAGACGACACAGTGGTCCTGATTGTATTCCCAGAGTGTGCTCGGAGCCACGGGCAAGATTGAACAGTGTCGCAATCCACAACACCAGCAAACACCAGCGAGGTTTTTACAGTCGAGGTGATGAGGGGGCACTTAGAATTCAAGCTGCTCATTTTCAGAAGCGTTCATTGCCACTGGCTACTGTCTAATAATATTAATAATAATCCTAACGTTTATACTCGCGCTCGATGCAGCATTTTTTCACGCCTTCCAGACGTCGGCGCGAAAACGCTTCACAGGATATACTGTAAAGCGAATTGTCTGTAGATTTTGTGGGCGAAACGCAACAGCCGATTGCGCACATGTTCACCCCACCCCACTCCCCCCCCACACACACAAACAGCCGTGGATTGAAAACGATCGGATTATTATTTACTTCAAGTTGATTATTAGAAAGCCATCCGCCAATCGTCTAACAACTGGGTTCCCACTTATCCCTGGCTTAACATGGAGAAGCTATATAGCCAGTGCGAACTCTACACCATTCGCTCCCCCCAACTCCCAAATGATACACAGAGAGAGAGAGAGAGAGAGAGGCTATACATAAATGCAGAATAATTCTCCGTGTTCAGAATGAGTCAGCCACCAAATCTCTGATTTTCTGCGCTGTCTGAAAGATTCTGCGAGAGCAGGAAATCCGAGGAACCCATTAATCTGCCGACTACCCTGACAAGGTAACAGACAGAGTTTAAATGAACATGTTTCTAAAAATCCAGTTGGAGAAAGTAATTATTGAATGTAGACAGTTATCAAAATTAATCTGCATATTGTCTTATCTTCTCCCAACAGCAGTGAGTAGCTCACATTGGAGAGGTGTGTGTGTGGCTCGGTGGTTAGAGCAACCCTCCCCCTTGTAAGCGAGAGGAACTGGGTTCGATTCCCGGGCAGACAGGGCGAAACCATTAGTTTCCTTACCCCACACACATTGCCTCCAGCCAACAGTGAGTAGGAACCCTGTCGCCGGATTGTTTTTCTGGGGGGCAATAATACCTTTTTAAAAAAAAACACGCAAATAAATAATGATAATAATAATAATAATTGGGTTGCTTCAATCCACGACTGTCGATGGGTCAGTAGCTGCTGTGTTTCGCAGTCCAAAAAACACAGTCAGTATATAAGTATATAAATATATTATATAGTTCACTTATATTATTCACAGTACATTCTGCGAAGCTCTTGGAGACGTCTGGAGGACGTGACAATAATAATAATCCTGGCATTTTGGTATCGCGGCTTTTCACATCTTATCGATGTCTCAAAGCGCTTCACAGAATAGACTGGCAAGTGAATTGACTGTGTATATTTTGTGGGCGAAACGTGGCAGCCAATTGCGCATAGCAGCGTTCCCCCCGACAAACACACAGTCGTGGATTGAAAATGACCAATTTTTATAATTGTGTATTTTTTTGGGGGGGACGACAGGTTATTATTAGGTGTGTGTATATGTGTGTGTGTATGTGTGGAGTAAGGAAACTTGCCTAAGGTTTCACCCTGACCTGACCTGCCTGGATTCGAAACACAGGTCTCACGTTCTTGTAGGTCTCACGGTAAGGCGAGTGAGCGCTCTAAACCACACCGAGCTACAGGAGCTGTATTCCGCGTTGTGGCGGTTGCCTGAAAACGCACGCAGTTCTGTAATGGATGGCGGCCTCCAACGCTTTCCCCGCTCACCTTCTAAAACATCCACCTCGATCCTGGATGAGCTGAGGGTATAAAATGGTGCTGGGCTTTTTATGGTGCAATCACCGGCGATTAATTGTCCTGAGAGATGGATCGTGGCTCTCTCTGGGTAACTGATGACTCCATTGTCGGACTACATGAGCCATGACGAGCGCAGAAACACAAGGAGAGAAAGCCTGTGTGTGTGTGTGTATGTGAGAGAGAGAGAGAGAGAGAGAGAGAGGGAGGGTAATGTCCCTACAAGTGTTGAAGGTTACCTGGGCTGAAGTCAAGTCTGAAAACCGCTTTGTAAGCGATGTAAAGAATGAAAATGACCTGATACTGATTACATCTCCGGTTGAGATAGTTTGATGAACGACCGAAGCAATGAATTTCCTTTCTCGCGCAGGCAGGCAGGCAGGCACCAGCTTCACCCCCTCCCCCACCCCCGGTGTTTAAAGGGGAATTGGATGCTGAATTGGAATTCAGCATTGCAAATTATTTTATAATAATAATAAGTACAGTAAAAGCCCGTTTATCCGGCACCCGGTCAACTGTAACTTCTGTATAGCCGGCATCACAAAAAAAAGATCCGCATTCGATTAACCGGAATTTATCCGGAAAAATACATAAATTTTTAATTTGGGGGGGGGGGAGTGTTTTCGTCCGAATATCCACCGACTGACTCCACCGGCTGGCTGCTGGCTCGGCAGGCCCAGGGGGTGGGACCTGACCGACCGATATACATACATTAATCTAACAACATCTCCCTCGTCCTGTTCCCTTCAAATCTCAGCCTCTGTTACTAACAACGTAGGAAATCCGGAAAAATGCATTAAATTTTTTTTTTTTTTTTCGCGTTTTCAGCCGAATATCGGGCAGGTGGATTTTTTTAATCACGGAATTAAATCTGTGGAGCTCGTGTAGCTCAGTGGGTTAGAGCACTCGCCTTAAAAGCGTGAGACCTGTGTTCGAATCCAGACAGGTCGAAACTTTGGGCAAGTTTTCTTACTCCACACACACTTAGGCACGCCCGCACGCCCGCTCCTAATAATAATCCCTCAAAAAAAAAACTATGATAAATTGGTCATTTTCAATCCACGACTGTTTGTGGGGGACGCTGCTGTGCGCAATTGGCTGCCGCGTTTCGCCCACAAATGTACAGTCAATTCACTTTGTAGTATATTCTCTGAAGCGCTTTGAGACGCCGTCTAGAAGACGTGAAAAGCGCTGTATCAAATACAAGGATTATTATTATTAGGTTTTCCTTACAAACTATTCCCTTCCAACATCTTCCAGTTCTCACAAAGGGTCATTCACTCGAAATGTTGTCCCACTTTCCACTCTCCATAGATGCTGCCTGACCTGACCGAGTATTCCTCAGCGACTTCTGAATTTTCTATTTTCAGATTCCCAACAGTGAAGTATTTCTGCTGCGTTTTGCCTTCTGTTTCGTAGTCACGAGGAGTCAAGACACATTTTGATTTATAAAGTACGATGTGGATATGCCTCAGGTTGACTGTCTCTGGGAGTGGAGTGAGTGTTTGTGTTCTGACGTTGAACAATGTGTTTGGTTTACAGTACGAATACTTCAACGCTGTGCTGATCAACGAAAAGGAGGAAGATGGGAACTTTGTGGAACTGGGAAAGGAGTTTATTCTGGAGCCTAATGAGCATTTTAATAACTTGCCGGTTAACCTCAGCTTAAGCGATGTGCAAGTCCCTACCAACATGTACAACAAAGGTAGGTCACAGAGTTCCCAATTTGCCTACTCACTTTACCCGTGTTATCTGCTCGCCCGCCAGCCCAACCCAAAGGCACTTTCACATGTCATTTTGTTGTTGTTGTTGTGGTTGTTGTTAGTGACTATTCTACAGTGACAACAGACACTTCCGCGAGTGTTTTGGGGGGGACGCTGCTGTGCGCAATTTGGCTGCCGCGTTTCGCCCACAAATATACAGTCAATTTTCCTACTCTCCTTCCCCCCCTACCCTGACCCCTCCCCTCCCCCCCCCCCCCCGCCCCCACCCCTTTGCTCTAATCCCTACCTGACTGTTCAGCGCCTTGGGACGTCCTCCCAATGTGAAAGGCGCTATATAAATATCATTATTGATTGATTGATTCTGTCTTGTCGTGAATTCCCCAAACGGTAAGTGGAAATTGTGTATAAGATTCCTGTGGTTCGGTGGTGTAGCGAGCTCTCGCCTTGGACAAACAAAATCCCACCTTTACCCGGCAGTAAGTAGGAATCTGGGTTGATTGGTGGATCGCTATTACCGGGTTAATAAAACCCTTCCCGTAATGATTTTTAAAAATCATTTCAACCCACGGTTGTTTGTGGGGGGGATGGGGGGTGGGGGGGAACGCTGCTGTGCGCAATTGGCTGATCGCATTTCGCCCACAAAATACACGGTCGGGTCAACTGACTTGACAGTATTATCCTGTGAAGCGCTTTGAGACGTCTCGAAGACTTGATAAGGCTCTACATCAAATGTAAGGATTATTATTTGGAGTCTTGCCTGAGAAGGTTTTTTTTTGTTAATTTGCTCACAGAGAAGTCTCGCTCTGGCTTCAGAACGGCTTTGGTCAGAGAGAGACAGATAAGGACTTCACTCGAGCATTCGTTCCCAGTTGTAAATGTTTGTTTTTTCGTCAGAGTTGATGAATTGTTAGCTGCTTAAAAAGGAAATACTATATATTTTAGTGGGGCGTTGGGGAGGTGGGTGGTGGATGGGGGGTGGGGGGCGGTGGGGGGAATAGCTGGTTCTCTCTGGAGACATGCAAGGGTGGGCTGCAGTATTGATTCAAGAAATTGTAACTCAAACAGCGAATGTTGTCTGTCGTTATCATAGCTGTACAGTGTGGAGCTGGACAGTAATATCAAGAGTTTTTTGGTTGGTTAGACTCCAGCAGTTACCCCCCCACCCCCCACCAAACCCACAGTCTGGCACCACCCCCAACTCCCCTTCCCCATCCCCCCGCAAGCCTCGGCTCTCGCCAGCCTACGCCTAATACTCTCTGGAATTCGATAAACGAGGCGCCCCTCCAGGAAGAGAGAGAGAGAGAGAGAGAGACAGACAGACAGACAGAGAGAGAGAGAGAGTATATTCCATTCCAACAATCTTATCTGTGGGATTTCCATGTGTGTTGGTGGGCGAGGGGCAATGGAAATCTCAGTTTGGGAGTTTGGAGACTCTCTTTAAGTAAACGGTGACGGGTTTCCGCGCTTGTGTCAGACACATACGGCTACAAACTTAAAGCGGGTGCATTTTTTTTCCTTTCGGAGTGTATAATTTGTGGTTTAAATATATATCTATACACACACACACACATACACAGTTTGATTGATTCGTGAATAATCCATGGCTACCCCCAACGCCGTTTGGATGAAAAATAATCAGCCAGATTTAATGGTTAGCTTTCAGAAGATTGTTCAGCTTTGGCTATATGTAGCCTGAACATTCTCTTAGATTCCCTCCCACCTCCCGTCTCACCATTAAAAAGATTGTGGGGAGAAAAGGTCAGGTAGGAGTGTGAATATAATAGCTACCTAGAGATCTCTCTGTGATAAACTCGAGGAGTACAGAGCGACTCCGGATGTGGTGTTGCAATTGAAATCCCATTAGACGCGAACATTGAAAAACATTGAAAATTGCTGCATTTCTCCACCGCGGCTGAGCACGCGGCCTCCCCCCCGAGTACCTGTACAGTAATTAATAATAATATTAACGATAATAATAATAATAATAATGCCTTTCACTCGACACAGCGCCTGCCCTAGTTGTCACGTCTTCGAGATGCGGCAAAGGGACAGACTGGAAAGTCAATTGAACTGTGTATTTTGTGGGGAAATAGCGGACAGCAGCGTCCCCCACAAACAGCCACGGATTGTGGATTGAAATGATCAATTCATTTTGGTTTTTTTTTGTGAGGGATTATTATGTGTGTGTGTGTTGTGTGTGTGTGTGTGGTGGGTGTGTGTGTGGTGTATGTGTGGTGTGTGGTATGTGTGTGGGGGTGGGGGGTGTGTGTGTGGGGTATGTGTGTGCGGTGCATGTGTGGAGTAAGGAAACTTGTCCAAGGTTTCGCCCTGACTTGACCTGCGTGGAATTGAACCCGGGTCTGTCACTTATAAGGCGAGTGGCTCTAACCCACTGAGCTATTATTATTCCAGGGGAGGGGGAGTGGAGGGGAGGGGGAGGGGAGGGGGAAGGGGAGGGGTGGGTCAAAAATAAAGATTTGAAGAAAATTGATTTGCATTTTACAATAATAGTCAGAAATTTACCACGTTGACAGATTGTAACTTTGGTCGGAAACCTTTCCTATTCGTCTGATTTCTCAAACTCAATGTAAATACGCAGCAGATTTGTGGACCGAAGGTTTAGCATTGCAGCTCTCAGCACATCAGTGTATAATTTCTCTCTCTCTCTCTCTCTCTCTCTCTATCTAATATATATAAAACGCTATTTATTTGACGCTTTGCTGCTGAAAAAAAATGTATTGCCCTCACGTTTCTCGTTCTGCTATAGCAATTCCACCATTACATCTCGGGAAGGTTAATCATTTCATATAAAGGATCACCGATTGACAAGACAATTTTTTTTTAACTTCAACATTGCTTCAGCTGTCTGTGTGTGTTATGTCTGATCGGCCGCCGTAACAGGATATACTGGCAAAGTAGAATGTCCCACGCTGGCGCGAGCACACACGCACACACATACAGAAACACACACACACACCCACACACACACCCACACACCCACACACACACACACACACACACCCACACAAACTCGCACACACACACACAAGCTGATAGGATTAGAAGAAGCTTGTTTGTCTGCAGAACAAGATGAACTGTCTCAGCAGCCTAACCGAGCTGCTAACTCATTGCTCGCGATGAAGTGGAATCCATTTCGATGACACTCAGATCGCACGCACATTACTCTCGTCCATCCAGCGTTTCCCCACTTTATAAACCCAGAGAAACATCTTGGCTGCCATTAGCCCCCCCCTCCCTCCCCCCCCACCCTCCTTAATTTGTTATTTATCCTGAGGCTCAGGAGGTTAGAGCACTCGCCTTACAAGCGTGAGACCTGTGTTCGAATCCAGGCAGGTCCGGACGAAAACTTCCTTACTCCACACGCACACACTCACACCACACACACACAAACGTGGTAATAATCCGTAATAAAAATTGGTTATTTTCAACCCACGACTGTTTGCGGGGGACGCTGCTGTGCGCAATTGGCTGCCGCGTTTCGCCCACAAAATATACAGTCAATTCACTTTACAGTCTATCCTGTGAAGCGCTTTGAGAAGTCGATAAAGCCGCTGTATCAAAATGCAAGGATTATTATTATTGTGAAGAAACATATGATATAAACTGAATATTCTTCCTGAGAAACGTCAAATTCCCCGACTCTCTGATATAAAAAGGAAGTGATTTTCACGACAAAAAAATATTTCCACGCTGGAGAAACTTGTCTCGACTGCGTTCAAATCAGAACATGCTGAGCAAATGGTATTGCCACCTTCCCTCCCCCCCCACTTTATAACCAGCTCGTTTAAAGAGTGGTCATGACTCATCACATTTGAACGCAGTCGAAAGTCCAGGAATATAATCTGCTGGAGCCTCGCTCGGGAGTCAGGAAGTACGGTATCGTCTGATTCTCAGCCACTGCATCTCGTCGCTTCCCGTCCGGCTTGAAGTAATCGGGTCGAGTTTTCGGAAAAAAAACCTATCAATAAATGGTCAAACATCAAATCATTTTCACGCCGTAAATTTCAGACACAGGAACTCGCTTTATTTATCTCCTCGAGACCGAGGGAGGCACTCTATCGGTGTGCGCTGCTAGAGTAGCGATTGGCTTTTTTTTATTGGCTTTCTCACCCCCCCCCCCCCCCCCCAACAAAAAGCCACGACTCTCTGGTACCGTGTACATTACATCACATGGAGAATAAATGAAAACGTTAGGATTTGTTAGCTTATTGCCAGGCGATACATGCGAGATTGACACCTGGGTATCGTTTGACGCCTAGGTTTAAATAATACCTACATTTCAATTTCACTGAAACTGCCGTATTTGGAAATATACTGTACAACAACAACAATAATAATAATATAATTAATCCTTGCATTCGATACAGGGCTTTTCACATCTTCTAAACGTCTCGGAGCGCTTCAAAACACCACACGCAAATGCTCAGAAGCCAGGTTCAAAATCGAAATGAAAACTATATATTTTTTCTCCGTTTTGTGCAGTCGATTTGCCCCAGAAATGAATGTCCCTCCCTCACTCCCTCCCTCCCTCCCTCCCTCCCTCCCTCCCCTCCCTCCCTCCCTCCCTCCTAGCCCTGATAGCAGAGCCAGGGATGGCTCATCTCTCCAACTCCCAACACACAGATGGTTCCGACCTTCTGACTACTCGGAGCGACAGCAGGAAACTAATGATGGGGTGTGTGTACACCAAGCTGGTACACACACACACACACACACACACACACAAATATTCTAACCTCCTGCAAAGGTTTCGTAGGGTTTTACAAAGTGCTACAAACGCCCAGACAACACTCCAGACAGTTAGACGCTCGCTGACCCGCTGAAAATGCAGCCGCTCAAACCGGGTGACTGTGATTTGGTTCTCTGTCTGATCATTTGAACAAATAACATGACAGGAGGCCATGAAGTGGGGGTCACACAGATCTCACACAAGCAGAATCATTGTCGGTAACAACAGAATAATGCACCTTCCAGGAGGGTTGGGTAAAAAACAAACAGGACAAAGATTAAAATAATAAGAATAATCAGAATCCTTGCAGTTTGGTACAGCGCCTTGCCACGTCTTCTAGACGTGAAATCAAAGCTCTTCGCAGAATACAGTGTTGGGTGAATTGCCTGTTTTGTTTTGGCGTGTGAAACGCGGCAGCCTTGCACACATAAACACACACATGCACACATGAACGCATACACGCGCGCACACACAATCCACACACACAAGCGCACACGCACACACGTGCACACACACAAACTCACACGCACAGACGCACACACATGCACACACACGCGCACACACTGATCCATATGAGATTTGGGGCCCTTTAACTTCCCAAACTGAACGCTACTTGAATTTTAGGGGAAAAATAAACCCTGAGTCGGGTTTCTGCGGAAAGAAAAACAATTCAATTTAATGCTTGACTGCTCGCGTGTCAGAGGCAGTGAAGGCTGTACCTACGCACCCGAATGGATTGGTTTAAAAAAATACGGGAGCTCAAGTATAAATTTAACAGTCCTTTTTTGGGGTTTATTAAATTATGTAATGACCCTTAAAATGATCAACAATCAATCCTCGGGAAAGATACAATATTTACTGATCATCTCTCTGCTCTGGCCCAGTTATTTTATTGCCGTGTGAATAATAATAATAATAATAATAATCGTTATTATCATCATCATCATAATAAAAATAATAAAAATAGCAATAAATCCCTGCGTTTGATGCAGAACCTTATCACGTCTTCGAGACGTCTCAAAGCGCTTCACGGGGACACGCAGCGTGGAAGTGAATTTTGACTGTGTACATTGTGGGGGCGATTCATTCACGGCAGTCAATCAGGCACAGCAGCGGTGCGGATCGAACTATTAAAAACATAGATAAATTATTGTCAATAATAATCCCTTCAAAAAAACGATAATAAATCGCTTATTTTAATCCACGACTGTATGTGTGTGTGGGGGGGGGGGGGGGACGCTGCTGTGCGCAATTGGCTGCCGCGTTTATCCCACAAATATATACACAGTCGATTCACTTTACGGTATATTCTGTGAAGCGCTTTGAGACACAGTCTAGAAGACGTGAAAAGCCGCGGTATCAAATGCCAGGATTATTATCATTTTTATTATGATTTAAAAAATAATAATTTGGGTGGGATTATTACCTCCTCCCCCCCCACCACATTCAGAAAAATCAACTCACACCTCAAGCCTTTGCTCGTATTTTTATCTTGCAGATCCCAACATAGTAAACGGAGTTTACTGGTCTGAATCCTTAAACAAAGTGTTTCTCGACAATTTTGAGCGTGACCCTTCTCTGATCTGGCAGTATTTTGGGAGCGCCAAAGGGTTTTTCAGAGGTTACCCAGGTATGTAAGATTAGTTTGATCATTGCTTATTCCATGTTGTGTGTGTGTGTGTGTGCGTGCGTGTGCGCATGTGTGCGTGCGCGCGTGTGTGTGTTCCCCCGTCTCTCACGGTTGTTATTTCCTCGCGCGCGTTAATACGGAAACCAACTGGGTAAATCGACAGAACTTGTTAGCCTCAAACCATCACTGTTCAGGCGGAGAGCTGGAACGAGAGAGAACTTTTTTTAATTGTTTTTCGTTTAAAACGCTCTGATTGTTTGGGTTTGGATACAGGGTATAAATGGGAGCCGGACGAAAATGGAGTCATCGCGTTTGACTGCAGAAACCGCAAGTGGTAAATAACACTTTGACTTGTCTTCCGTGTAGAATTTTTGAAATCACACACACCACACACACACACATACACACACACCACACACACACACACACACACACCACCCCTGTTGCATTTGATATAGCGCTTTTTACACAGAATATATTGTAAAGTGAATTAATTTACTGTATATTTGTGGGCAAAATGTGGCAGCCAATTGTGCACAAGCAGCATCCCACAAATAGTCATGGATTGAAATGACCAGTTCGTGTTTTTTGTGGAGAGATTATTATTAGGTGTGTGCATGCGTGCGTGCGTGCTGTGCGTAGCGTACGTGCAGTGATGCGTGCGTGGAATAAGGAAACTTGCCCTAGGTTTCGCCCTGACCTGCCTGGATTTGAAACACGGGGCTCACGCTTGTAAAGCGAATGCTCTAACCCGGTTATCAGTCGATTGGGCGCTCGCTTTTCAGTGAATAATAATCTCTTCAAAAAATCCCCCCCAAAACCCAAATAAATAATAATTCAATTCAAACCACGACCTTTGTGGGACACAGATATGTGCGAAATGTACGGTCAATTCACATTACAGCGTATCACTTGGAAACGCTTCGAGATGATGAGAAGCTGTATCAAATGCCAGAATCATTATTATTATTATTATTACCGTATATGCTGCCATGTTTCTCTCTCTCTCTCTGACTTTCTCTCTCTCTCTGTCTCACTCTCTTGTGTTCAGGTATATACAGGCAGCCACTTCGCCTAAGGACGTGGTGATTTTGGTGGACGTGAGTGGCAGTATGAAAGGCCTTCGCATGACAATAGCCAAGCAAACCGTCTCCTCCATCCTCGACACGCTGGGAGATGATGACTTTTTCAATATTATCGCAGTAAGTTATTGTATTTCTGTCGGGCAGTTTCACCTCCCGTCAGGCTTGTCCCACGCAACACTGGTAGATCAAGTAGGTTTGGGTCAGTGATAGGCCATTCACGCTAAAGCGTTTATCATAAAAGATTTTTCTTGTCGAAAACTCACTCGCCTTACAAGCGTGAGACCTGTGTTCGAATCCAGGCAGGTCAGGGCGAAACCTTGTGCAAGTTTCCTTACTCCACACACACACACACACACGCATACATACACATACACACGCGCCTATTATTAATCACTCCCCCCAAAAAATGAAATTGGTCATTTCGAACCACGACTGTTTGTGTGGGGGGGGACGCTGCTGCGCGCAATCGGCTGCCGCGTTTCGCTCGCCCACAAATATATATATATACAGTCAATTCACTTTACAGTGTATTCTGTGAAGCGCTTTGAGACACAGTCGATAAGATGTGAAAAAGCCGCTGTGTCAAAATGCAAGTATTATTGTTATTGTTATTATTTTGTGTTGAATGAAAACTCAATCATTGCAATATTCTCTCCTTCCTCAGTACAGCGAGGAAATCCGCTATGTGGAGCCGTGTTTGAATAGGACCCTGGTACAGGCCGACCGCAATAACAAGGAGGTGAGTTACTGAACCCGTCGCAGTTAAAACTTATTAAGTACAATAATAGCCTTTGATACGGCAGCTTATCAGGTCTTCAAGACTCTCAAAGCGAATGTGAAGTGAATTGACTGTGTACAATACTGTATTTTAATAGGTTATCGACACGAACGACATTCAACGTCACTTACTCACAGAATGCCCGTTGCCTTCGAAACGTTGGCTGATTCGGAAAGCCACGAGATAAAGGAATTATCTAAATTGTTTCAGACGATACGCGACTGTGGAATACACGGGGAATGAGTGTGCGCGCGTGTGTGAGTGTGCGCGCGTGCGCGTGCGTTAGTCGCAGCAGTGAAAATCAGAGCGTAATTCGAACCTAATCTTCGCAAAGCAAAAATATACGTTTAATTTAGCCAATGGTTCCAGATGGACACCCATGATATCTTCTGTTTCAGACCTTCTTCCTGAATCAGCAGAATCCACGCAAGAACAAAATCCCTCCGGTTATACATACTGGTTAGCGTTAACCGTTTGTGGCACAAGTTACGGGTGTCTCCCTGCGTCAGCGTCTTTGGGAATCGATGAGTTGTAAGATATTCTGCGGCTGCCGCGTTTCACCCACAAATATACAGTCAAGTTCATTTCACAGTATATTTGATAAGACGTCGATAAGGTGGGAAAAGCCGCTAGATCAGGAGTCTGCGTGGGTCACGATTTATCATTTGTCATTCTCACTTTCTACCCGGTTTCTTTAAATCTTCAATAATATTGTGTGAAGCGCTTTGAGGCATCTCGATGAAGTGATCAGACGTACTGTATATCAAATATAATTTATTATTGTGTTGTTGCTGCTGTTCTTGTTGTTGTGGTATATCAAACGCAAGGTTTTATTGTTGTTATTAGCAGTATTATTTCTCTGCAGTATCTTCAGTTCCTATAAACGCCGTTTAATCAGCCAAATGCCACATTTTGGTCACATTTCACCCCCACGCCAGGGGATCTTGGCGCTTTTCACTATTGATCATGTTACTTAGTGAGTTATATCAAATATATAAAGGGTCTTATGCTTTCTTGGTTAGACTGGTGAATAGGAAAGCCGTACAATGGTGTTGAAACAGCAGTAAATTAGCCGGGAATAAAAGTCTTCAAACTACAGTACATTCCCTCCACCCTTTATTGATGTTCTTTATATTCTAACCTTGCGCACAGAAAATTAGATTTTCTCCCAGTCAATAGAACATCCCACAAAAGGTAGTCAAGTGATCAACTGACTGATAAGATGTGAAAGGTCCCACTTGCAGCCTCAATGGCTCTTTAATGGTTCATGATTTCTTGTTTATTATCTTTGCCGAGCATCACTCTCTCTCTCTCTCTCACTCACTCCAACGCTGCTGGTTTGATATATTTTAATCCAAAACGGTTAAGAGGGTTGAGACTGTTAAATGTGTTGTGTTATTGTGCTGTGGCTTTCGGGCTGAATGCTCGGGGAGAAGAAGGAAGGCCAGGAGAGAGAGAGACACGCAGAGCGGAGCAGAGCAGAGCATGTTATCGAGGGCAACAGAAGCCAAAACGCTTTAGCTTTGGCGCTTAATATGGACACAATGCTAACGACCCATTTCAGGTTTTCGCTGCCCCCGCGCGCGCTCTTGCAATCGGCTGCCAGGCTTCGCCCGTGAAACACGCGCTCGTTACGCGTGTCAGTACATCCTTCGAAGCGCTTTGAGATATCTCAAAGACCCGATCAGGTGCTCGATCAAGGGCAAGGATTATTATTAATATCAATATTATAACTATTTGAGGTATTTTTGCATTATAATATTATTATTATTATAACTATTTGAGATAGTTTTACATGTATTTTTACACGGTTTTATTGTCGATGCGAGTTTTTGCCGATAGTGAGGTGAAAACAGCCAGTGAATTTATTAATCTCCTTGACCGCAAAACTTTTTTCTCAGTCTTGATCTGGTCTAGTCCGGGTATAGTAACATCAAAGCTACAGCAATAATAGCCGATGTACTAATCAGTGTGAAAAACGTGGAGGGAGCTCTGGGCATTCATTAGATCTCAGCTCCCTCTCATACACTGAGAGAAAGCCTTTAACTGGCGATCCGCTCTGCAGCTGTAATTAAGTCTGCCGTTCAGTTATCTGAAGCAGCAGAGAAAAAACCTATTTAATGTCTTATCTGCTGAGCAGTTGTTCGAATTGTTGCATTTTCCACCTGGCGTAATTTATTTTATTTAGATTTGTGTATTGTTTGTTTGAAACGCACATGTACTGTACTCTAAGCTGGGAATTTTACAGTGGGTTAAAAAAAATTCTGTTTAACGAGCGATAACTCGGAACCAGCTTGTTAGTGGACTGGCGTGGAATCGCTTTTCAAGCGGGGGGGTAATAATCCCCTTCGAAAAATATACTACTGTACTAATAATACAGTCACTTCAATCCACGACTGTTTATGGGGGGAACGCTGCTGTGCGCAATTGTCTGCCGCATTTCGCCCACAAATATATATATATATATATACAGTCACAAACTCGGCGAGTTCAGAGTTAAACAACTCCGGAGCTAATAGCTGTAATTTGCGCTGCATCTGCTTACAGATGAATGTGTGTTTATGAATTGAACTGTGTATTAATCATGATTCCATGAAACGTTCAGTCTATCCATGAATAGCGTCTTTTCCCTCTTAACCTCCTCGCGTCTCCAGTCGAGACGGCGGCACAAGAGTAAAGTCTGGACGTCGCGGAATGATTTTTGGGGATCATTTCAGAAAAATAAAAGTGTATGATTTTACAACCCCCCCCCCCGCACTTCCCCCCACACATCCCCCCCCACTCGCAAACAAAAAGAAGTTGAGAGTTATTACCGAATGCCATAACCATTATGGATTGCACAATGCGTTTGACTTTTTTTAAGGCCCTCGACGTTAGGATTGCGCGATGAGATTCAAAGGTAGAACTTTGCCCACACCGCATCTGAAATGCTTTTAATATAATTTGGTCGGGATTCAAATAAGTGGAAGTGATTCCCCTTTAGAATTCGGGGCTGGCAATTTCGTAAAGTGCCGTGGAGTGACATTTATAAGAAGTCACTTTTCTCTCTTTGAAAGCGGGGCGAGGGACCCTTTTGTGAATGCGCGGAGGCACGTTTAACAACTTCCCCCCCCCCCCCCCCCCCCCACGAATGCTTTGATTCGTGAGGGGAAAGACCAAGCCACTGTTCAGAGTCAGGAAGCGAACGCTAAGCTGCGCCGATTGAATGTCAGGCCTTGACTCTCTCCTGGGGTAGAGAGAAACAGGCTCGTCTCAACAAGGATCGTCCCTGGGGGTATACGTTGAACCTACCACAGGTCACAGTGGCTGCCAATGCTCTTCAGATTCCTAATAATAATAATCCTGCCATTTGTCTACAGCATCTTTTCACATCTCCCAGACTGTGTCTCAAAGCGTTTCACAGAATATACCGTAAAAGTGAATTGACTGTGTATATATATATATATATATATATTTGCGGGATAAACGCGGCAGCCAATTGCGCCGGCAGCGTCCCCCCCCCGTCCCCCCGTCCCCCCGCGCACACACAAACAGTCGTGGGTTGTTGAAAATGTCGCGAAACGCAAGGATTAGTGTCGGAGCAGAGAGACCGATTAGTGTAGGATTAGTGTAGGAGCAGAGAGACCCACCGGCAGACTCGTGGTGGGCCAAATGGCCTCCCGTGCTGTGAACATTCATTCGAACGCCATGCCGCAAGGAAGAGTAAAAACATGTTGCGACTATTGTATATTTAAATCCCACCACAATCCCCCCCCCCACCCACCAGCCCCCACCCCCTCACCCCCTCACCCCTCCACCCCCCAAAAAAAATAGTTTCCCCAAATAACGTTAGGAAAGACAAAAAACACCGGTGTTTGGGGAAAGGTAACTGTGAGTGTAACCCAACTATCAGAACCAGGTCCAGATCTCTCTCCCTCAATGCTGAGCTGCCGCTGGTGTAGGAGTGTTGATCCGTGGAGTGATTTTCAGATGTAAAGACAGTTCAGGCATTATTTCCTGCTGTTTCCCCCCCACCCTCCCATCACCCCCCGAGTCCATTGTGTTCGATGTTTAACTACACGAGCTGTATTCCTGCCTGTGGAGATTTAAAGCATCCAATCAAACGGCTTTTGACTTTATCTGGATGTGCAATTGTCACTCGGGAGATTGAGTTGCACACAAACAACACACAGCGATGGTGTGAGCATTGGGCTGCTGCAGAGGAACACTATTGGAGGCTGTGGTGCGATCGGTTATTTCAGTTTACACGTAAAATATACATGATATATATATATATGTGTACTGTAATATATAGTGGGTTGAATACAGAGAGGGAAGGATTTCTGGGTGAAAAAAGCCACTTTTATCACCTTGGTGATAATCGCTGAGTCACACGCTCTAAATACTCAGCCATTTCCACTAAAACAAAAAAGAACCCTTACAAATCCAACTTAATTGTAAGATAATCTTTGCATTTGAAAGAGCGCCTTATCGCGCCTTTGCGATTTCACAAAGCGCCTCACGGGGTATACTGTAAAGTGAGTTGACTGTTATTTCGTGGGGGAGGGTGGGCGGAGGGGGGAAATGTTATAAACTAGGGAAACTAGGGAAAGCTGCACAGAGTGGAATGTGACGGCAGCTTGTATGATGTTGGTGAGGTGTTACAGCTACAAGAGTATGTTTTGGTCGCACGCATTAAAATTCGCTCACGCTGCAAACTCACGCACACACACGCACACACACGCGCGCACACACACACGCACACACACAACATTATCTGTTCTGGGAAACACTCAGAGCTAACCTCCCTCATCGTCACAGTTCAAACTGCTTGGGTTTTATTTTATTTTACTATTGTAAGTATTTTACCCCCGACGGCGTTTGCCAAACGCTATCAAACGCTACAAAACGTCTCCTCTCTGAAGCTGCTGACATTCCAGCACTCTGCGTTTTTTTGTTCGTGTTAGCAAGAGAGAGAGAGAGAGAGAGAAAATAAAAGCCTTGTCTTTCGACTGGTTTGATGAGGACCGAATAGACTCGCTCGCTATCTTCTCTCTCTCCTCTGCTGTTCATTATTTAAGCATGAAAGCTTTCATCCGAGCTTCAGCCCCAGCCGTTGGCTAAACGCGGTGGAGTGTACGCAGTGTACACGGAAGCTGTTTTATAAAAAAAAAATCTTATTTTTTTATTAACCTTATCAGACTTTCCTGACTTCCGTGCCTCAATTTCCCATCCTTTTAATTGTGAATTAAATTGTCATGTAACACACCCACCCACCCACCCACCCACACACACACACACACACACACACACACACACTCAGATTATAATTGATATGTCCTGTTGTTTATGATGAGCCTGTTTGAATAACATGGCGGAACTTGTTAAATTAATTACTCCGCAATTACTCCGCACGCTTAATAACAATTCCTCAAAAAAATACACAATAATAAATTGGTCATCTCAATCCATGAGTGTTCGTGGGGGTGGGGGTGTGTGTGTGGGGGGGTGGGGGGACACTGCTGTGCACAATTGGCTGCCGCGTTTCACCCACACAATATACAGTCAATTCACTTTACAGTATATTCTGTTAAGCTCTTTCAGACACAGTCGAATAAGATGTGAAAAGCCGCTATTATCAAATGCAAGGATTATTATTATCATTATTATAATTACCGTACAATCGAGACGTCTCAAAGCGCCTCACAGGATGTAAGTGAATTGGTTTGTGTGTGCGTATAGTTTGGTGGGAGAATACGCGAATAGGTTTTTGGCAAGACTGTATAATTGGGTTACATTTTTGCTTTGAAAATATTTTTCGGGAAGAAATTGTGGGCTGAGTTTTTTTCGTGTTGTGTGTGTGTGCGAGCGCGCAGGCACGCTTCCGTGCGTTCTGTGGCTTTGAGTGAGCACCCCAGCGCATGCCACACTCACACAATGTCTGTCATTACAGTATAATTATCATGTGGCCAACAGGGCTGGTTGTCATAGCAGCGGAGGTAAGTACCTCAATAGGTACTTAGTCATTGGGAAGCCACCACTCACTTTTATATACTTGCGTTCCCAAGGTGACAGCGTAAAATAATATTATCCGAAACTCACTCACTCACTCACTCACTCACTCACTCACTCACTCACTCACTCACTCACTCACTCACTCACTCACTCACTCACTCACTCACTCACTCACTCACTCACTCACTCACTCACTCACTCACTCACTCACTCACTCACTCACTCACTCACTCACTCACTCACTCACTCACTCACTCACTCACTCACTCACTCCACTCACTCACTCACTCAATTGGTCATTTCAATCCACAACTGTTTGTTTGTGGGGGGGGGGGACGGGGGGGAAACGCTGCTGTGTGCAATTGGCTGCTGCGTTTCTCCCACAACTAATACAGTCAATTCACTTTAGTTGATTCACTCTTCTGTGAAGCGCTTTGAGACGTTGACAAGATGTGAAAAGCCGCTTTACCAAATGCAAAGATTATTATTATGATCTTGTTTCCTGCCTCTTCTCAATGGGATGCAAATACGCAGCTATTCTATTTCCTCGTTATTATGAATTTATCCGTTAATGATGATTTTTTTTCAGTACAGTGCAGGTTTCGTGTCTACATAGGGCGGAAAAAAAAACAACACAGGCAGTATATACAGGGTGTCTAGCAAATCACTGCACATGTCTACAGAACACAGAAGCTTTACGCTTCACAGTAACACCTTGGGAGACATCCTTGTTGTTATTTGAGTGCGTGGGTAAATATCCTATTCGCTGTACTGTACTATAGTACCAGTATTGTCATCGGAATGTCAGGAATGACTCCGCAACCTGCCTGCCAAGCCTTCCAGCTGATTCAGCGAATGTGCAATAAAATTCTCATTCGCACGACATTACAGTAATAATTGCCGGTCTGTTTTGGAATCCTCTTTATCGCTTCCAAATCATCCTCCTTATTCCCCTCTCGGGTACATTCAGATCACTAAAAACAAAACTTTCACGCTTCCGATAATCAAATCTCCCGCGGTTGCGGAGTTTTGATGGGTGAATCCTGTCCTGTTTGTTTGCGTTTGTTTTGTGAGGATATGCGAACACTGTGATATAATGGGGGAAAAATTCCTTGACAGCTGCAGGTATGAAGGGAGAAATAGTTTCGGGTGGGGGTGGTGGTGGGGTGGGTTGGGGGGGGTGGCGGAACTTTCTCCCCTGGATTTATTCATGTAAAATAGATGATTTTTTTATATTGAGAGGTTAAAAAAATTGGTTTCAAGTGTGAAATGTCAACCCGACAACTGTGTCGAAAATGTCGGTGAGATCGGCGGGGTGGGGGGGGGGGGTGGAGGGAGGGGGGCAATAGATAAGGAACTCTGTGACTTCCACCGTTGGCCAATGGATAAACACATAGGTTTAACAATCATTTGGTCACTGTTTCGCTCCCCTGTTTCCTCCCCCACCGAAAGTATACAGTCGATTCACTTTACGGTGCATTATGTATAGCGCTTTGAGACGCCTATACCGAAGGCGTGATCGGGCACAGGATCAAACGCAAGTTCAAACGTTGCTCTGATTATTGTATTTTTATAAATCCCAGGCCGTGTGATTCTAACGCGTGGGGAAGGAATCTTGGAGCTTGTGCGACGCGAGCGTCAGTGACACCCGTTTGAGGTTCTTCTCAAAGTGAGCGAGTAAAAGGAGATGTGTCGTGAAAGGAAGATAAAAGGAGAGATAGATCAGGGCGGACGATGATTCATTCAGGATCCTGAGAGACACAGAGAGGTGGAGAGAGAGAGAGAGAGAGAGAGTTGTAAAACAGTTGGCATGACGAGTGAAGGTCAGGTTGAAAAAGAGAGAGCAAGTGAACAAGCATCTCACCCAGGGTCTAGATCAGAGAGGGAGCCAATGGAGACAGTGTTTGGTGTATCTTGTTAGAGGAGATGTCAAACAACAACAACAACAAACAACACTTGTACAGTGTTTTTACACAGTCTTTCACATCAGGAGGACATCCCAAACCGCTGGACAGTCACTGTGTCAGACCTGAACTGGAGTAGGGGACGGGGAGGGTGGAGGGAGGGACAGGGGGTGGGGAGTGGGATTTGGGGTGACGGATGGGACCGTCGAAGAGGATGGTCTTGAGGCGGGATTTGATGGAGGCCAGGGGAGAGGGTGGTGGTGGGGGGGGGGGGGGGGGGGGGGGCGAGTGAGGAGGAGGGACTGAGGGATGGAGTTCCAGAGGTTTGAGGCAGAATGGCTAAAGGCTCACCCGCCAATGGTGGGGGGGGATGGGTGCGTGGGCGGGTGGGTGGACATGGAGCAGGCCAGAGCCCGCAGAGCGGAGGGAGGGGACGGGCAGGTTGGTAGTGGGGTGGGGCAAGCCCATGGAGCGATGAATGAATGAACGAATGAATCCTGAATCAATCCCTGACATCATGACTGCGTTATCTCTTATGAAAGTTTTTTTTTAAAAAAGCTGTGATTTATCGATCATTTGTTGAGCTTTCTCGAGTCAATGTGAAACTTGTGTTAATGAAGCCAATAAATGCTTCTCCTGCATATCCTCGTTTCCCAATTGAATGCCGCGATTCACCCACAAAATACACTGTCAAATTCACTTTACAGTATATTCTGCGAAGCGCTTTGAGACGTCTCGAAGACAGGATAACACACTGTATCAAATGCAAGGATTATTATTATCATTACGGTGTTAAAGAGACATTTTTCCTTGATAAACAAGCTTATTGTTTAAAAGACATTGTGCGCGTGCGTGATGAAAAAGTGTGTTAGTCCAGAGGAGATGTAAGTCACTGATCTGGAAAACTGACTTTCAGAGAGCAGATATTTGCGATTAATTCAAGCAGACTTGTCCAGCTGCTTCCTAATCCCTGCGCGTCTCTCGATGGGCTGCGGGGATACATTCTCTCTATCACCGAGGTTGGCTGTGTTGAGGTGGAGCTTTTGGGGAACGTAGGAACAAATCTCAGTCGGAGTAAAACCTAGTAAACCCTAAAAGCTCGGTGTAATACGCCTGGTGCCAGGAAAGGATTGTGGTATGTACGGGAATTCCCAGCCGTAGCCCTGATGTCAGTCGCTGGCTGAAAGTCAAATGGCGATCACGACGAAAAGGAAGAGTAACACATTTTAAAGATAAACTTAAACTACTATAGACAGTTTTTTGGGGGGCGGCAGGGGGAGGGAGAGGAGGTCTCTGGGCAGATCTCAGCAATGGCTGGCACTAATTGAGTTTACCAGCTTCACAGTAAACGTTTTAAAATAACGTTTGCGTCCGCACTGTCAGCCTTAGCAGCTGTAACGCTATCTCACCGACAAGGGACACGTGACACTTCTGAGCCGCATTAGAAATTGTTTCATGTGGTCGGGCGTTTGTGTGTAGCCAGTGTCTGATTATAAACTGAACTGCATTGGCTTCTGAGTGTAAAGCTTCTCGTAACAATAAGAACAACAACAATGTTCTCAATAATAATCCTTACATTTTGATATCGCGGCTTTTCACATCTTATCGATGTCTCAAAGCGCTTCACAGAACAGACTGTACCGTAAAGTGAATTGACTAGTTTTTTTAATGGGTTAAAAAAAAATGTATTAATAACTTTGTTCAATTTATTTTTGTGGTTGCCCCCCCACCCACCTGCCCCCCCCCCCCCCCCCACCCACCTGCCCCCACCCCACCCACCTGCCCCCCCCCACCCCCACCCACCCCACCCCACCCACCCCACCCACCCCACCAACAGCATTTCAGAGAACACCTGGACAGTCTGAACGCAAAGGGAATCGGAATGCTGGGCAGAGCGTTGACCGAGGCCTTCAGCCTTCTACACGAGGTCAGTGACCGATTCTCGTTCAGTTCAAAGTTAACATTCAGATAATAAGAATAATAAAGAGTGATCAGTTTGAAAACCTTGGTGGTTCGATTAAAATAACAACAACAACAACGCTATTCACCGGAGTATCTGAAAAGGTGAGCCCACAAATATACAGTCAAATTCACTTGACAGTCTATTCTGTGAAGCGCTTTGAGACACAGTCGAGAAGACGTGAAAAGCCGCGATATCAAATGCCAGGATCACCATTAATATTATGCTGACTAAATTGGGTCAAAACAAGATGAATAGCAATCGATTCAGGAACATTAGGAACAGGGAGGAGGGGGAGGCCATTCAGCCCCTCGAGTCTGTTCCATTCCATTCTGTTCGATCGTATCTGGCTGGCTGACTGGCTAGTAGCTGGACGGCCAATTAATTCGAAGACTGGATGTTGGTGATCGTAACAGAACGCGAGAGGGAAGCTTCTGCTGGTATGTTTCTGTTTCAGGCAGTTCAGTACAAAAGCGAAACTCAAGTCCTTCTGGGCAGCATGAATATATTGCGTTACATGATACGAGAGATGAAAGTACCATTAGGAGCTCGTGTGCTCAGTTTACTGAGACGAGAATGTTCTTTATTATCACGGGGATGGTTTATTTTTATGTATAAATAGAAATTGCACATCGGGATGGATCTGTGAATGCATAACTTTGAGAATATGCTTGAGACGCTATAAATATTGCATCGTGTGTGTGATCAATTATTCATTTTTGTACAATTTTAATCCTGATAACCGGTTAGTCTCCATTTTGTTTGTTTGTCTGTTTGTGGTGGTGACTGGGCAGATTACGCCAGCAAATTCGTAGCAGCACGAAATAGGTTAGCGTTCGAGTTAACAACAACAACAACAACAACACACACACACACACACACACACACACACACACACACACACACAGTTGATGGTATATTCCGGGAAGCGCTTTTGAAACGCCTGGAAGACGTGATATAAGGCGCTATGTCAAATGCAAGGATTCTTCTTCTTATTATTATTCTTATTGTTATTTCGATTATAAAAGCATTGAAGCCAATTCTGATTCAATTCTCGCTGATGGGAAGGAGATCAGCTTGAACAGGGCACAACACCCAACACAACACAACACAACAGAACTAAGGATGGGACCAATCTGGCTGTACAGTGTAGCTCAATATTGTGCCAAAAGTTGTGTTTAACCCACTGAACCACAGTGAGCAGCCCCCGACAATTTAAATGAGGGATAACTCAACACCAGGCAGCGAGCACAGATGTGTAGTTTTTTTTCTTCCATCGGGCATCACCACGTCGCGTTGTATAAACAAAACAAAAAGATTTACGTTAAATGTTTAATATCAAACCACGCATAACCCTAAAAATAACCCCCACGTCTGCTGAACGCAAATGTTTCTGCCTCGTGACGTGTTTTTGAAGTTGTGTTTTTTTATATAAAAGCAGTAAATAATGCATTGTTAATATTAATAATATCAGGGACATTTTGTGTGACTTCTCTCACAGTCTTAATTAATTTAGATAGAGACTGAACAGCCTGATATAAGGGCAAATTATTATTAGGCAACCCAAACTCTGTTTACCTAGCAGCAAGTAGGAACTTGGTTGTTAATCGATCGGTAGATCGCTTTTCCGGGGATAATAATGCCTTCAAACTAAAATAATAAATTATTTTAAAAATGTGGTCAATTTTGAATCCACGGATGTTTATGGGGGACCCTGCTGTGCGCAATTGGCTGCCGCGTTTTGCCCACAAATACATATATACAGTCAATTCACTTTGCATCTCCTGTAGAATACTGGAGGCACAATATTAAATGTGAGGATTATTATTGCAGTATTATTATTAAGGGTGGATTTTTAACACGAAACTCGGGGTCGGTGAGGTGCAGAGTGAGTTTGCTTTTTGGGGGTGACGTTGAGTCTTAGAGGTTTGTAATCAGCTGAGGAAGCACGAGAGGGGAAATCAGGGGTGTTTGTGTTGGTGTAAAACATAAAGTACCGATTAATTCCTTCGTAAAAGACAGGAATCTTGCTGCACCCAGCGACAACTGCAATTATCTTCTTGCAAATGAATTCGGTCTCACCAGTGATTAAGCCATTTTTTCCAGTTCTTAAAGCAAATTAAATCAAATTCTTTGACATTTGAATGACTGGTAATCACAATAAAGACTTTAAATGTCAGAATGCATTGAAATCTCGCTGCCAAAATCATAAATCATTAGGAGCTAATTGTAGTTCATCACCAAAACGCTTGTCTTTTGGCATTTATATTGTAAACACGAACGAAGGAGAGAAGTACTGGAGATTTACAGAGATATACATTAATAATAATAATATATAGGAGAAATCGTAGCTATTTGGAGGCTGCGTGATATTTATAATATTTTCAAACAAAAGTTTGCATTTTGTCAAGGATTCAATTAAAAATAACTTATTATTAATATTAAGAAGAAGAAGAATCCTTGCATTTGATGTTCAAGTTTTCGAGACGTCTCAAATCGCTTCACAGGATATACTGTAAAGTGAATTGACTGTATATA
>CM068753.1:2343030-2379699 GCA_035084275.1 Hydrolagus colliei
TATTTTTAAACGAAATTGGCCATATTCTGGATGGAGACTCCGAATAAATGCTAGATAAATAAAGGAAACGGAGCCGGGGTAGGGATGGAATTCCTCCCCTTGTCGAGTCCGCACACATTTTACGTACACTCCGTTCTCATTCTCGTTCAAAGAACAACACGCCGACTTGTTCTTAGAAGGAGAAAGAGGGAGCGAAAGAGAGGAGAGAGGGAGAGAGAGAGAAGAGTGTTTGTTGGTGTTTATACACATCATTTCAGTTCAGTCAAACTCCTTTGAACTTCCTGAAGTGGGCAAAAGCAGAACTGTTATTAGCTACGCTCATTGACTTTAATCTACAGAAACCTAAAGCACTTTTCCTTCCCTGTGTGTATTTTTTTTCACAAAAAAGTTTTGTTTATGGGTTCCATCTGTCAGGCTAACATTCTTATCATTCACAACACTTTCTACATCAAATGTCATTCCTAAAAAAAAATTATATATATATGTATACATAAAGACCATGAAGGGAAAAGAAATGCATTGATTTCGGTTTTATCTTGCAATTGTAAACGCTTCTCTTAATGTAATGTAAAACAGAAGACATCACAGGATCTGGACCTCAATTTGCTCGCTTACCCCACTCCCAGGCCCTCTCTCCCCTCTTTCTCTCTCCTTTCTCTCTCTCTCTCTCTCCTCTCTCTCTCTCTCTCTCTCACTCAGTCAGAAATTCCTTACAGCTGGTCTCAGAGTTAAAACGTTTCTCTGAAGTGCGTACGGTGAGGTCTGCCAAGCATTAATAGTGGCATCGAGGCAATGGATGGGCATTTTTTAAAATCAGAAGTCAGCTTATTTTTTGGGGTTGGGGCGGGGGCTGGGGGGTGAGGTGTGGTGGTGGGTGGTGGTGGATGGGGATCAGTGGGGGAAACGAGGGGGTCAAGGCAGGTCGCCTGAGATGTACAGCTATCCCTTGTCGTGCTCGTAGAGTATCCCAAACAGACAGAGTCCCACATAAACATGGCGTCCCCCCCCACGGGGACGTTCTTGTGTTGGGATTGGAAGCGCTCTGGGGCGCTCTCCTGTGTGAAGGGCGCTGTGTAAATATCAGCTGTTGTTGATGATCCAGACAGCGTGAGGTGCAGGTTGGACAGGATCAGTGGTGTGTGTGGGTGTGTGTGTGTGGGTGGGTGTGTGTGTGTGGTGTGTGTGTTGGAATCGTGTTTTATCAGAGTTTCACCAGCTCATAGCTTGACTTGGCCCTCCCTACTCCGGCTGACAAATGTCCCACTGCTTGTCTGGCTAGGACCACCCTACCGTTCGGGGCTTTGGCTGAGAAGCGAGGGAATCTCTGCCCCCCCCCCCAATGACTGGTTAGGTTGACTTCTCCCCCCCCCCCCCCCCCCCCTCCTCCCCCCCCCACCACCCCCCCACCCAAACCCACTGTCACAGCCTGGAGCCTCTGAGCTTTGAGCCATGTTCAAAGCCCCCCCCCCTCCCAGATGAGTTGGGTGGGAAACCGGGAAACATTGGCAAGTTCATCTTTATAGATGACGGAAGGAAATGACTTCCGTGAGGAGATCGATCAACGCGTTTTCACCGAGAGAGAATCCTTCGCAAGTATCCAATCGAACAATTACCGTGTCTCGTGAGACAAACTCTTTGTGGGGGTGGTGGGGGTGAGGGAGGGGTGTTGTTTACAGCAACTCACTGACGTTCAGGTCAGAGGGTTTTGGCGAGGCTCCAGTTATTAAATATACCCGCGCACAAGCGACCAACAGATCTTTTGTTTCCTCTTAGAAGCGAGTTCTTGTGATGATAAGCGATTACTATTACACAAACATCAAGGGGACGCCTTTCAGGTGAGCTGTGTCTGTCTCACTCACTGTTGTTCTCATGGGGAAGGGTGGTGGTGGCGGGGGGGGGCGGTTTTTCCTGATGCCGCAAACGTAACTGCCTGTTAAATGTTTTCTGTGTGCAGTCTCGGTGTGGTGTTATCCCGAGGACATGGAAAGTACTCGTTCCAGGGAAACGTAACGGTGGAGGAAGGTGAGGTTAACTACTCTTGACCCTGGTGCGTTGAATGTGCGGACATAACAACAATAGTAACAATGATGATGTATTATTACTATTCCATTTTACATTTGACAACGCTCGCCTTGTCACGGCCCCGAGACCGTTCTCAAAGCGCTTCAAGGAATGGAAGTACTGGATTCCAAAGTGTGGAAGGACTGTGTGTGTTTTTGTGGGCGAAACGCGGCAGCCGATTGCGCGCAGGGTAGCGTTCCCCCCACCCACCACTCACCCCCCCCGCACCCGAATTAACATTGGCAAATGAGAAACGTGGACAGGAGGCAAACTCCTGGCAGCCCAATCGGGGGGAGTTTTTTTTTTATATATATCAGCGGAGGAGAGAGTGTTTGTGCGTAACTGTATTTCTCAAGTTTTTTGATCTCTGTGCTTCCTCTCATCCACTTCCCTGTTGACTCTAAGCCCCTGTCAGATCTCCCGGTTTGATCTTTACTCCCGTCTCTTTCTCGGGATGATCGGTTTTGTCTCTCGCTCTGTATTTTTCTGATTGTTTGGTTTTTTGGATCCTCTCCAGAGCCTGTTCTGCCCCTGGGCCTGTGTCTCCCTCACTCCGTCCTCAGTCTCATCTGTCTCCAACTACTCCTCCTTGCTCATACCTCCCTCCCTCTGTGGCCCCTCCAACTTTGCTGGTTCTATAAAGGAATCTGCTCTTGTGCTCAGTGTCTGTGTCTGACGTTCGGACTGTCTGTCTGTCTGTCTGACCAGCTATAATCAAACAAACACTACACTTGACCTTGTATAACATTACAAGGTCAAGTGTAGTGTTTGTTTGATTCAGACAAACTATATTACTGCCACCTGAAGAGGATAGGAGAGAGAGGCAAGTGAGAGAGAGAGAGTTAGGTATGTGGGTACTAGGTAGGTAGGTAGGTAGGTAGATAGATCGATAGGTAGGTAGGTAGATAGATAGATACTGTAGACAGACAGACAGGCAGACAGATATATATATAGAGAGAGAGGGAGATAGAGAGATAGAGCGATCAATAGATAGATCGATAGTTCGATGGACCGATAGACAGACAGACAGATAGACAGACAGATAGATAGATAATCTCATTTTAATCAGCATTATTAACAGAAGTACGCCCAAGCTAATGTACTAAAGGGCTAATCGGGTACAGAGAGAGAGAGAGAGAGAGAGAGAGAAAGAAAACACACAACCATAGGGGGGCGATAGGTGTACTGTTATGAGGCATTGTTTGGGAATCCCATCTGGACTACTCAAGACTAAACAAGACAAGAGTCGTAACAAAAAAACAACGAGCTGTTTCCATTGATTCAGATTTAAATAATCACAGAGTGACTCACCGCCCGAGATCTCACCACTACATTGTAATACAAGCCATCCTTTAATGCCAAACATGCCGCAGACAATATTAGCGGTCAGTCAGAACTGCCTACTATCGGTGGGGGGGGTGGGTGGGGGGGAGAGGAAGTGGGCGGGAGACGGGGGTGGGGGGTCTTTCCATTACCAGACTGTGTGGGGAGAGAGAGAGAGACAGAGAGAGAGAGAGAGACAGGCAGAGATGAGTGATGACTACTCATCAAGCAAAGGAATGCGCAGAAACACATTAGCAACATCACAGGCGTACATACAATGGCGTGATCTCCGCACAGCGATGGCTAAATTGTTTTTTCCTTGTGTAAAATATCTGAGGGGAACTCGGGGGGTGTTGGGGGGTGTGTGGGGGGGGGGGTGGAGGGGGGTGCGGGGTGTGGGGGGGGTGGTGGAGGGGGTGTGGGGGGGGGGAGGGTGTGTGAGGGGGGGCAGCGAAGCGGTTATTGACGTGGCTTTCAGACGAACGTGTGGTGCCTGGTTTGTGGTACGGAGGAGCTCGGGGCTGATGGCAGATGTGTAAGGAACGCTGGCTGCCAGTTGCTCACCGATGGCTGGAGGGGATCCATCTGGTCCGTGCGAGATAACCCTGGCGTTCGGTCGGCATAATACTGCACCACAAACATGCTCTGGCTGTCGGGCCTCGTGATCTCGTGAGCGCAGAGCTTGGCGCTCGAGATCACTTGTCAACATTTAGCCGTTGGCGGTTCAGTGAGGGTTTTATAGCGGTGATTATGGGCGTTTAATGGTAACAGGATTAATTCACCAACATTTTTGTTGGGTGGGTGGGTGGGTGGGTGGGCGGGGGGAGGGGGGGGTTGGGGAGGGGGGTGGGGAGGATGTGGGGGCGGAGGGGAAATTGCCTTCAGTGGTTTACAGATGTGTGTGCAATGCTCTCGCGCATACTCACGCGCATGTGGTGTGTGTGTGTGTGTCACCATCAACAGACTGAAATACGAGAAGCGTTTGGATGAGACTTAGTTCGTCCATAATCTGACCTCTCTGAACATTTTGTATTTGGGGCAAATAAATAAACAAAACACCAGTATTTGTCACCCCCCCCCATAATGACATCCTATCAAAGCGAGTTTGATTCATTATTTGGAAGGGAAAAAAGACGCCAAAAATTGGAGCGAAAGTCCGTGAGCGTGTGTGTGTGTGTATATATAACTCCAACCCAGGTGCGGTGTTGATGTACTGACCTGGTCTTGTGTTGTGCGACATCGCACTCAATTATGTTCTTCTTCACTTGGTAAGAATACTTTTTTTTAAATAAAAATTCTGAATGTTAAGTTGACCTTTTTGCTAAAGCCTAAGGAAACTTAAAGTCATTAAACAGAGGAAATATGAAGGAAGGACTAATTAATTCCGAGCGCAGTTTAGTTACGCTGAGTGTGTCATTGATAATGTCTCAAGAAACAGAGTACGGGGAAGGTAATAGCAAATTCTCTATGGCTTTTTCAGGTGCCAGTCATGTGTCATTATGATTTGTACAGCTATTTTATATCATGGTTTTGACAAATGGATACAGGCATGAGGGATTTAGAAGCTTTGCTTTTAGATACAGCAGATAAACGGTAATGTTCTGAGTAAGACTGGCTGAGTCCTGGCAGCTGTGGTTCACCTCCCTCCCCTCCCCACCCCCTCACCTTCCTCCAGCACACCATCCAGCACCCCACCCCACCTCCACCCCCCACCCACCCACCATCACCCCCCTTTTAATCTAATCACCGATTTATTCTTTATTAAGGTTTACACGACCTGGATCATCCAGATTTATCATTGGCAGAGGAATGGTAAGAAAGACTTTTCGTTGCAGTTTCCGATTTACAAAACGCATCAATCTTTACCTTTGCCTTTGCGCGAAAAACCCCCAAGAATAACAGTAAAAAGAACCAAAGAAACCAAATCAGTTCATCGAGAAGGTTTACCAGCTCCAATTTGCTGTTGTTGTTGTTATATTTGTTGTGTGGGGGGGGGGGGGGGGGGGGAGGGGGAGAGGGGTGGGGGGGGGGGGGAATTGTCAATCACGTAAGGAAACCCGTCACCGTTCGCTTCAGAGTCTCCAAAACCCAGCTTTTCCATACAAACCACCCACCCACCTACACATGGAAATCCCAGAGAGAGATTGTCAGAATGGAATGCGCTCACACTCTCTCTTTCTCTCTCTCCCGGGAGGAATTCCTACTTAGCGAATTGCCAGAAAGTATTAGTCCAAAGCCGATGTCCCTTTACCTGATTGATAGAGAGGTTATGGGAAGGGAGATGAGAGGGCGAGGGGGAGAGGGATGGTGGTTAGGAAGCACAGAGGCTCATGTAGATAATGAAGGAGAGACAGGGAGGAGATATGAAGATGTAGATATCATGTAGATAATGAAGGAGGAGGCGAGACCTGGTGGAGCGAAGTTAATGGATGCTGTTGTGAGGAGAGAGGAGGTCAGAGAGTGGGGGTGGGTGGGTGGGGGAGTGTAGAGGACGGAGGGATTTGAAGCTAGATGATTAAAGTTTAGCGTCAGCTGATCTGATAGCACAGTGCCCCTGATAATGGGTTTGGAGAGAGACACTTACGTTCTGATATTCCCAGAGCCGAAGATAATGAAGAATATTTACTGGGACGTTTTATTGGCTCCTAAGGTCACGAGCATTAAAAAAAAATCTGTAGATGGTACACTGGGGGTGGGGGTGGAGGGGGTGGGGGTCAAAGCTCATCAGTCAACAAAGAGACAGACGCGTTCAGGAGAGGAAGGGAGTAGACAGAGAGCCTTTGGCTGCCTGGGTATCTCCTCCCTTTTAACCCCACGGGTTTGACCGTCTGATTTCAGGAACTATTGCAATATCGACGCGAATCCGCTGTATCGCGACCTCTTTCAACTCGAATCCGTCAAACTCTTCCTGGCGGGGAAAGAGCAAGGGTTAAAGTGTAAGTGCGTTTGGCTTTGACAACCGTGGGAGGATGTGTGTGTGTGTGTGTGTGCGTGTGTGTAAGCCGCGATCTGCCCTCACCAGGCTCCACTGGAAAGGATTGGTTTCCAGATCCTCACACAACTGGTTTTCAATTCCCCTTCAAGTCCCGGCACCTCCTTCCGACCCGCTTACCCCCCCCCCCCCCCCATCCCACCCCCCACCATTCGCTCGCCTCCCCACTTCCCCCTCCCCTATCCCCCCCCCCACATCCCTCTCCCCCACCCACCCCTCTCCCCCCAGGCTTGGAGTCATTCTCCACCGCTGTCAGCCACCTCTGTGACGACATTGCCCTGCGAGAGAGAGGGGAGGGTGGGAGGAGGGGGTTGAGGGGAGGGGGTCGGGAGTAGGGGGGAGGGGTGCGCGGTGTAAATTCAAGTTGCAGTTGTGATGACAACACCGTACATTATGACTTCCTCTTGACACGCAGGTGACAGAGAGCTAATTCAGGAAATGTTATTTGACGCCGTGGTGACAGCGCCATTGGAAGCCTACTGGACCAGTTTAGCTCTCAACAGATCAGAGTAAGTATCTCCTACCTGCCTGGCAGAGAGAATAACAACTACATCAAGTGCAAGGATTATTATTATTCTTACAGTATTGTATTGTTGCTGTTGAATTTCGTTTAACTTAAAACTAAAGTTTAAGCCACTGGCTTTTCACTCATTTTATTTTTGAACTGTTTTATTACACTCTGGTGGGTGTTTTTTTTTAAAAAAAAATGTTGCCAAATCTTTCATGTCTTCACGCCACGTTTCGTTTCCATTCCATTCAACCAACCCCACCCCACCTCCGCGACTTGCTGGACTTCTCCTCAGACTGAAATTTCACCCGCCGTCTCTCCCCCCCCCTCCCAATGGGTTAAACCCTCCTTTGCCAATGAGACAAGTTGGCTACAGCCCAGCAGTGAGCTTCGCGACCAATCAGACAGTCAAGAACTGGGCAGATTTCGCCAACGGAAAGCCCTGTTTACAGACACTCCGCTTTGCAGGACAGTATATTTCTGTGAAGTAGCTTTGAGACGCCTCGAAGACATGAAAAGGCGCTGTATCGAACGCCGGGATTATTATTTACTATTTGCCTTCTCTATTTTGAGTGATTCGGACACGCAGAGAGAGAGAGAGAGAGAGAGAGATTCAGAAATGGGGAAGCAATGTCTTGTTGTGGTCTGAAAAAAAAATCCTTGACTGATTGTCTCGTACATAGACAACCCAACCTCCCCGGCTTTGCCATATAAATGTATATTTTGTTTTTCTCTCTCTCTCTCTGCGGTAAACCATAGACTGTGATTTTCCTTTGTGACTGTACATTTGCCAACCCACACGTTGGTTTTCAGATGAGCTGGGAATGCACGGTGGAATGGGAATGTACAATTTCCAGTTACAATACACATCTTGTTTAGGATTGGGTTGTGTGTGTGTGTGTGTGTGTGTTTATGTACTTATCCTGTCAAAAATATTCTTTTAGAAATGCTGACAAGGGAGTTGAAGTGGCGTTCGTTGGAACTCGCACTGGCCTGAGTCGGATTAACTTGTTTGTTGGACCGGAACAACTAACAAACCAGTAAGTTTTTAGATTTGGGGGCGGGATGAGGGGGGGGGGGGAAATAAAAAATATACAATGAATTGCGTGGATGTTGGCAGCTTGAGCTGCTACGAAGTTTGAGAACGAAATATTCAGAACCGAACCCCCCCCCCCCCCCGCGCCCCACCCCGAAATCATCAAAATAAATCAATCAATAAAGAAAGGAAGAAATCGAATGATTGACCTGCAGTGAATGATTTCTAGGAGTAACAATTTAAAGTCCTGTATGAATAGATCCTCAGCAATGTTCCGAGTACGCAGTAATGATCCGTCCTCTCTCACGGGTTAAACATTGGATTTAAAATTCAAATAATGTTTGTTTGACAGCTTTACGTTTACAACTTGGACGGAGATTTCTGAAAGGCAATCTACGATGGTTATTTCTCTGTGTATGTACTTACTCCCCAAATTGCTTATATATATAATGGTCTTTTCTTGACCCTGCTGGAGGAAATAAGTTTTCAAACTTACTTCTTCCAAATACGGCAAGTTTGCTGATTCCCTCTACAAGGCTCGATCGTTTACCGTTGATAACATAGTACAAGTACTCAGGCTTTTAATAAATAATTTCCGATTGAATTATCGGACGCCTTATGAAAGAAGGGTTAGGATAGGACATCGTAGCTTCTTCAGCTTAGCTTTCCTTACTCCACACAAACACACACACACACACACACACACACACACACATACACATACACACACGCGCGCACCTAATAATAATCCTTCCCCCAAAAAAACACAAATAATAATAAATCGGTCATTTCAATCCACGGCTGTTTGTGTGTGCGGGGGACGCTGCTGTGCGCAATTGGCTGCCGCGTTTCACCCACAAATATATATACACAGTCAATTCACTTTACAATATATTCTGTGAAGCGCTTTGAGACGTCGATAGGATGTGAAAAAGCCGCTGTATCAAATGCCAGGATTAATATTATTATTATTATTATTATTGTTGAGAGGTCAGAAATAAACTGGATGTCACCTTCACAAGCCATTAATCAGCCACGAGGCTCCTGTGCCTTCAGCTCCTGTGAGGAGGAGTGTTATATTCACATGGTTAATTATGTCATACGCTATCTGCGCTGATTCTCTCTCTCTCTCTGGATTGAACTCAATTTATCCAGTCAACTATAGAGAAGCCCTTTTCTGAATCCACACCTTCCTCCAAACTCTGTGTCATTCACCAGCAAATGTACCTCCTGCCCTCCCTGCCCTGTCAGTCTGGTATTCCAGATCATTATATACAGTATATATATTCCCACAGAGAGATGCTGTTTAACCCTGGTTACGCTAACAAGACGCACAATTCTAAGTTGACGAGCGCCTGGGGGAAACCTTTCGACTTTTGTGTTACAACAAGCAAACGCTGTATCAAATATTGTTAAGTAGTGGCGCTGTTAAGGGGAGACAAGTAGAGAGACTATCGTAAAAAGGATGATATGAAATGGACTAAAAGGGCTTCTTTCATCTGTGAGGAATTATCATGTCCCCGACAATCAAACCCCTTTCCTGTCTATCTTATCATTCTGTCCAAAGCAAAGGTAGATTTTACTCGACAGCCTGATGTACTGGCCTTGCCCGACAATCTAACATCAAGAGGATTTGTGTTTGATTTGAGAAAACTGAGAATCCAATAGAATAAGTTGACCGACAAAGCGACCCCCTTAAAAAAGAAAATTATTTTAATGACTAAGGATACTTCAGTTTGATGATCAGAAACATCTTTCAGAATCTAATCCTTGACCACTTAGTGCTATCCTCCGTACTGAGCGAGTGTGTTTCTCTGTCCCATCGATTATCGTATTGGTTTAGTTAAAGTGTATGATATAGTTTTGTGGCTGTTTGTGGCGGATATTGAATATGGTTTGACGTCCTCCTGATAATCTTGTCGTCGTCGTTGTTTGGGTTTCCAGCTTAACCAGACAGTATGTTTATAATGTTTCTCTCCTGCTCTGCTTCAAGAGACTTCTTGACTGTAAAGGACAGAGAAAGTATTTTCACAGATGACCACTTTCCCCTGTGGTACAGGAAGTCCGCAGAGCAACTGCCCGGATCTTTTGTCTATTCCATTCCGTTTAGCACAGGTCAGTCTTGATTGTTACTTTATTTTATTCGCTTATTATTTTATGTATTTTATTTTTTACCTTCTTCAATTGTGGAGTAAAAGCCTATCACTACACAAGCTTTGAGGCTCGCAATTTGCAAAGGACAGTAAAATGAATTTGAACTATTCTCCAGAAAAATATCTTGTCACAGAGGTCTGTAATAAAAATCGGGTCATTTTCCATCCACGACTGTTTGTGGGGGGGACACACACACGCGACACAATGCTGCTGTGCGCAATTGGCTGCCGCGTTTCGCTCTCCCACAAATATATATACAGTTAATTCACTTTACAGTATATTCTGTGAAGCACTTTGAGACGTCGATAAGATGTCAAAAGCCACTATTTCAAATGCAAGAATTATTATTATTCAAAAGACTGAAATACGGCACTGAAATGTGTGGTGTGTTGCTTTTTAAAATGCGTTCAACCCTCAATCCTACTGACCCTCACGCAGTCTGGATTTAATATCAAAGCGTATCGTTCGGTGTTTTTCTCTCTGAGCTTCTCTCTCTGATTGCGAGACTCAATCGTCTGAGCGTTTCATCACGAGGGAATATTTCACAGGTAGATCCTGATTGACAGATAAGCAAATGGACTTTCTCACCACAGCAACAACAACAACTTGCATTTTTGTCGCGCCCTTTCCCGGAGGGTAGTGTTTTTGGGGGGGGTACTTCACGGGGATGGTGTCAGATTTTGAGCAAAGAGAAGTGGGGGAGGCGGTGGGGAGGAGGGGTGGGGAGAGGAGAGGGAGGAGGTATCTGCTCAGGTGGACATTACATTAAAGATCTCGATTTCCAAAAGAGAAGGGGAGTTTCTACTCATACTCACCCCCAGACGAAACTAGTCGCTCACTGGGTGGCTGAGAGGAAATTTGGCAGCTGCGTCCACCTAACAAAACAGTCATTACAGTTTGCGGTATATCCACCTTTGATAATGGCGTCCCAATGTGAAAGGCGTTCTATCAGATGTAAGGATTATTATGATTATGATTTGAAATAGCTGCCCCCATCCCTCTGTCCAGGACTTGGCAAGTCTTGAAAGTGGCAGAATGAGAGTCTCTATAAATAAGAGCGAAAAGGATCAGCTGTAAATATTTTCCGCGTACATTTAAATCCCGAGATTGAGAGGCTGGTCGATGACAGGGATGTGATTCCATCAGCTCATCACATTGGTACTCCAATGTTTTCTGGAGCTTCAGAGTGAGGATCAATGGCAGATACGGCCTCTCTCTCTCTCTCCAACACTGATGTAGGTCTGCGATGGTCTAGCCAGTGTCGTCAACATCAAACCAAGGCCGGGTGAGGGGTGGGGGGGGGGAGTGGGGGGAGAATAGAATTTATATAACGACACCAAAAATAATCCTTGCCTGTGAATATAGTGGCCTTATCACGCCTTCAAGACGTATCAAAGCACATCACGCAGTATGCTGTCAAGTAAATAGACTGTATATATTTGTGGGCGAAACTCGACAGCCAATTAGGCACAGCAGGCGTCCCCACAAACAGTCATGGATTGAGTGACCAGTTTTTAAATATATATAGTGTATATATATATATATATATATGTGTGTATACATAATGTTTGTTTAAAACAAATCCCTCCCATGTTGTGCTGTGACGTTCAGTTACTGTCGGCATAACATACACTGCAAACACTGGAAGTTTAAATGCAAGGATTATTATTGTCATCTACAAAACAAGGAAAGTCTCTGTGGACAATTGAACAAACTATTTACGAATCAATGGAAACTAAATCACGACTTGAACGACTTTAATGGATCCAGTGGATCTTTACATACAGCACGTCTACCCTCCCACCCATCCACCCACCCCACCGAGTCTTGTTTGTCTTGTGATCCTCACTCTAACCTACAGATCAAATAGAGTCACCGCATCACTAAGTCACTAAATCTTGCGAAGTGCGTTTGGGATGTATCAATTACCAAGGTTACGTTATTAATATATAACTAATCCCTTCACGCCATTACTCTTCCATTACTTACCTCTGTCATCTGCCCCAGCCTCCCTCTCCCTCCCTCTTCTGCTTTGGCAAAGTCAAGCCTGAAGCTTTTATAACTGTCCTGTCCACAGCCATTATGATCAGCCCAGCCTTCAATCACTGCGCCCTCTTCCAACTGGAATTCCCTCCCTCGCTCCCTCCATCTTGCCTCCTGCATCTTGCCTTAAAAGACCTCCACTATAAACCCTGCCTCGCCAACTGTCCCCAATAGTCCCTTCTTCATCCTCCCCACCCCTCCCCACCCCTCCCCACTCCCCAGTGAAGGGGTGCTATATAAATGCAAGTTGTTGTTGTCGTTGTCAGTCTTTCTCCTCGGTGTCCCCTTCCGCTCATTGGCCCGGGGAGAGCGGATGGAAAGGAAACAGAACTTCATCACCACTAGAGATATGGAAGCGTTACTATAATAATAATACTGTATAATAAGTACAATTTGTCTCATTTAATGTTTGTGCAAATTAAGAGATTAGAGCTCTGTTCAATATATATATATATATACATGTGTGTGTGTGTTTGTTCGGCAATGTTAAGTCCCCCTTGATAGACACACCCAAGTATGTGGTTTGAAAGGTCGGTAGAATGAGACATAAATGGAAAGCCTGATACTATACAAAGAGAGAGAATGTGTGTGTGTTCCTTTGTTACTTGCTTGACACGTCTGTCCCATCTGTTGACCATCCGTTGTCCCATCTGTTGACCATGTGCTCGACTCACGCGGTTTGAACACGAGCGTTGACACGCGGCGCGATCTGTCTTATTTCGAACAGAGATGGAGAACGTCAGCGGCGTGGTGACAGCCAGTACGACAGTCCAGCTTTCAGACAACAGGAAATCGCCAGTGGTTGCCGGTAAGAACCACATTCGTTTACGTTGTCAGTTGTTTGGACCTTGTCGACACTGGGTAGTCAATGTATTATTCCCCCCCCCCACCCCTCCCACCCCCGCCATCAATCAGGAAGCTACGCTTGTTTCATACCTGGGAAGCATTATTGTTTAACGTTTGTCCAGTGCAATACAGTCGCACGCTGCTCTGCGGTACGGTATATCCTGGCAAATATAACTCCTATGGCTCAGTGGTTAGAGCACTCGTCTTGCAAGCTGGGGAGACCAAGCTGGGGAGACCTACCTGTTTCGAATCCAGGCAGGTCAGGGCGAAACCTTGGGCAAGTTTCCTTGCTCCACACACACACACACACACACTCACGCCTAATAATAATCCCTCCAAAAAAACCACAGTAATAAAATTGGTCATTTTCAACCCACGGCTGTTTGTCTGGGGTGGCGGGGGGGGGGGGGGGGGAACGCTGCCGTGCGCGATTGGCTGCCGCGTTTCGCTCTCCCACAAATATATATCTACACAGTCAATTCACTTTACAGTATATTCTGTGAAGCGCTTTGAGGCACGGTCGATAAGATGTGAAAAGCCGCGATACCAAATGTAAGGATTATTATTATTATTATTTTTTGAAATACTTTTGAGAAGCCTCGACGATGTATAGAGATGCTCGCTTCAATCCTTTCGAGAAAAAAAATAAATAATAATTTGGTCACGCAATCCACGACTGTTTTTGGGGATGCTGTCTGTGCGCATTCGCCGACAGAATATACAGTACAATCAATTCACTTTACACTGCTGCGTATTTATATTTTGGTGGCTTTCAGGTAAGTGAGCAAAAGAGCGTAATCTATTTGCCTCTGTTTACCGAGCAGTAAGGTGGAACCCGGTTAGTTGCTAGTCGATTGACCGAGTGTGTTTTCCGGGGGTTTAATATAAACACTTGAAAAAAGACTCAAGTTGTGATCACTCACTCCATGACAGTCTGTGGGACGCTGCACAACGATGTGCTACATCAAATGCAAGGATTATTATTATTATTATTTATCCTAAGAGGAATCTGCCTATTATCACCTGTTGTTTCACAGTGAAAGGCCTTGGCTCACAAGTTTTCATTTAAAAAAAAACTACTATGAGATTCATCTGTTTTAACGCTGCAAAACACACACACACATACTCACACACACACACACACACACACACACACACACACACACACACACACACACACACACACACAGCCAGGGAACGCACTGCCCACTAAGACTAACAGTAATGGGTGGGTGGAGGGGAGGTGGGGGGAGCGCACATATTCGAAAATGACCTACGTACCTGGATTCTTTAGCTCCCTTGCAAACCATCTGAGATTGGATAAGCTCTCTCACAAACCATCTGAGATATTATTCCAAACTGGCCATCTGATAGACCTTCCCTCTTGATCTCTGCCAAGAGAGACCTTGAATCTATTACGGTACATTGATTAGGACATTTTTTTTGGGGGGGGGTGCATTTTAATTCCAAACGCTTTGAATTTTCCAGATGTTATTTATAGACTAAAACGACATCTGAACTTTGTCTGGAGCAGTATGTATATACACACACACACACGCAAAAGCACACACACATATATATATATATATACTGTATATATATCTCTAAGAGGGTTTTGTATGTTTATTGTGTAATTGACGAAGGTAGTGTGAAGGCCAGAATATCTCCAGGCTACTACCTTACACAACGCTGAGCACTTTAACCCTGGTCCCCTTCCCTTGTCAGACTGTTTTTCACGGGGGAGAGTATGTGAAGAAACAAAGTGAAAGATAATATTTTAACCTCTTCGGACATTACCATTTGGGATTTTGACAACAACAACAACAACATTACATTTATACAGCCCCTTTCACGTCGGGAGGACATCCCGAGGCGCTGACTGCACTGAATATTGTTCTGGTAGTAACCCAACCCAAACCCCTCCAACTAAAATGGGTCATTCACATCCCCCCAGCCCAGCCCAACCCAACCCAGCCCAGCACAGCCCAACCCAACCCAGCTCAGCCCAGCCCAGCCCGTCCCTCCATCGGTCTCTCTGCCCCCACCCTTTGGAACTCTATCCTCCATTCCCTCGCTCCCTCCCTCGCTCCCTCCCTCCCCTCCTTCAAGGCGCTTCTCAAGACCCTCCACTTCAACCGCACCTTCGGTCACCTTCTCCCCCTCCCCCCACCACCCTCCCACCCACCCCCCGCGCACTACTCTCCCCATCGTCCTCCGTCTCCGATCCCAACCCCAGCTCGGGTCCAAATCCCTGATGTCCAGCGCCTTGGGACGTCCTTCCCAACATGAAAGGCGCAGTGTGGCTATCAGTTGTTGTTGTGGTTAGGAGAAGATCAGTTGAGTATTTGAGATCAAGGTTTGGTTCTCGCAGAGTTTCTATAAAGAAATCCCCTCTTTTCATACATGGTCGAATTCAATTTTAGCTACTTTTTTGATTCCCCCCCCGACTCCCCCACAAAAAAAATGGAACTTTCCTTCCGCGAAGTCAGTGAGTTCCTTTCTCTTGTCTCTCTCTCTGTCGTCTCTCTCTCTCTCGTCTCTCTCCCATTCACCGTGAGCGGCTTTCCCCCAGCTGTTTGTTGTTGCAGTGGTCAGTGTGTGTTCGTTCTGTGATCTTGCTGCGCAGGCCAGCTGGATTTGGCACTTGTCTCTCTGCTAGCAATTATGGTAAATGATGTAATTGAGAGCTTATGGTGCCTATGTACAGTGCAGTCCCATGACATCAGTTTAATTACTTAAATCAGAACGATGTGATATGTAGCAGGTTTTTTTTTTAAGAGTTGGCCCCTAACTGCGGATTTTTACGAAAAAAAATTCCCTTTTAATGCTAGTCTTTATTTCCCAGTGATTACAAAGTGTTTTTTCATTTGCGTAGGGCTGAGCTACATTTTTTTTGTGTTTCTCTCTTTAAATGCCTGCCTCTGGTATTCTGACAGTAATTGTTTGAAATGCAAGACCGAGATTTCTTGGTAGAGTTAGTTGTACTTCACTGAACAGGCAGTGAAGTTTACCCCCCCAATCATTTTGCCAGATTTATCAGCTAATTCGAATTTTTTTTCATTGCAAAGGGGAGGGAAGGTCTCGGGCGGGCGGGCGGGAGAAAGGGGGTCGCATATATAATATATATTCCACTCTCTGCTGTTAACAGCAATTCTCTTCCAGCAGTTAGTTCACTTGAAACTAATCAGTCACATGTGGCATGTTTTCATCATTCCAAAAGCACGTTGAGCTCACCGTGTACCCATGTACATAGACAAATTGTTTGGCGTTGTTTGCTGGCCATCAATAAAATCCGAGCCCTGACTGCTGCCAAAGGGAAAAAATTATAATTTGGGCTTAGCTTTGACTTCCAGTTTTCATAACTCCAAATATTTGTGTCACCTATAAACTATGAACCCGCGTTCGATAAGATTCAGTTATAGCTGTTTAAGCGCTCTGAGACGCCGCCCGGCGTGGAGGGCGCTCTATAAAGCAAAGTTGCTGTTGTTGTGGTTTTCACTGTGTGATTTTTGTTTCATGTGGGGGCTTGGGGGGGGGTGGCCTGAACCTGGGAAAGAATTGATTAAAACATAAAAGGAGTTCTGCTTTACTGCCCGCTGGTAGAACTCAAGAAAGCAGCTGTGAAATGATGATGAAGCCTAGGATTAATGTGGTACGGACAATCGAGAAAAAAAATTATTGGCATTGAACCTGTGTGTGTGTAAATGTGTGTAAGAAAAAAAGAGAGGTGCGTGTAGACACACAATGTCAACTTCCCCAGCCCTGTGCTGGAGCGTTGGCCAAGCTCTAATGAACTGGTGGAACAGTCTCGATGGGATGAAAAGATCCCTGGTGATTCTGGGACTTTTTGATTGAGCGATTTGATTAAAAAACGTAATCCATGTTCCCACCATTACATTGTTGTCTCTCTCTCTCTCTCTCTCTCTCGTAACCAGAAGGTTGTTTGCTTGAGTACCTTGGTTTTTTTTTCTCTCTTGACATCACCTCCCAAACATTTGTCACTCTTTCTAGTGCTTTGACCTCGCCAGAAGATCTAATCTGGAGAAGGCCAATGATGTGGGCGGAGCGGTGGGTTGGGGTGGGTGAAGGAGGGAAATGAGGAAGAAGTAGCTTTCTATTTAGCAACATATTCTGTTTTCCCACAAACATATTACACATCACTGAAGCTTAGATGGTCGTGATGATAAGGCCTGATTATTTACAATTTAACACATTGTTCAGATTCTGCAGATTCTCCAGCGCAGATTCTCCCCCCCCCCCCACCCCACCCCAACAAAATACATAGAGCGCAGGGTCACAGGTAAACTTCACTACCTGGCCAATGTACCAGTCAGCCTACGCTTGTAGAATGCTAGACACCCTAGTAAAGAAAGAAAGAAAATGCGTTTTATCGTCTTTTAGGAGGGAACTGGATGGAAAGGAAATGTGTGGGCGTACAGTATAGTACAGTACAGTAGTTGGAGTAATCTTGTGACTTATCATGGCTAATAGTTTTACGTTGCTTGTAATTCTCGTCTGGAATTGGCTTTCGATTGACCGACCGACCGACTGATGGCTAGGCCTGTCCAATTCCCAACCCGCGATGACACCTTTCGCCAACCCAACTTTCGAGCGTTTCGTTCTTACGCACGGTGTCTGTTCAGTCAGCCACACGCATGCCTTTCAAAGAGCTGACGTGGTGATGATGTGTTTGGGTTATTGTCTGCTCTCCAGTGGGAAGGAGGAGGATTTTTATTCCAGTCAGTGTAAGTGAGGTGACGTGTACGAGATGAGATTGTGATAGCTGGTGATTGATGGGCGGGTTGTTAATGCTTCTCTGTGATGCCAATCCAGTCCCACAGTATGACCTTTCGCATGAGTTACCGCGTACATTCCTCCCAACTAATTATACCTAGACTCTTGTCAGATTCCAACATGTGCTTATTTGCTCGCATTAAATATTAATCGTTTGATTCAATTGATACCAAAAAAAATGTTTTTTTTGGGGGTGGGGGGCGGAGGGTGGAAACTAGAAATCCATGGCTCACGTTCAAGGCGGAAATGTTTCCAAATCCCATTAGCACTTTGAAGCCAACCACAGCATGATCGCAAGAAGCCCCATATCCCAGGGTTCGGAACTCACACAATCTAGGCTTACAAAGCACGTCTCAAGACCCTCCTCATCGACTGCGCCTTCAGTCACCCTCCCTCCTACCCCTAACCTTTCCCTGCCTGTCACCCTCTCCTGGTCCCAACCCCTTACTCAGCTCAGGTCCAAATCCCCGACTGTCCAGCTCCTCGGGATGTCTTCCTGACGGTGAAATGCACTGGAGCGAATGTGACTTTGTTGTTGACATTTACACGAGGAAAACTGAGCTAATTTAGGAACATTGTCAACTGGCCAGAATCCCAAACCTTGCCCATGATAGAGGTACTTTGGGATTTGGATGGGGTACATTGCACAGGGAGGAAACATTTTGCTGCTTGTTTAATCGCTACCAGCCTGGCGAGAGAAGAGATAGAGTGTGTGTGTGTGTGTGTGCGTGTGTGTGATCTTTTCAGTCTTTGGTTCCTAGCTTGCTCCGCGACAGTCTCATTTGTCAACCTTCAGTGGTGCGGAGCTTATCGACAAGTGCAGCTGCTAAGATGAGCGGAGCAGAGGACTCGATGTCGGCAAGTTTACTGGCGCACTTGAGAATCAGATCCTGGTGTGTATGTGTGTGTGTGTGTGTGTGTGTGTGTGTGTGTGGTGTGTGATGTGTGTGTGTATGTGTGTGTGGCCAGGCTATCGGCTGGGCTTCCCCTGAAAAATATCAGGTTCATCAACATTGACCTCCAGCTCCCACCGCAGATGGACAAGCAGATGGATGGAAGCCATTTTTTTTAGCCCTGAGTGGGGGTGTGCCGTGGTGGGGTTGGGGGCTGATGGTGAACATGCGGTGGACTCGCACGTATAAGAATTGGCTCCTAAAAAAAAAGCTGTCGCACTCTCTCTATATAGAGATTGTTGCGGTCTCACCCCTGTGTTAAAGCAAAGCCTAGCGCACTCTCTCAGTCATCGAGAGAGAGAGAGAGAGAGACAGTTTGTGAATGGAGGGGACATTCCTCAGTCACAGTGACATCTGGGGACCTCTCTCTCTCTCTCTCTCTCTCTCTCTCTCTCTCTCTCTGTCTCTCTCTCCACGCGAGCGAGCGTTTGATGAATCTGCCAGGCAGATGTTCCTCTAGTTCACAGGCATTCTTTTGTTTACGAACCCTTCTTGGCGTAAAGGCAAGGCCCCCCCCCCCCCCCCCCGCCCCCCTCCCCCTCACTCCCACTGCCACCACCCGATGGGGAATCTATTTACTGTAAACATTGGTGAAAAGATTTACTCCTACAAAGCAAGCTCGGAGTAATTTAGAAAGCTTTTTTTTGTGAATTCAGTTCTGTGTCTTGAGGCACGGCAGCATATTGATCCAATTGGAGAAACTGAAACAGATGTTGACGACTTTGTCAAACCCTTTTATTTTCAGATGGTATCTGCAAAACTTATTGATGACACAGGATATTTTTGTCCACCAAAGATACAATGGACATACATAATATATTATTGTTTCTACAATTTTTTGGGGGGTGGGTCCATTAATTAACAGCTACCATGTATGCTAAGATATGTATGTATTTATTGCACAGTTGAGTGCTTAAGACTCCAAACATTTAAGAATCTCAAATCGTTTTGGGTTGAAACTTAAAACAAAAATGTTGCACAGTTACAGGCGATATGCCCACAGCACAGCGCACAGGAGAAAATGTATTTATTCTGATCGTATCAGCTACTCGCTCTTCAATGGATTCACAAATCTAGTTTACGGCAAACGCCTGACATCAAAACGAAGGAGTTAAAAAGTCTGCCCTAAAGATGCCCAGTTGCATTGGCTGAGCAGGGAAACATTGATCGAGGAGACAGATGGTGGTAGCAGAAAGCGTTTGTTTGTTTCAAGAACCACGTTAGATAAATTTCTGCCACGCACACACACACACATACACACACGTACACACACACACACACATACAAAAAAAAATCTCCCAAATACCAGTGTTTAGTTTGGGGGAAACGACAAGCTACCGCCTGGCTGGTGAAAGGTGAACTAGATGGACCTTGGTCTTCATTCATCAGCAAATTCTTATGTAATATAATCCTTGCCATTTTATATAGCTCCTCATCAAGTCTTCCTAGACTATGTCTCAAAGCGCTTTCACAGAGTGTACTGTCAAGTGAATTGATTGCGTATTTGTTGGAGCGAAACGCGGCAGCCAATTGCGCACAGCAGCGTCCCCCAAGAACATTGGGGGTTGAAATGACCAATTTTATGATTGTGTTTTTTTGGGAGAAGGGATTATTATCAGGGGTGTGTGTGTGTGTGTGTATGTTCAGTAAGGAAATTTGCCCAGGGTTTCGCCCTGACTTGCCTGGATTCGAACACAGGTCTCATGACTGTGAGGCGAGTGCTCTAACCCACTGAACTACAGTAAAGATGGGGAAGGAGGGAGCAAGGCCCAGAGATGGAGGAAGAGTGTTTCAGAGGTGAAGTAGTCACCAAACGGCATTTGTTCTGTGCCCGTTGACCTTCTTATTTTGCTTTTAGGAAAATAACATTATGGGATATAGTGCAGGAGTAGTTTGGGGACATATGTGGAAGCCAACCCCAGGAAGGTGATTAGCGAACCAAATTTTAGGACCTTGGTCTTTCTTTGGTCCAGCATTTCTGACGCCGTGATCATGTCTATGATCAGCTTCTCTGGTTGAGTTTATGAGTTAATGCCAAAAGTCTTTTGATTGCAAAAAAAAAAAACCCAAACACAAAACACACAAAACACAACACACAAAACACAACATACACAACACATTAAACACACAAAACACAACATACACAACACACTAAACACAACACACAAAACAAAGGTCTTTAAGATAGAAAACCGCTAGCCCGTTCTGGTCACTAAAAGTTCCCGATAAGTTTGAACTGACATAAACCCCTCCCGTCCCCACTCCCTTCTCCTTGAACGTGAAGTGAAGAATGTGTGTACTGTGTTAATTAATAACATTGTGTCTTGCTGCCGGGTAGAGGCCGGTGGGCACGGATTTGGGTGGCGATTCACGGCAGGGATTTTCCCAGTGTCTCCTTATCTTTGGCTCCGTCGCCCAAACGCTCCACCCCCTTCTTCAGTTCGCGGTGATACCGGGCCATGATGGCGGCGTAGCCGCAGCCGTAGATTGCCGTGGCCAACATCATCAGGCAGACGATGCCGCAGATGATGCCGATGATTATCACCGTGGCGATGGCGTAGCGCAGGTTGACGGGTGGAGGCTTGGGTTTGGGGACGCAGTCCGAGTTGCCGTTGGCTCTCTCCCCCTCCTCCTCCTCCTCGGTGACGGCAACGGCGATGGCAGCTGGCGGCTTGTGGACGGGCGATCCTCTGCGGTCAGGGCTGACCCGGGCGTTACCGCGACCACCCGTCCACCCGTGTTTAGCCGGAGAGCATTGGGCGTACATCTCGTGAGGGATCCTCATCAGGTCCTCGCTCCTCAGATCTGCTGGCTCCGCGCATAGAATCTCATCAATCCGGCCCCCTGAACCCCCCCCCCCCCCCCCCCCCACACACACACACACAAAAAAAATAAAGCAAAATTAAAATAAAATAAAAATCAGAATGAATCACAGGTCTGGTATTTTCATTTGAAAGAGATCGCTTCAGGCTTTGGTAAAAGCAAACCACTCCCCACCGCCCCCCACTCCCCCCAAAAAGTAAAGGCACTTTCCCTAAGAGCTACACAATTATTCCATCTGGGATATACTGTACTTAAATGTCTGCAGATACTTAAAAGGCAATTATACAAAATCGACGGATTTCAAGTCATGTTGAGTTATTCCGTGTTGCTTGTGACTGACTTTCTAAATCATTATGTGGACAGCAGCCAATCAGATTATGTGACTGGCTGCAGAAGTCTAAGTAAGTACCCCGAGCAGTGTTGGTAACCACTGATTTTTCAGCTGGTAACTGGCTACAGAATCTAGGGTAATTTGCTTGTTTGTTCTAAAAATCACGCAATGACTAGCAGCCAAAGTCCTTTAAACTCGGATTGAGTTTTTCCATAGGCCGAGAGAAATTTCACCGTTATCTCTGGGCCAAGTATGTACAAGAACATTTATTTTTTTAAAAAAATTATTGTAGGCTGGCGATCAGAGTAACACTCCAGTTAAACAGCTAACTCTAACATCAGACACTGATTTCTTTCAAGCAGAAATAACAATAATAATAATCTTTGATTCCATAATAATATGAATGATAATAATAATCCTAAATACAACTGATGTGATGATGAAACACGCAAACACTTTACCTGTGTTGGCCATTGCCTGACTTTCCTTCTTGATTTTTTTTTGGCCCAATTTTTCAATTATTCCCATTTTTTTCTCTGCATATTTCTACTCTGGCTTTGGTTCCGTGCCGACGGTTGAACAAAGTATTTTGCAGAGTTTTCCGCACAGGCAATTTTTTAAGGGAAAAAATTGATTGACTGGCTGACTGACTGACCCAACGTATCTGGGAAGATTCTCAGTCGGACCCTGGGAGGGGAGGGAGGGAGGGAGGGAGGGAGGGAGGGAGGGAGGGAGGGAGGGAGGGAGGGAGGGAGGGAGGGAGGGAGGGAGGGAGGGAGGGAGGGAGGGAGGGAGGGAGGGAGGGAGGGAGGGAGGGAGGGAGGGAGGGACTCCCTTTGGATTTTTTGGAATAGTGCCATTGGGAACTTGGACCACCACCACATGAAATGGGCAGATGGACTATTTGAGAAGGTTGACACCTCTGATAATGCCTTATACCCCCACCCCCCCAAACCAAAGTGCTAAATTGTGGTATCCACCTGGACCGAGCAACTCAAAATCCCAACCCGGATTTATTACTATAATTGTAATTTGCTGGTGTATATCAGAATGTTCTTCCATCCAACCAAACGGACTGAGAAGGCCCCAATAATAATAATAATACTAATAGAATAATCCTTGCATTTGATATACTGGCTTTTCACATCTTATCGACGTCTCAAAGCGCTTCACAGAATAGACTGTAAAGTTGATCGGCCGTGAGTTGAAAATGACCAGTTTTTCTTATTGTGTTTTATTTTTTGGACGGATTATTAGTGTTAGTGTTCGTCAATGTGAGTGTTCGGTAGCCAGATCATCTCAATTATTAGTACTTAGCATCTGATACAAACCACCTGATTGGGAGTCAGAGCCTTGGGATGTAACTCCCGATTTCAAAAGGCACTGCGTTAAAGTCATTTGTTGTAAGGCATATTTTTTTCTGTTGCTTTTATTAAGCAGTTGTTGTAATGTGCTTCATTTGATAACGTCCTGGATAGTTCACTTCCTGTAACTGTTTTACTGACGGGAAATTAGTATGATTTTCCTTTTTTTTGAGTGTGTGTTTGTGTGTGTGTAAAAAAAATTGTAACAGATTTTTGACTGCTGCTTTATATTAGTTCCCTCTCTCTGTCTCTCTCTCTCTCTCTCTCTCTCTCTCTCACTCTGTTTGCAGATTTCCACCGGGGTTTAGATTTACTCTATTAAGCTATAACATTCCAGAACTTGGCGAATGATTGAATTCTGTCTTAACTTTCAAGTTTTTTTTTAATGAACTGTAATTAAGTCCAAAAATTGTCCAGATACCATCTGATTTGAAATCTTATCTGAAACCAGGTAGAATTTAGATCCTGTAATATACTCTTACAAAAGTGCAGGCCACATTATTATTGCAACCTGATCTCTGTCCACTTTGTTTTATTAATAGTAATGATATAAAACGTTTCAGCGATGCATTTTCTTTTCACCAATTCATTGTAGCCCCCAATAATGTGATTGCACACCACACAAGCTTGCCAATGATTGACACCCATGACAAAAAATTGCCAATATTTGTGTTCCTGAAGGATTATCATTCATCATCAAATACTATAGAGTGAAAGCTCATTCAAATCTCGGTTAATATGGTCGTAATGCAGCCTTTTTTTTTTACCTGATTGCGTACACGTTTTAAAAATAGGGTTTTCATAACGGTACTGTGGTATTTTCATTCATTCCACAGTCAGACGCTCGGATGGTGAGATCGGGGTGAAATTCTAATTGCTGAGAAATCACCTGTTTGTGGTCACATCAGAGTTTTTTTTTAAAAAAACACAAAACAAAGCGTCCTTTAACTAACCATTAACTAACGGTCGGGTATCGTAAACTTCCCAAGGGGATTGCGAAAGGAGATTGTAGGGTCACCTACAAAATTCACTTGACAGTATATTCTGTGAAGCGCTTTGAGATGCCTCGAAGATGTGATATGATCCTGTATCAAATACCAGGACTATTATCAGTATTAGTATTATTATTATGATTGATACCTCTCTGTGTTATTGATGTGGTGATGACTCTAAACAGCTAAAAAGACACAGTTGTCCACTAACCTTTGTACAGAAAGCTTTCTAGCCAGAGTTTGAGTCCATTCACTTTACAGTCACATAGCCAACGGTTTTTCTGCAGTAACAGTACCTGCAGGTTTGAGAGGGGGTCCAGAAGAGACCTGTCTATTTGCCGCAGTTGGTTTTCACGCACATCGAGCCAGGTCAGGTTCCTCAAGTTCTTGAAGGAGCCTGCGGGCAGGCCGGTCAGGTTATTGAACGACAAGTCCAGTTTACTGAGGCTTTGGGTTGGATGGAGGGACCGGTTGTCCATGAGGTGGATGGAGTTGTTGGCTAGGTTCAGACTCCGAAGGTGCGACAACCCGTGGAAGGCGTGCGAGGGTAACCTCTCAATCTTGTTGTTTGACAAGTCTAAAGTCCGCAGCTTCGCCTGGTCGGCAAAGGTGGAGTTGGACAGGGTCCAAATGTGATTGTTCTGTAAGTACAGGATCTCGGTGTCGGGTGGGACATCTTTGGGGACATCTCTCAGCCCATTATCCGTACAGTTCACCTCCTTCAGAGCGACGCTGCACAGACAGTCTCTTGGGCAACCAGAGACCGATTGTACAGATGCAAAGAGAAGAATTCCCAAGGTGATTTCACCTGCATTCCCTGGAAACAGACGGGCGGAGATTAGGATGACATTAATGAGTGATCAATCTAGAGAGTGCAGCACAGATTTATTCCAATTGTTTTTTAAAAGGATGTGTGGCTGTAGCTCCTGTAGCTCAGTGGGTTAGAGCACTCGCCTTACAAGCGTGAGACCTGTGTTTGAATCCAGGCAGGTCAGGTCAGGGCGAAAGCAAGGGCAAACACACACACACACACACACACACCACACACACACACACACCACACACACACACACACACACACACACACACACACACACACACACACACACACACCTAATAATAATCCCTCCAAAGAAAACACAATAATAAAATTGGTCATTTTCAACCCACGACTGTGTGTGGGGGACGCTGCTGTGCGCAATTGGCTGCCGAGTTTCGCCCACAAATATATACACAGTCGATTCACTTTACAGTATATTCCGTGAAGCGCTTTGAGACGTCGATAAGATGTGAAAAACACTATATTAAATGCCAGGATTATTATTATTGTTTTGCTCTGGACGTGGGGAATAGTCACTGTACAGACTGGTAGGCCTGTTTTCGTGCCCTAAGAGTCTGCGTTAATTTATCGCAATAGAAAAAGCAGGTTGCTAATCCAGGGGGTTAATGGTCGGGAGGGGGTGTGGAGGCAGAGTGGGAGGGGGGGGGGGAATGGGACGGCAGGGAGAGACGGAACCACACGGGGAATTTTCGGCAAAAATTCTGGTGATGTCCCTCAACTCACCTCTGTGAGATTTTGCTTGTCAAACCAATGGGTTCGGTCAGACCGCACTGAGAGCTTCAGGTTCAGGGAGTAAAACGAAAGGGTCAAAATAAGTTTTTTTTTCCACCCAGAGGCAGTGAATGGCAGAGGGCTGTGTTGTCAGCGCTGTGTCAATTGCGGGCATTTTAATAACAGAATTGGTTAAGCACTCGCAGATACCAAGCGGGTTCAGGGGAGGATCACGGAATTGGGATTGCGCACCCCCCTACCCCCCTCCCCTCCCCCCAAAAAAATACTGGTCAAATGGCCTCCCTTCTATCGTTTTGGATGATTCTACTGTTTTGTGGTATATTATGGATTTCAACTGTCATATTAGACTGTTAGATTGAACTGATTAAGGCTGATTCATTTTATATTCTCCTCTGAAAAACACTGCTTCGAACCAAAACGCAAGCTGTAACCAGAGCGATCTTGCTTTGCCCTGTAGGAACTGCGCTGAGGAACAAAACAGGAGCATAGTTTATACACACACACGCGCGCACACACACACACAAATGCTGTAGTACTGTACACTTGTGAAAGAGTGTACGACAGAAGGGGACACCGACTGAAGGCGAGGCCGCAGTCTAACACAGCGCAGAGGCAGAGGGGGGGAAAGAAGCAAACTGATATGAAAGACAAATTATATATTGATCAGAGGGGTGAGTGGCACAGACACTGTGACGCTGTGAAAAATGCTAAGATAAAAATGTGAAAAATGCTAAGAAAAACTGGTAGAATAGAATTCAACCACGATGAGAATAATAACAATATTAATAATTATTTCATTTACATTAATCTGCTGCATTTGATAATTAATCATCTTTGCATATGACGCAAAGCCTTATCACGTCTTCGAGACGTCTCAAAGCGCTTCACGGGATTTAATGTACATTGGGATTTCCTCCTGACGTGAAAGGCCCTGTACATGTGTCAATTTGTTGTTGTTGTTGCTGTTGTTGCTGCTGTCAGGTAGAGTGAATTGACTGACTATTTTGTAGGTGGAAATGCTGTGACGCTGAAAGGGTTAAACGTGTCTGTCTGGACTAGGGATAAGGTTGAATGAAATGTAAAGCGCAGAGAAGCTAGTGCTCGGGTACACGTGTGAATTATCAGACGCTATAATAATGTCAGAGGCCTTACCACAAATACCAGTACAAATGTTTTGAAAAAAGCCAAACAATTAGAGTTCGCGTTCTCGTGTCCAAACCCCCCCCAAAAGTCAGGGTTTTGTAAACATTTAGAGAGTTACCTTTCATCGCTGGGATGTGGGATTCCTTCCTTCTGGAGGGAAGAGTTGAAATAAATCCAGCAACGACTGCGATAGCCTTTCCACATAGAGATGTGGGATATGGACTGAGATTTGATTTGAGGGCTCGAGTTCTACACCAGTCACAATATTGTCTGTGGACCAGGGAGCCTCGCGGTCGACCTCCGTCGGTTGAGTCCCGTGAAGGTTTAGAGGCGTAAAGGTTTAATGTCTCTGGGTTTCATGACTGTCCGCGTCCGTAAGGGTTTCCTGAGTACCGAGGACATTGTGGCCGGCAGCTTCCCAAGTCTCTCTCTGTCCGTCCGTCCATCCGTCAGACAGTCAGTCAGTCATCGCGCTACATGAGTGGAGACTATCAGCTTCCAAACGACAGCTGTGGCTCACAAATCAACACTGATCACTTGCTCCCTTCGCTCGCTCTAGTTTTTCCTCTGTGTGTGTGTGTGTGTGTGCGTGTGTGTTTTTTTGATCTGCCTGAAGTTCATCGGACAAAAATAAAACAAGCTCCTATCAGGATTCCACCGCCCCATGTTATTCAACTCGTCGCTCCCCTACTGAGCACTGTTTGACCAAACAACACTTGGAAGTCGGAAGCGGCTGATATCACTTTTGCGCGGCTAATAATAATTAATCCCTTTTTTAAAAAAAAACGATAATGATAATTTATTCACTGAATCCACAACTGTCTGTGTTGTGTGTGTGTGTGTGTGTGTGTGTGTGTGTGTGTGTATGTGGGTGGGGGGGTGGGTGGGGAGGGAGTGGGGGTCAGGAACGCGGATACCGCTGTGCGCAATTGGCTGCCATGTTTCGCTCACAAAATGTACAGTCAATTCACTTTACGGTATGCTCAGCGAAACGCTTGGAGACGTCTCGAAAACGTGAGAAGGTCGCTGCGTCAAACGCAAGGTTTATTTATCATATTATTATACGAGCAGCCCAGGGTTCAATGGCAATGTTTCGGGCATTGCACTTGCCATCTTCTCTCCCAGTTTGTTGGAAAGCTAAAGTCTCAGCAATGCGGGCAGAATTGCTGACGTAACAGTAACATTCACCCACGACTTGGAAATCTCGAAAATACCATCGGAATTTTAATGGCCTGGTTCTTAATTTGTTTTATTTCTTATTTTAATTTTTAAAAAAATCTCTTGGATCAAGAGGATTCTGAGACAGGTTGATTAAGTACCGGCTTCACTTGATGCTTTAGCCCTGTCGGCACCTGGGCTGGTACAGGGTCAAGCCTTCAGCCTTTCTCTATCCCTCAGTCCCTCAGTCCCTCAGTCCCTCAGTCCCTCAGTCCCTCCCTCCCTCCCTCCCTCCCTCCCTCCCTCCCTCCCTCCCTCCCTCCCTCCCTCCCTCCCTCCCTCCCTCCCTCCCTCCCTCCCTCCCTCCCTCCCTCCCTCCCTCCCTCCCTCAGTCCCTCCCTCCCTCCCTCGCCCTCCCTCCCTCGCCCGCCCGCCCGCCCGCCCGCCAACTGCTTGATGCTGTTGCCAGCTGTCCACCTTGTCTCACCGACCGCCAGCGAGTGGGAAAAAAACCCAACCAGGGCAGAGAAGTTCATTCATGAATTGAATGCCAAAAATCTGTCTCGGTCAGCAACACAATCCGCAGTCAGGTTTTAGCATCCAAGCAAAACACCACCCAGCTCGTAAACTTGTAAAATAATCTTTTATGTAGTAAGTAGTGCTTCAAAAAAGAAAAACCCGACCGACCATGTTAGGAGGTTGCCTTCCAATTTTTTTAAAAAAAATTATTCTTTTTGGGGAGCGAAATTGGGATACAAATGAATCTTTTTTCAAAAAAAAAAAATGGATTCGGGTGGTTGGTGGAGTACACACTCAAGAGAATAGATATGTCTTGTCGTTCACACTGAATGCGGTGTGTTAGTGTGTAGTTAGCATAGTTCATCCGGTTTGAAGTCTCCAATGTGATCATTTTATTGTCATCCGCATTGGGATTTATTTTCCCACTGGTTGCTTAGTGACTGTGTTTAGTGTGCACGCCTTGCTGCGTTTATATATTACCGCACTCTGGGCGCTGTGTAATTAGATGCCGTTGTATAAGTGCAAGTTGCTTTGTTAGATTTGATTTGTGCAGCGAATGTGTGCAGAGAGAGAGAGAGAGAGAGACCCTCGGAGTGGAATAAAATCCTTTGTTTTTAACAGTTTAAAGAAAACTCCTTAACCAGCGCCCACCCCCCCAACCCCCTCTCCACCCCCCCCCCCCACCCCCCCCCCACCCCTATATGTGTGACCTTTACTAATTATGAGTAATTAATTATCCCTTAGCGCACTGCTTCCAGGAACATTGTCCACGAGTGGGCTCTGGGGAAAAGTGGGAGTTTCTGCCGGTGTCCGCGCCAACAATCCTCTGGATAAAATTCGACGTTGATTTTGTGGGCTGCATGTGTGGGACAAATTGGCCGCCTACGACGCTTGCCTACACAAAACACAACAGTGGTTAGGCTCATGAGACAGGCAGTCTTGGCAAGCAATTTCAAAATGTTTATAATGAGGTGAAAAAATGCTACGTCAATTGCCAGTACTATTATTATTGTTATCGTCTCTTGTAAGACTCGTGTCATTTGGGGCCCGCCTTGTAAGACACCTGTGAGGGAGGTGGAAGGCTGAACGCTCGCCTCGCGTTCAGGAGTTCATCGGGAACCGTTGAAGATTCTCAAGCTTGCCCAGCAATTCCTCAACAATTCCCCACAAAGCGAAGTTGCCAGCTGTTTTCTCTTCGCAAATCAGATTTCACACACCTTTCCGCCAGAAAAGAATCACCGTGGCCCTCGTCTCATCGATCAAAACCTTTCTTGTGTTTGTTTGGGGGTGCGGGGTGGGGGGGGGGGCGTGGTGGCTGGGGGGAAGAACGCTACTGTACGCCATTGGCTGCCGCGTTTCGCCCACAAAACCGTCAATTCACTTGACAGTATATTCTGTGAAGCGCTTCAAGACGTTGATAAGATGTGAAAAGCCACTGTATCAAAATGCTAGTATTATTATTATTGTATTATTATTATTATTATCCAACCATAGCCCAGTTTGATAGCACTAACATGTGTTACATTTGTGAGTGAGTGAGTGAGCGAGTGAGCGAGCAAGCGAGTGAGTGAGTGCTCGGGGAATAGCTACCGGATGTATAGGTTATTCCCAGATACCTTAACCTTAATCTGATCTTGTGATAGGACTCTTTTGCCATTGCCCTGGCCAGGAGATAGACCTCCGAATAAATAAAGCCTTCAGCCGGAAAAGATAACCCACCCCCCACACTTTTTATGTGAAATAGATACGGTCTGAAATTGTCTGGCAGTTTCCTCGTGATTTTTGCTAGATCCTTTGCCAACAATCTGAGAACGACTACTTTGTCTGGACGCAGCAGCAGCAGCAGCCCCCATGTCCAATTCTACATCCATCAGTGTAATCTTCTTTAACCAGACCCTTACCTTGGAAAGTCCTCATTAGCTCCCTAATTACAAACCGGTCCCATTAATCCGCGCATTCTTGTCCAGAACTGTATCACCGGGTGGAAAAAGGAAATGGCCCGAGTTAGTGCGAATGTGTTCTTTACCCCCTCCAATGGACAGTGTTTCGTTACCAAAGTAAGAAAACTTGCCCAAGGTTTCACCTGCCTTGCCTGGAATTGAACTCAGGTCTCTCTCTCTCTCACTTGTAAAGCGAGTACTCTAAACCCACTGAGCTTCAGGAGCCACATTTTCTCTCTCTGTCTCTGTGTGTGTGTATTTAAATACCCACCTTTAATAACATGTGGGTCACATTTAGAGTGCCCCAATTTAAAAATCCTAGTCGCAGATGGCTTCACAGAGCCTTTAGCCCAGTGTGTGTAGGTAATGGGTGTCCCGTTCAGTTGCTGGATCCTGTGGAATGAGTTGGCAGGTCGGTCAGCTCAGTATCGCTTGCCAAGATTCCTGTTCGATCTTGGCTCACGATCAAATTGGGTCGTGCTCCAATGGAGGGGGGCGGTGGGAGGGGTGGGAGGGGTGCGCCAGCTCTCGCTCCTACTGATGAGGGTGACCTCTGTAAACTCTTGAAGAGCCGCGGGCCGCTGAGGATTTCTCAAGGGTGGACAGCTCTGTCAACCACACGCACGCCAGTGGCTAAAAATACTAAAAAAGAATTTTATGACTTGAGACTGGAACCGTCGGTATTACCTCAGGACTTAAGAGACAAACTTTGCTCGTGTGAAAGCGTCTGAATTGCGTCAGGCGCGAAACACTTAAAAAAAAATAGTCGCCTTATCTTATCCATGTGACCTTCCCCCTATTACGATATGTCTCTCCTGGGCTGGAAATCTGCCAGGTTTTACACTGTGACTATTCCTGGGGTAATGGGAGGGTCGGGGGTGGGAGGGGTGGGGGGAGGGTGGGTGGGTGGGGGCGCGGTTGGGGGGGAGAATGAATGGGGTGATTTATCAGCCAATGGCTCCTCATGTTCCTGCGGTTGTTTCGCGATAACTTGTTGATTAGTAGAGAATCGTAGAATTCTCTCTCTCTCTCACTCTCTCACTCTCAAAACGAAACACTTTTCTGTGACTCTGAACTGTGTACTGCCTCCCCAGTCCTTCTATTCCACCATCAGCCACTACTCCCCCAAACTCTGGAACTCTCTCCCTCTATTCCCCCCCCCCCACCACCCACCCCACCCTACCCTCCTTCTCCATCTTCAGCTCATCCCTGAAGACTTTCCTCTTCGCCCACTACCACCTCCCCCCTTATCTCCCCCACCACCCCCCACCCCAATGTCACGTTCTCTGGGACGTGCGTTAGGGTGTTGGGGGTGGGTTGGGTGGGGGGGCGGGTGGGCTCTTTGCAAATGCCAGTTGTCGTTCTCGCTGTTGTTTTATTTGCCTTGTAGAATATGGAAGATTATATTCTAAATCCAGTTCGAGAGGCTTGCGTTAGTTTAGAGAAAACCGTGGTGAGCATTAACTCTCATCCTCACAAAAACCACATTGGGAATTTTGAATGAAACCTAGCGCGAAGGTATCTGTAATTGTCGTTTAGAACTCTCTTTTGTCCAAAGTTCATATAAAAAAAACCTTACTGTCAATGTGACTGTCCTATTTACCGATGTGTACGTCCAGTCCCCGCGGCCAAGCTGTTATTCGGAGCTTTATCAGAATATGATTCAAACGCGGCTCGATCTTCAACGCTGTATTTTCTGTGTCTTTTAACAGCTGTGGGAATTCAGATGAAGTTGGAATTTTTTCAAAAGAAGTTCTGGACTGCCAGCAGACAGGTGAGCTCGGACTGATCTCCACACTTGCCTTATATACAGTAAGTTCCCAGTAACAATCGCTTGTGCGGTCAGCTCTTTGGTACAAGAATAAACTCCCGAAATGTTGCTGACATAGGATATCGTTTGCAGCAGGTTTGAGCGAGTTCTCAGTCGATGTTTGAATGTGTTTACTGTGTGTTACAGTGCGCTTCGATTGACGGCAGATGCTCTATAAGCTGTGATGATGATGTAGGTATTCACTGTTTCTTTGGCAACTTATATTTATATATTATACATACGGTATTTACATCCCTCCCCTCCTCTGCACCCCTACCCACTCCTCTACCTCTCTGATCTCCTCTGTCTTCACAACAACACCCATTGCTTTCGCTCCACCGGGTTCTGGCCTCCTCCTTGTCCCCCCTCCTCCCGAATCCTCCCTTCCACCGTCCGTTATTGTGAAGCGCTCTGAGACGCTATCCGGCGTGGAGTGAGGGCGCTAAATAAATCCAAGTTGTTGGCATCTGTGCTCCTTAGCTGTTTCATTTGAGTTTTACTCTTGTATTAAAATATGTCATTAAAATATTATGTTGATAACACTTTAAATACCTTTAAAATCTATTTATCGAGCCGCGTTTGTGGTAGACCTTTCTCTAGCAGAAGCTATTTTGCTTCTCAATGGTGAAGGCATATTATTAATATAATAATAATCCCAATGTTTTATATTTCCAGACGATAAACTGTTACCTCATCGATAACAATGGATTTATTTTGGTATCTGAAAATTATGATGAGGTAAGCTCTTACTTTAAAAAAAAATTTAATCAAACATTTGTAATCCAGAAGAAAATAAGTTACATTTTTGCTAAACATTTTCACGTCGATCAGTAATGATATTGATTATGTATTGATCTGTCGCAGTTCAATAGTTACGGCTACTGACCCTCAAATCAACCCTTCTGTAAAGACGTGAACTGAAAGGCTCTTCACTTAACCCATCTACTTACTTTTCATGTGTTTCCAGTAAAACAACTGACGATGTTATTGCTGCGTGCGAGGCAGTGGCAGAGACGCAAATTACCGATCGGTCAGCAAAAAAATAATAATAGCAGATAAACAAACAATCACTGGCTTTGCCTTCAGCTGTGCGTGACACAAAGTACAGCATTTCTGATGTGCTGGGAACATAGGGACACAGGGGGTGGCCATTCAGCCCCTCAAGCCTGTTCCCCCCCCCCCAACCCCACCCCGTTCTATAAGATCGTGGATGATCTGTTCCTGTACTCCAGCGTTGAAGTTTCTAGGGCTTATTTGCGGCTCGCAAATTCGAATTAGTTGCGCGAGACTAAAAGCGCTCTGAGACGCAATCCTGTGTGAGCTGTATAAGTGCAAGTTGTTTTGTTAAGTGTTTGTTAAAAGACCCTCTGTGTTGTTCGACCACCAAACGCCAAAATATATTCAACGTTTGACGATTCTAGACAGGAACAAACTCGCCAAAAAAAAAAAAAAACCTTTACATTCGCACAATCAGTAAAGGTTAGCCGTTTCCTTTACTGGAGTCTTAAACGGTGGTTTTAATCTATTGTGATCCCTTCTGTAATTCTAAACTGCTATTGAACTCTGTGTGTACGGATATCTCTCTGAACGCAGTAACCCACTCCGACACTCATTCACATGTTTCCAATACACAATTATTAAACAAAGCACACAGTTCACATTCCTAATTAAAATATTTCCAAATGTCTTGTCATTTTATATCGAGGTTGTTAAAAGTAGTTTGACATCGATACAGGCTAGATTTACCTAGGCTGGCGTTAACCCCCAAAGTACAAGCTATCAATTACTAGCATCAGCTAAAACACGGACCAATGAATTTCTGAACAACTAGGCAATAATGCTAAAAAATTTGTAGTTACAAAGTGAGGCTTTATTGGGGATGACTGATGCATTAGAAAGTGAATGCTAATAACCTCACCGAGTATAGACGGCCAGCATTTTTATCCTGTAGCGCAATCCGTCAATAATCCTGGCAGGTTTTCTGACTTAAAAATAAATGTGATCGAATGTTCTGCCGAGACCGAGGATTACTGTTGTTGGATCTTGGTGTAGATGTGATTTCCGGGAGAGCTACAGACTGATCATTTTTAACCAATCGATCTGATTCACATTTGGGGATATGTTCAAGCCGGCCAGAGTTCGGGATTGCGAATTTCAAGATAAGCGCCAGGAAATATTTCTTTACACGGGAGGCAGTGAAGGGCGCTTTATATAAGTACAAGTTGTGGTTGTTGTTGTCGTTGTGGTAAAACAGCCGGAACCAGTGACCAGATAGAGTGACTTAAGATGGGATGTGGGGCTTATTATTAGTTAAGAAACTGCCTGATGGTGTCATGGGAGAACACGTAGACAACAACAACAACAAAATTACATTTGTGGAGCGCATGTCCAGAGGACAATAAAGTGCAGTAGTTTCCCCAAATAGACACAGGCTGGTCTTCATCTAGGCCTTGTGTGTGACCTTGACTGTAAGAATTGAGCTCTCTATCCTTTGTCACCACTGATAGAGATCTGGTGTGAGCGAAATCACCTGTTGAGCAAACAACTAAAATTATGAAATCAAACGATCTTCAGGAGAGGAAGGGCATCACCTCTCTCTCTACCTTCCCCTCCCATCCCTCCCTCTCTACTTTCCCCTCCTATCCCTCCCTCCCTCTCTACCTTCCCCTCCCATCTCTCCCATCCCTCCCTCCTCCTCTACCTTCCCCTCCCATCTCTCCCATCCCTCTCTACCTCCCTCTCTACCTTTCCCTCCCTCCTCCCTCCCAAATAATGACTTTGGTCAGCAGTAAGTTGACAGGCTCCTCCCTGTATCTGGTAACAAACAAAAGAGACCAAATTAGTAAGTCTCGCTTCCTTATTGGGAGTAGAAATTGATATTTATGCAAATGCCTTTGCTGAGAAACCAAACCCATGTGGTTCCCATTTGGCCAAATATATTGTGGCCTTGATTTGAAGATCCTCTAATCAGATTTCCTGCTGAAATACTATACTGGGAACAGATTTCAAGTTTAATGAAGAGAGGGGCACTTAAAGTAAAACAGGGGCGGGCTTTGTTCAGCATCCATCATCAAATTCTTCAGCTAATTCCCACTGTTGTGTTTATTCATCTTCATAAAAAGGTTGGAGAACCATAGACATCATTTAGCATTAGCTCCAGAGATTGTACTTTGCTCGTAGATCAGTGGATTGTTTCTGAAAGCTAATCTTATACATAATAATACTGTGCTTGCATTTAATACAGCAACATATCACGTCTTTGCGACGTCTCACTGTAAAGTGAAATGACTGTCTACTCTGTGGGCGAAACGCGGCAGCCAATTTGCGCACAGCAGCGTCCCCCACACAAACAGTTGCTGATTGAAAGACCAAATTATTAATATTATTTGTTTTATTTGTTATTATTATTTAAAGGGATTATTACTAACGCGGAAAGGCATCCGCCAATCGACTAACAACCGGGTTCCTGCTGTTTGCTGGGTAAACAGGCGTGTGTATGTATGTATGTCTGTGTGTGCGTATGTTTGTGTGTGCGTGCGCGCGCGTGTGTGTGTGGAATAAGGAAACTTGCCCAACCTTTCGCCCTGTCCTCTCCTCCCCTACCCCAGCTGGGCTGGGCTGGGCTGGGATTCGGGATCAGTGCAATCTTAAACAGTTTGAAGAGTTGAATTGAAGAAATAATATGGAACGAGCCCGAGTGAGCAACCTGATCTGTGTCTCAATTCACAAAACGATTCAAATAGTTTCCACTTGACGATAGTGTATATAGCTCCAGAGTGGAACTTGTTAAAGGAAATGCTTAAAATTCAGGGATCAATTTGGTCCATTGTTCCTACATTGTGAAAAATACAGTTTGGTGTATAGTGTAATTATACAGTATGACTTCTCCCGTAGCTTAGTGAATTGACTGTACATTTTGTGGGCGAAATGAGGCGGCCAATTATTCACAAACAGTCTTGGATCGAGTGACCAAATTATTTATTTATTTATTCATTCATTCATTCGAAGGGATTATATTATCCCTGGAAAAGCCATCTAACAATCAACTAACAAACTGACTTCCTCCTTAACCGCTCGGCAAAACAGAGGCTTGCGTTTGGAGTAAGGAAACTCGCCCAATATTTGGCCCTGGTCCGGGAATCGAACCTTGGTCCTCTCAAATGTAAGGCCGGTTGCTCTAACCGCTAAGCCACAGGACTCCATTGGCAAAATGGGAGTTGTAACAGAAAGCATTGTGGTTTTTAGATCCACTTTTAAGATTTTGACTTTTTTTGTCATGGCTTTAGCTTTGTAATTCCAAACCTTG
>CM068753.1:2379899-2438172 GCA_035084275.1 Hydrolagus colliei
TCCTCCAAAAAAAAACATGTCAAGGAATACAATCTTGCCTCCCCAGACTGGCAGGTCAGGTCAGGGATAGTATTTTTTTTAACCATGACCTCGTTCTCGCGATGGATTTGACCCATTGAATAAATTCTAGATGTAAATCCCAGGTTTTATTATCTTGCCGTAGATATTTTATTTATTCTCCCCCACCACACTCACCCCCCCTCCCCACCCCGCCCCTACCCCCACACACAAAACATTAAAGAGTCAGGAACTAGGACTTTGGTTAATTGTATCTTTTATTTATTGCAGGTCAGAGAGCGAAGCAAGTTCTCTTGCCTTGTGACACCGAGTATCCAGCCTTCGTGTCTGAACGGACTATAAAGGAAACCACTGGAAGCATCCAATGTGAAGACTGCAGCAAGTAAGGCTTTTTAACCATATATAGGTATACACTATACATTGCCCCCCCGCCACCCTTTACACACATACAACGCCTCCCCCCATCCACCCACCCTTCCCTTCCCTTCCCCCACCCCACCCCATCCCACCCTCCTCCTCCACCCATCCTCAACAAAGAATTCTGTGAATTCCATGACTGTTTGTGGGGAACGCCGCTGTAGCGCAATTGGCATTAACGTTTGTTTAATTGCGCGCTGTGTGTGCACGGACTCTGCAAAGCCAAGTACACGCACTACCAGAGTAACAGGCTTACGTAGCACTCAACAGTCTATCGTGAAAGCCACTGTATACAAAACTCAAGTTGTTGTTGTTGTTGTTGTGGGAGTACCATTGCGTCCATTTGTACCTTGAAAGTTGTCTTGTGCTAGACTTTAACTTTGACCTCCTATGCCCCTTACCAACCTGTCTGCCTCAAGACTCTCCTCTTTGATGGACCCATTGGCAACTCCTAATCCCCCCTCTTCCCTTCCCTTCCCTTCCCTTCCCTCCCCATCCCTGTCCCCGGCTCGGGTCTGAAGTATTGAATGTCCAGCGCCTTGCGACGTCCTCCTGACGTGAAAGGCTCTGTACAAATGTCAATTTCTTGTTGTTGTTGTTAACTGAGCGGGATATGTGGGTTCTATCATATGTATGTCCATCAGTACTGACGAGTGAGAAAAGTGTGTGGGGGGGTGTGGGGGGGTGGACTTAATGCATAGCCTCCCTCCCTCCCCCCTCCCCCCCCACGCACCACCAAAAAAATTATCCTTTCCACTCGAATTTAGGCGTAAAAATAATTCCAAGGGAGCGTGCGTTAATGGTCACTGGGACACACAAAACAAATGTGAGTTGAGTTACCTTCTCCCGTCCTCAAGTCTTTCTTAAGATTGGAGCATTTTGCGAATGCTTGACGGTCGCCAGGAGGGGAGACTTGACTCTGTGGCTTGAGGCGTCAGGAAGCTGGGTTAGTGGGTGGGGAGGGGGGGGGTGGGGGGGATGTAACAGGCTGCTTTACTTGTCACATTAGTAGGAAATGATTATTAGCAGTGAGAAGCTCTCAGTTACACGATTAAACCAAGCGCTAAAATGCGACAAAGATACGGAAACAATCATTTCCGTCCACGGAGTGTGTGTGGGTGTGGGTGGGGGGTCGATGGTGACAGGAAAGGTCTTTGTGAGGGGGGTGAGAGTGCGGGGTGGGTGGGGGGGGGGGGGGGGGGGTGAGGGGTCAGGGGTTAGGGAGGGAGTTTAGGGTGGGGAGGTGTGGATTTTGTGTGGCTACAATTTGTAAAATTTCAACCAGCAGGAAATGTCAGAGTCGGAGTAGATTAGACAGAGTTGTCAAAGGAGCAGTGTGTGGGCTGGAGAGATCTGCCAGGTCAACGCAACACACCCTCCCGCCTTTAATAGCCCACAATAGCTAACAGCAAATAAAACAGCAGCAGCAACAACAACGACGACAGCATGACATCGATAGAGCGCCTTTCACGTCGGGAGGACGTCCCAATAATAATAAGAATCTTACGCAGCTCTTAAAAAAAAAAAACTCCGATCCTGTTTTTGTTTCGCAGTTAATAGCGGATTGACTTGTGACTCGTTTCGTGGGGACACGCCACTGTGCGTGGTTCACCCGCCCGTATATACACACACACACACACACACACACACACACACACACACTCGATTCACTCGACAGTCTGTCCTGCGAAGCGCTTTGAGACGTCTCGAAGACACGCGATGACTTTACCTCGCGCGAGACATTATTTTCCTGTGGTAACAATAGTATTATTTACTGTACATCACTGTATTAAGCAGCCGGCCTGAATCAGCCCGTGTTTCTTCTGATGTGATTGGCCGCGGGCTGGGTGTCTGTACTGTATAGATAATCCCGGGGTGGGGGTGGGGGGTGGGGGGTGGGGGGTGGCAGGGGGGAGCCAGCGAAGGGTTGATGAACTTTCTGCAGTGCGCTGCAACTCGACCTTGAGATCTGCAGTCGCGTCTCGAGTCAGTTGTTTCTCTTTTAGGCAACGGAGGAAAAAACTGTGGGTGTGAGGAGTGGGGTGGTGTTGGTAGGGTGGTGGTGGGGGGGCAATCGAAAACAAGCTACTGGAATAATGTTATTATATGGCTGAGTGGTTGACCAAGCTCTCACTCCCACCCAAGACAAAACACAAAGGCTCCCAATTATGTTTGCTGAGCCGAGCTCTGTCCACCTGCCTGTATGTCTATGTATTTCCCTCTATCTCTCAAACTCCATACAAAACGTGGAGACAGTGTTAGGCAGGTAACTGCTTCTGGATTTGATTAGCCCAGTTCATATTTGTGATAGATCAGCAGAGAGACACAGCTGTGTGTGTGTGTGTGTGTGCATGTGTACATTTATATATCTATCTATGAGGTTATCATGAACAGTATTGCTGGTGAATTTGCATGCTGTGATTGATTCATATGAATTTGAAATTCTCTCTCTCTCTCTCTCTCTCTCTCTCGTGAAAGCTGATCTTGAGAGATTCTCAGTGAATTTAATGTTTCCAGTGGGTAAAGGGATTAAAGTTAGTTTGGTGGAGCAGTCACTGAACAATGTGAAGTAAATTCATTGCAAATGTTGCCGACAAAATTCTATCAATGTTTGATGGTTTAAATGAGATTTTTTTTAATATAGATATATATACGACATATAGCGCTAGACAATATTAGGGGCGAAATTTCTTTGAACTGTAGTGTCTGACATCTAAACGTAAAGTACTGTAGAAATAGTGAGATGTCCTCCTGAATTGAAAGGCACTATATCAAACGCAAGGATTATTATTATTATTATCAATAAAATGAACTCAACAGAAACGAAACCAGCAGTCTCTGCCTTTCATACCCCGAAATACTTTATAAATCCTGTTGAAGAAAGACCCTTTGAGACATCTCAAAGCACTTCACAGAATATATTGCAAAATGAATTGACTGCTTTTTGGGGTGGGGGGTTGGTGAGGTGGGAGGGGAGTGGGGCGTGGGTTGGGTTGGGTTGGGCGAAATATGGGAGCCAATTGCACACAGCCAGTGTCCCACAAAACAGACATGGATTTAGTGACCAAATTATAATGACATTAAATTGTTATTTTAGGGGATTATCACTCCATGAAAAGCAATCGACTAACAACCCGGTTCCTACTTACTGTTGGGTAAACAGAGGTGTGTGTGTGTGTGTGTGTGTGTGAGTAAATAATCTTTCCTAAGGTTTTACATTCCCTGCCCGGGAATCGAACCCGAGTCCTTCTCGCTTGCGAGGCGAGCGTTCTCTATCACCGCTGAGCTAGAGGGAATGGCTATCGAGAAGTGGTTACACAGATTTTTTTGAAGCCAAATATATCTCTATCCCCCTCACCCAAAAAAAAAGTATTCGCCAGAGTGAGTGAGATTATCCGTAGGGGGGCCAGAAGCCGAGGCAAGAGAGAACGTCTGAACCTCTGTCCCTAGCGAGCTCTGTAATAAATACTAAATTATAGCCCGAATAAAAGGTACCTGGAAGTGATTAGGGTCCGGTTCTCTGAGGATTCCACACTAGTCACCTGTGCCCAGAGCTCAGAGTACAGTCTAGCAAAGCTCCCGGTTATATTATGTGTAATTATTTATAATATACAGTGTTTGGCTTTTTACTTGTGGGTTTCCTGTTGATCAGTGTTTTGTGTGCAAGGCAGCAGCTGTCAGCGTGTGTACGGTTAATGAGTCCCACATCCTTGATCCGCAGAGATGTTCACGTGAGGATTAACTAACCCGAGGTTATGTCTGCAGCAATAATAGCCGAGCAAACCTCACAATGTGTATGTCCTCATGGTTAAAGGTCTCCTTTTCCCTTACACACGCACACACACGCGCGCACAACACACACACATTTTCCAGATTGTAATAATCCTTCCCCCACCAAAACAAATCCGCTCAATCTATCCATGACTGTTTCTTGCTGCTGTGCGCAATCGGCTGCAGCGTTTCGCCTGCAAAATGTACAGTCAATCCACTTTACAGTATGTGGCGTCTCTCGCAGTATGTGGATGTGGCGCAAGAGTAAACTAGTTGTTTACTGGTTCCCTAATCTCATTGATGTCTTGTGTATGTAACTGTATCTGTGAACTTCTGAAACACAGTAATCCTGGTTCAGGTTCTCAGGAAGGGCAGTATGTTTGAATGTTCTCCAGAGGAGTGTAACTCAACCCTTCCAAACTCTCCCTCTCTCCCCCCCCCCCCCCCTCTCTCCCCGTCTCTCTCGCTCTCTCTGACCTCTGAAGTGGTTTTCCCAGTGGTTATTTTTAGAGCCACGTCCATCTTCGGCTAGGATCACCGAATTAACCAAAGCCCTCTTGTGTGTGTGTGTGTGTGTGTGTGTGTGTGTACCCCCCACAGTGTAACATGTCACCATTAGGGCTAGGGAATTGGGTGTTTGGGTATTTGGGTACATAGGTCCCTACAGCCGCCTCAAAGCCGTGTTAAGGCTACATCAAATACAAGGATTATTCATTGCTGTTTTTATTATTATTGTTATCTGCCGTGCGAGATTGGCTGCCGCGTTCCGCTGCCCACATTTATATAGTTAATTCACTTTTACAATATATGTATTCCGTGAAGCCCTTTGAGACACAGTCTAGGAGGACGTGAAAAAACGCGACATAATAATAATCCTTGCATTTGATGTAGCATTTTTCACATCTTATCAATGTCCCAAAGTACTTCACAGAATATACTGTAAAGTGGATTGACTGTATATATTTGTGGGCGAAACGCGGCAGCCAATTGCGCACAGCAGACAAACATCCCCCACAAACGGTCGTGGATTGAAATGACCAATTTTTATTATTGTGGGTTTTTTCGAGAGATTATTATTAGGTGTGTGTGTGTGTGTGTGTGTTGGAGTAAGGAAACTTGCCCAAGGTTTGGCCCTGACCTGCCTGGATTCGAACACACGTCTCACGCTCGTAAGGCGTGTGCTCTAACCCACTGAGCTACAGGAGCTCCAACAGATAGAAATACAATTCAATCCGGTCTTTACCGTTTGTGTATGTTTTAGTTTGACCACTATTGTCAAACCCTTTCCCTGTTCCCCTTGGCCTGAATTGCTATCAGAGTTCAGACAGTGTCTTGCAAGAGTGTGAGAGACTCGCTGTGAATAAAGCCAGCCAATCAACTATTTTAAAATATATATATATATTGTAAAAATACATTTCAACTCCGCGTATTTCACGAGTAATTTGGGGAACAGATTTTGTTTTGTGCGTCTTTTATTTACTTTGAGAATAAAAAGCAATTTCTCCCCCTAATGCATTAGTAACCTCCACCCCCTTCCCCTCCACTGAGGGGCAGAGATTTTGTTTTTACACACACTTATTAGCTTTCGACTTGATATTAAATACACTTGGTGATTTGCCAAAACCATGAAACAGCAGGTACAGTAACAGCCCTCAAACAGGTAGGTTCCCTGGCCAGCAGATTGGGTGGAATGTAACAGCTGAGGAAAAAAATATATATATAGAGGCAGAATTGACTAATTCAGACCATCTGGCCAGTACAGTAATAATCTCAAATAGGGAATAGAAAATGGGATGCCCAGGAGAGAGGAGACAACGCACTTTTTGACCAGTTGAAAATATTTAGAGCCTTGGGACGTCCCTCCTGACATGAAAGGCGCTTTCAACAAGTGTCATTTTGTTGATGTTGTCATTGTTATTGTGGTTGTTGTAAAGGACCATTAAAGAAATTAAAGATATATATATAGTTTTTCTGAACCAAAAAATCTGTACTTTTGCATCGAGGTGTAACTTTACTCAGCTATTGTTCAGCTGCTTGATTGGGGGTCAAATGTTTAATTACTCCCCCCCCCCCCCACACACCCCAACCACACACCTCCACCCTGATTAATCAAACGTGTCTCGATTAAACGACCGCCCATCGGCAGGGAAGGCTGCAGGAATTTGCAAAGAAATTAGCGGCTGGAGATTCAAGGAGATTTATGAGCAGGGCAGGTCTGTGGGTAAATTCAGGGTCCGTGGAATTTTCTGCCTCCGGTAGCCAACAGGGGTTAGAGCGCTCGCCTCACAAGCCAGAGGACCCGGGTTCGATTCACCCGGGCAGAGTGAAGACTTAGGAAAGTTTTGCTTTACTCCACACACACATACACTCACACACACACACACAAATATACAGTCAATTGACTTTATAGTATATTCTGTGAAGAGCTTTTAAGATGTTTCAAAGATGTGATAAAGCATTATATTAAACTGCAAGGATTAATAATATCATCATTATTATGTGGCCTGCTCTACAAGGCACTTTGATGTGCAAAGCCACTTCATGTTAATTTTGTGATCTAAATGAATGAGCTAAAGCTGGAATGTAAGTTCAACTAATTTCTCAAAACTGCAATGGCTGATCTTTAAAGCTCTTAACAGAACAGCATTAAATCGCGGAATCCTTCTTCCATTAATGTCCTGCAAGTACTCTACCATAATACGCTATAAATAATGGATCCACATCTGGTCATTATAGCTCTCTCTCTGTCTCCGTTCGCGTGCTCTCTCTCTCTTTCTAGCTATCTCTCTCTCTCTCTGTGTGAAAGACTTTCTTTCTAAAGGCCATAAATACTCTCAGCCGTTGGCGATAGCAAATCCTGTTCCTGCTGCTTTCTTCCTCCCCTCAAACGTACAAGTCGATTCGGTTCACAGTCTTGTCCTGCGGAGTAGTTCTCGTGATAAAATGACAATGAGATCCCGAAGAGACCCTTAAGGGTTAAATCTATGCGTTTCAAGGACGTTCGATAAATAAGCAAGCGAGACAGAGAGAGAGAGAGAGAGCGTGAAATGTGTGATAAGGGATAGCTGGCAGTGAATTCCTTCAATGGGGTTGTTTTGAAGTTGACAAATTGAGAATTGTACAAAATACACAAGAAATTGGATGACTGATATTAATAATAATAATCCTTGTACAGCGTTTGATTAAACGCTTTTCACATCTTCTAGACGCCTCAAAGCGCTTCACAGAATAGACTGTAAAGTGAAATAACTGTACGTTTGTGGGCGAAACGCGTAACTCACAGATAGGACAATGATCTCTACAATAACCGAATGTTTCCAGAGGTTTTTTTAAAAATAATAATCCCCCCAAAAAATAACGTTGCACTTGTGATGTGTGGAGACTGACTATAGAAATAGCGTAACATCAGAAAGTTATTGGTGATTTGTGTGGGGGTGGGGGGGAGGGCCTGAATAATAATAATGATAATAATAATAATCCTTGTGTTTGATACAGTGGCTTTTCACATCTTGTGGACGTCTCAAAGCGCTTCACAGAAGAAACTGTAAAATGAATTGACTGTGTATTTGTGGGCGAAATGTACAGTACCAGACATCACATTTATGGCGCTATACTATTGCGACAAATTACAAGCAGATACATTATTCACCTCGGAAAATATATCTTTTTAAAAAAACAATTCTGTATTAATCCTTCAACTGTCATTACTACATTGAAATTGCTTTTGCCCCCCCCCCCCCCCCACTTTCCTTAACAGTGAGCATTTGAGTATACATTTTATGTTATAATTAAAGGAACTTGATCTTATTAAAGCGCTGAGTCTTATTGGATCATTAAAAGCTCTGTATAACCGCAGCTGTATAAACCCAGATTGTATTTCTACCTGTAAATGTTTCCTGTGGGTGTGTGTGTGTGTGTGTTTTATATAAGTTATACAGTGTGGATTTTTATTTCAGTCAACTAATAAAAAAGAGTCACGGTAACTTGCGTATGCACTGAGCTGCCACAATCTGGGTGGGTTGATGTCGGGTGAGGGGAATGGGGGTGGGGGGGGGTGGGAGGTGGGGGAGTGGGGGGTGGGGGGGGTGGGGGGGGTCCTGTGTGTTAGATGCCTTTACAATTAAAATAAACGCTTGATATTCTCCACATGGCTGGAGAAAGCCACTTAAAGCTTCATTCCTAAAACCTGTATTAAACATTACAAAGCTGAGAGAGTGGTCTCTCTCGCTGGCTTAGTTGTGTAAATGCACTGCCCACTCTCTCCTGTTGAAAGATAAAGACCACAAAACTACCGTTAATTCCTCGTTGGTAGCAAGTGAGCTGAGCTGAGTAGGAGTGGATAGGGAGTGGGGCGATAGAGCCAGAAGTACGCAGTACTCATTAGGAGGCCATTCAGCCCAATATAATCAGCCTCAACTAGGCAAAGGGGAAGGGGAAAACACAGTAAAGGTTCTCCCATTCCTAACCGTGGTGTATTAACATACAGCCCACACCCCCCACACTCCTCCCCACCTCTCCCCCATTGGAAATCAGGAGCTAATCAGAAACAAAAATAACATTAGATAAGATTTGATTTTCGCTCCTGTCACATTGGGAGGACGTCCCAAGGATTATTTTCATGATTATATCATGAGAGACAGTATTTATTGATGTTTTATTATTATTATTATAAATCACCAGCCATCCTAAAATAAATACAACTACTAATGATTGTTTGTTGTTATTACTGTGATAATCAGAGTGTTGTGTTAAGTCCAGCCGTCCCTTTTCCCTCCTTGACTCCCACCCGTGCTTGGATAGACTGCCAGCTTCCCCTATCTGTAGGTGAGACTGTGCCCTCGGCCATGGGAACAGAAGCTGACGCCCACAGAGTTAAACTCAGCTCAAATCCCCCCCCAAAAAACATCCAGTCACTTGACTTTACAGTGTGCGTTACAGCGAAGCACTTTGGGACGTCTCGACAATGTGACAATGAGGGCGCTGTCTCAAACACACGGTTTATTATTTCTAGACTAAATAGGAGCAAAATAAAGGTTTTGTTGATACGTTTACCATCGGCGGCTGGCCTTTCAGCCTCTCTGCTCCCACAGGAACTCCATCCCACAGTCCCTTCCCCTCGCTCCCTCCCGTGCTCGCCCCACCTCCTTCAAGGCCGGTCTCAAAGACCCTTCTCTTCGACTGTGCCTTCTGCTGCCCTCCCAACTCTCTCCCTCCCAACTCTCTCCCTCCCAAACATGTACTTTTTGATACCAGATGATTGAAGTCACCCCGGATTCCGAGGCTAACTCCAATATCGTTTGCAAAGCTGCAGCTGGCCCTGCCATACTTTAGTTAATGTATTAACTCAAAAAAAGTGTGTTAATCACAGAGCTTTTTAAGGTCTCTTGACACGAAGATCAGAGTGAAACACCTGGAGATGGTGTGATCTGCCCTCGGTTGGGACAGAGAGAGAGGCAGAGAGAGAGAGAGAGACAGAGAGCTGTGCTCTCACAGTCATCGAGGATCTGAAAAATAGAAAGGATTATCTTAAATTAAATTCAGAAAAACTTTGTTTTGATATCTCAGTGGGTTTAAATTACAAATCCACCAACCCCCACCACCCCCCCCCCCCCCCCTCACCCCCACTCACCCGCTCCACTCTCATAGTCAACCACGTACAAGAATAACCTTGATTAATTTAAACACAAATAAATATGGGAAATACAGCATTAATGCAACTCAAAACAGGACGGAGTTAGACAAAGCAGTTGCGGGGGCAACAATGGCAGAAGGGGGGGGTGGGGGGCAACATTTTTTACAGGGAAATATTATGCTTGGATATGATTTTTCATAAGATGCAGATAGAATATCAAATATTAGAATTTTTTCGTGCGGGGTTTATTATTAAGTCTCAACCAAACATTTTTTTTACTTATAAAGAAAGTGGATATCCGACGCAAACAGTCAGAGAGTTCTAAAGTTTGCTACTCAGTGCCTCGGGTTGAAATCTGTGATGGAGGACGTGCGTTGAGAGCACGCACGCAAAGCCACGTAACTGGGAATTCACAACCCGCAAAATATCCGCAGTCAATTCACGCGACGGTCTATAGTTTGCGGATACGAGATGTCATCGAAGTGAACGAGGATGGATCTCTTTGACCGGCAAAAATTCTTACGTCGCGTTTCTCAGCGAGACTGACCGCTCTCCCGCGGAAGAAGGGAAGAAGGCAAGAGAAGACAAGGCAGATAGATTCCCAAACAAGTTCTCGAGACTTGCCCGCGCTGCCTTTCGATATAAGGAGAATTCTTTCTTTTACTCGGGTCGCGTCCCCTGACTGTTCAGCGCCTTTGGGACGTCCTCCTGACGCGAAAGGCAGCTCGATAAATGTCATTTTTGTTCTTGTTGTTTCGTAGTTTTTATGCATCGTAAGCGCAAAGCTATACGTTGCAAAAATGCCACAAATATTATAAGAATGAAAATAATAATCCCTGCATTTGATGTAGGACCTTATCACCTCTTCGAGACGTCTCAAAGCGCTTTCACAGTGATGCACTGTAATGTGAAGTGACTGTACCAGTACTGTATATAGTATTTCGATCATTTCAAATGAAAGGAGAAGATATGGTAGAAAACAAATGAGAAAGGAATGTTTTAAACTTGCGCCCTGGCAATGTTACTGGTCCCTGCTGTGCATAAATTATGTACAAATCTGGAATTTTCAAGGAAATAATGATGGAGAACAAGTCCCATTTTTTTTTACCTTCAGTTAATGGACTATATATCAAACCGTGGAGCTCCTGTAGCTCAGTGGGTTAGAGCACTCAGTCGCCTTACAAGCGTGTGAGACCTGTGTTCGAATCCAGGCAGGTCAGGTGAGGGCGAAACCTTGGGCAACTTTCCTTACTCCACACACACACACTCTCACACACACACACACACACACACACTCCCACACACACAAGCGCGTCTAATAATAATCCCTCCAACAAAAAACACAATGATAAAATTGGTCATTTTAACCCACGACTGTTTGTGTGTGTGTGTGTGGGGGGGGGGGGGGGGGGGGGGGACACTGCTGTGCGCAATCGGCTGCCGCGTTTCACCCACAAATATACATACAGTCAATTCACTTTACAGTATATTCTGTGAAGGGTTTTGAGACATAGTCTAGAAGACCTGAAAAGGCGTTAAATCAAATTCAAGGATTATTATTATTATAAACTCGCCATGCTATCCTATACTCAAGCTCAGGGCTTCCTTAGTGTGATTTGTACCGTGTTGTTTCTGGTCGTTCCATTCTGTTTGATGTGCTTGTTTTGCTGAACTATCTCAAGGATCGAATGTATATAATTTGGCAGGATTTGTTAAACTTAAGGAGAGATTGAGCTTTCAGTCTATCTTGTTGTCTGTCTGTCTGTTCAACAAATAAACACTTACTTTGGAAGGCAGTAAAATCCTACATAATAGTCAAACTCCCATCCAGCCAACAAAAATGCTGAGGAGATTACTGCGCAGATTTTCATAAGGACCACCAATAAAATATCTTTGTCAGTTTCCCAGTAGCCAGAGTAATAATTTGCCGCTAAATTCTATAGAAAAACTGCAATCCTTACCTCGATATTAATACAGAGGGTCAAAAGTTAGTGGTTTGGGGTTCGTGCAATATTTTTAATTCATCAAACAAAAAGCATCGGTTATATAAATCCAACCACTAAAATTTCCCGACAGCGGGTCTCAGCGCATCTAACGTACATCCATCGGAATTCCTGAAAGATCGTTTGAGTTTTTTTTTAATGGTTTCTTTTGATGTATTTATCTCTCCGTCTGTCCGTTCAGTTAACGAGGGACTTATTGAGTGTGTTTGCTTTCAGAATCTATTACGAAACCGGTTAACACAGCAGCTAAGGATAGCAACTCAGGCAATGTTTTGTGTTTTAGCAATGTGCGTATATAAATATATTATATGTGTGTGTGTGTGTGTATCTTGCACACAAGAAAACCGTAAATATCATTTATAATATAATAATCCCGTCACTCAGTGTTTAGAGCACTCGCATCGCAAGCGAGAGGACCTGAGTTCGATTCCCAGGCAGGGCGGGCTGGGCGAAAGCTTCGACAAGTTTTTCTCTCTCTCTCTCTGTCTCTCTCTCTCTCTCTCTCTCTCACACACACACACACGCAAATCATCCCTTCAAATTTTTTTTAAAAACTAATAATTCGGTCACTCAACCCACGGCTGTTTGTGGGGGATGCTGCTGTGCGCAATCGGCTGCCGCGTTTCGCTCACAAAATACGATTGACTGTCAAGTCAATTCATTTTGCGGTATATTGCCCCCCCAAAACCCTGGGATGTCCTTCCAACCTGAAAGGCGGCGCTATCATATTAAAAATGTAATTTTGTTGTTGTTATTCTGTAAAGTGCTTTGAGAGGTTTCACAGGCGGAGCTCCGTCAAAATGTTAACGATTGTTATTGCTATTGTTATTAATATTATTATTGTTATTCAATGTTTCTCTTATTTTATTTTATAGGTCGTTTGTGATCCAGCAAATCCCAAGCAGTAACCTGTTCATGGTGGTGGTGGACGCTGAATGCGAATGCGATTCCGTGGCTCCAATAACAATGGATCCTATAGAAATCATTTATATCCTTTAAATAGCACCATCTCCAAACATTTTACTTCTCGACAGTACTTTCGCCCACAAATACACACAGTGAATTCACTTCACGGTATATTCTGTGAAGCGCTTTGAGACGTCGATAAGATGTGAAAAGCGGCTATGTCAAATGCAAGGATTATCATTAATATTGTTATATTATTATTATTTCAATTGAGATAAAGAGTAGGAAAGCCACAGGGAGTGCTTTAAACATGTTCTCAGTGGTTTTTATGAGCAGATTTCATGAAGGTTTCATCCAGGAAAACCCCTAAAGAAAATGATTGGATCAAACCAACTAAGAATTTGAACAATTGCAAACATAGTTTATATGTAGATACTATACAAGGTTAAGGGGGAAGCTAAGAATTCTCCAAGACTAGAGCAGTCTGATACAGTATTTCTGTGATTTGTAAAGTTATGCAAGCATTAGTTCGCAGACTTTTTTAACCACAAACAACTACAAGCGTTCTTAAGGTCTTCGCATTTTATTTTGTGTGTTCATGTTGAATGATGTGTGACAATCAACCAACCAACCAACCAACCAACCAACCAACCAATCAATCAATCAATCAATCAACCAATCAATAAACCAATCAGTCAACCAATCAGTCAACTAATCAGTCAACCAATCAGTCAACCAATCAATCAATCACTCACTCACTCACTCGCTCGCTCACTCACTCACTCACTTTGTCTGTCGGTCTCTCGGTCTCTCAGTCTCTCTATCTGTCTCTTGGTGTCTCATTCCTTAACCCCGGTGAACATAATGAATCATTGAAGTGTGAGCGGCTGAGATCGCAGAAGGTCAGACGGCGCCCAGACAGCTGTCACGCGTTCCACTCCGAGGTAAGGGCGACCCACGTTCCGGGACAATTTTCCAATCCGGGTATTTGTGTAACGGGGGTTTACGGGGGGGGGGTGGGGGGGGTTTCAGCGCCTGAGACCTTGCCCTGAGCGGAGAGCACTGTGCGACTGCAAGTTCCTCATTCGTGATGCGAAGATTTGAAACGCGCCGATCCGATCGTGTTTAATAGAGTTACTGAATACAGTTTTTAAAAACACACACACACACACACACACACACACACCTGCTACTAAACCTTCACAGGAAAAACCTGATTCCCTGGGGATATTTAGATTAGAGTTTCAGATTAATCGAGTCCAAATCCCTGACTCTTCCATGCGCCTTGGGACGTCCTCCCAATGTGAAATGACGCTATGTGTGTAAATGTCGTTTGTGGCCGTTGTTGTGGTTGTTGTTTCTGCCGACGCTTCTGCTTGCTGCCCACACGTCTGATCAGTAACTATTGAGAAACGCTTCATATTTTGGGGTTAATAATAATAATAATAATAACAATAATAATAATTGTGATTATCTCGCCAGGAAAACGCCAGAGAATGTGGAGGTGTGTTGGGCCTGGGACCTTGCTTTACTCCTCTGCTCCTGCCCCTCATCCTTGCCTTGACTCACACGTGACAGAAACTCCTATCTTATACAAACAAACTTTGGCATGCTAAAATCCACAGAAAGAAACTGAATGGCATAGGACAGAGGAGAGAGAGAGAGAGAGAGAGAGAGAGAGAGAGAGAAATGCCGGTTAGTGAAAGATCATGTCTACATCACACTAAACATTAATGTGCGAGAGATGTTGCAGGAGCTCATGCTGAAGATGTGGGTGAGAACAGAAGAGAACCTAGGTAATCAGATTGACCACCCTGCGTGCAAAACTGTCACAAAGAAACTGGTCACCAGAAACCGTGAGACTCTTTACCCGACAGACATTCATTGGTGATTATTTAATTATTTTATCGAGCCTTGCCTTATCCATTAAGAGATTGGAACGCGTTGGAACGTATCTTTTTTAAAAAAAATTATCTTTTGAACAAGAGTGGGTGGGGGGGGGGGGGGGTGGGGTTGGGGGTGGGGGGAGGGTGTGGGGGTAGGGGGGTTGGGGAGTAAGGGGGGTGGGGGGGGGTGAGGGTAAGGGCGTGTTAGCATGGAATACGTGGTGTGATGAACTCTGTAAACTGTGTTGCCATCAAACACATCTATATTTATTTTTTTATTTTTATCCATATCATTCGTACTTTTAAATTTTAAAGCTAAATAAAGAGAAGACTGTATGGTATGTTAGGTATGTTGTTTTCTGTGCTTGCCGACTGTTTTACAAACGCTACAATATTCTCATCCGGATCCTGAAATCCCGACATAGATTGCGGAATGCGAAAACCATCCTCCTTTTTTTCGGTGGGGGGGGGGGTTTCTCTCTCGACAGACTCTTGAAACTCAAACTAGAAACTAAATTAAAGTAATGCCGCAAATCGCTGTGTTCCTTGAAATCTGTTTTGTTTCCCTCAGAATAACAGTTGTTATTTCGCTGAGGATCTGATTTTTCGCTCAGGTGGCAGAGAGTCAGAAACACCTGAAAATGAAACTTGTTCACCCAACTGAAATGTCTTTCTCCAGCCTTTTTTCCAAGTATGCACATTTTGTAACGATGAAATCAATACTATAAAGAGGGATTACTGGGGAACATGTATGGGGTATTGCACAGAATATTTGATGATTTGCATTACTCTGAATAAATGAAAACACTGTAACAACTGTAGTTGCTTTCATTTCACTGCAGAAAGCTCGATTGCAAAGTGATTAGGTTTTAATTTCTCATGCTGGGGGTGGGGTGGGAGGTGGGGACCTTTTCTCACAGAAGCTTTGTGTAATGTCCACCAAAATCGTCAAGGTGATTTATTTGTTATCATTGGTTAGGTTAATTCATTATGGAACAATAATAGGGAACGCAACAACGATTTGTCATGGTCAACGGTGAGTATATATACACATACACACACGCACACACATGCGCACACACACGCGTGCACACACACACACAAAATATATTAGACGTTTGATTTCAGTTCTTCACCACACTGTTTGTTAATATTTAACCTCCGGCATTTAATAATAATCACAATAATAATAATATTAATCTTTGCAATTGAAAATAATGTCTTAGCGTGTCTCATAAACACGCTTCGTAGGATACACCATAAAGGGAATCGACCGTACTGTATATATATTTCGCGCAACTTCTAAAGGACGGCCACACAGTTATATTACAACGACAAAAAAAAAACGCTACCAAATTCTTTTCTGCTTTTCATGACGATTAATATGAGTTGCTGTCCGCAGCATGTCTCTAACCCTGTCTGAGAGAAAGATAGCTGTGCATGTCGGCATGCAGGGCTCCTGATTAGAAACTAATGGGGAGTCTCTTGATGGTTAAACTAACAGACCAGTCCACATTTATTACAGCCTCTATACATACATTCCCAAAGAATTATTTTAAAATTCAATCCACATGTTCGCAAAGGCTTCAGGCTGTGATCTTAGATGTACAGAGTTTTGTTCTCTTGACTTGCCATTAATCATATTCCAAATTGTTTAAGGTCAGATAGCTTGTAAGGGGTTGGGGGGGTGGGGGGGGGAGGGGGGAGGGGTGGGTGGAGAGAGGGAGAGAAGCAAAAGATCTGAATCCTAGAGCGATGCTCTATAAACTTCCTTACCGCCTGCGAGATGAGCGATTGTAAACCAACACTAAAAATGACTAGATTATGTTTGTACCGTATTCTCGCTTTTCCCGTTGGGAGGACGTCCCAAGGCGAGAACATTATATAATGTATTGTAATCGTGAGAATGTAACGCAAACGCACCATCTCTCTCGCACCGACAGCCAAGGGCTGAGATTAAAACCTCACAAAACACAGCGATCGAAATTAAGGCATCATTAAAAATTAAACTGCCAAACCTTTTACTTCCTCTGAAGGTGTTTTTTTTCTCTCTCTCTCTCTCTCTCTCTGCCACATGATGCATACTTCAAGATAACGATATTAATGATATTAGTGATGCTTGCGTTTGGTCTTAGCAACCATCGCGTCTTCCAGACGTCTCAGAGCGCTTCAAAGACAAATATAATGATACTGGTGCGTATAGACTAGACTGCGCTAGACTGCACAAGTGTGATTTTGTTGTTGTCGGGGCGAAATTATATTCATTAAAGAAATATCTTGGACGCCGTTGATTACATTTTAGAGGCAATATCGGTCTTCAAGACTAGTTTTAAATCCATTTTGTGAAATTTCCTTTCTGTTAAAAGTATTAAGGTGGGGGGTGGTGGGGGTGGGGGTGAGGGTTGCTGGGGTCAGACAATTAGGAACATAGGAACAGGAGGAGGAGGACATTCAGCCCCTTGAGCCTGTTCCACCATTCCATAATTATTATCTTGGCTGATCTGTACCTCAACTCCAATTGCCCGCTCTTTGCCTCATATCCCTGGATACCCTGACCTGACAAATATCTATCCGCCTCAGCCGTGGAGATGTTTTAATGGATCCAGCCATAATCCACAACCTTTTTAGGGGAGAGAGAGAGAGAGAGAGAGAGAGTCAGAGAGGGAGAGATTTGCTGATTGCTTTTTTCCTTACATCCTACGTAAGGATCCTCTTCGTCCAGGCAAACTCAAATCATCGATCCGAAAGTGTTACTGTTAAGCATTAGCAGTCGTGCTGTCAAATTTAAGGGAAGTCATCTAAAGTTATGGCAACAAAAGAAACCTCGCCTCTGCCTCTGCATTACTAATATTATTCAGCAACGAACCCAAACCATAACTTTTTGAAATAAGGTGAATAACACAAACAAAATTAGATAAAATTTCTTAGAAAAAAAATTTAGATCAAATTTTTTTCAGAATAACTTGTCGCAGTAACTAAAAGAATAGAAGATACGTTTGATGGAGCCTACAAGAATCTAATGTTACAACACCATGTGATAATAATTAACTGGCTCTGTAACTTGAGAGAATGTATTATATTCTAGGCCTTTGCTAACAGATAAAACCAGTTAACCTTTCCGTGCCCTCTGCGTGATCGTTAAGTTGTGTTTCTCATTCGGATACTTATTCACTCTCGATACCGTGACTAATTACATATCTGCTGATAAGTAGCGTTTAGTAATAATAATGATAATAATAATAATTGCATTTGATAAAGCGGCTTGTCACGTCTTCTAGACTGTGTCTCAAAGCGCTTCACAGAATATAGTGTAAAGTGAATTGACTGTGTATGTATATATTTTGTAGGCGAAACGCGGCAGCCAATTGCGCACAGCAGCGTCCCCCACAAACAAACAGTCATGGGTTGAAATGACCAATTTTTATTCTTGTGTTTTTTTGAAGGATTATTATTAGGCGTGTGTGTGTGTGTGTGTGTGTGTGGAGTAAGGAAACTTGACCTGTCGGGGAAATGGAACCCAGGTTCCTCTCGCTGACGCGACGCGTGCACCGAACTATACCTGACCCACACTCACCTTTTGGGTCATAAAGGAATGGTTTCCAGTCTCAAATTCCTGCTGTACTCTACTGCAATTCCTCTTATGAATTCCTGACTTTGGCCGCTAAAGGAAATTCTGGTGGTGGTGCTGGTGGAGGAGGAAGGGGAGAGAATCCAGTTCTCCCCAAAACCAAATGAATACGGATGGATTGCGGCTGCCAAAGACGATGGGTCCTCTGAGTAGACGAGAGAGAGAGAGAGTGCCAGGCAGAGAATGTCTCCCACATTAACAGGGGGAAGCAGAGCTGTTATGGAAATGGCATCTCAAATCCCTGACCACAGATTGAAACGGTCAAAAGGTATTTGCAGCAACCAGGAAGACAGCGAGGTTAAAAAAAAGTGGAGGGTGGGGGGGAGGAGGTGTGTGTGGTGAGTGGGGGGGGGTGGGGAGTGGGGTAGGGGGTGGGGGGGTAGGGAGGAATCTTGTCGTATTCTGATATAACTCACAGCTGTTATCCCATTACAGCAGTTCTACTCCCGGGTTAGACTCACCAATTGCGCTGTGTCAGACAACACTGGCGTTTATTGTGACGTCCATCCCCTGTAGCTCAAATGCTGGCCTCGGCAAGCCAGAGGACCCGGGTTCAATTCCCCGGCGTGTGGGGGGGGAGGTGGGAGGGAGAGGTGGGGGGGGGTGATGGGGGCCAAACCGCCCCACCGGCCAGGCCGACAACTCGCACGACAATGCGTTTACATTTACGCCGTGCCTCTCGTGTCGGGAGGACGTTCCCTGGACAGTCATGGGTTTGGGGGTTGGTTTGGGGGTGGAGGGGCAGGGAGGGTGGGATGGGGTTTGGGGGGGGGGTGAGGGTGGGGGGGTAGGAAGGGTGACCGAAGACACGGTCGAAGAGGAGGGTCTTTGAGATTTGCCTTGAAGGAGGTGAGAGAGGGTGAGAGTGTGGCGAGGCGAACTTGTGGGATTGAGTTTGCAGAGGGTTGGAGAGGGGGGGGGGGGGGGGGGGCAGAGAGGCTGTCCTGACAGAGCAGCTGGATTAGCAAAATCTGATTATTGGCTCTCCTAATTCCCACTGATGTGTTCACCTCCACTTGTTGCCAAACTGTGTCCTGACTGAGCGCACAGAGAGAAACTCGGGGAAACCGCAGGAACAAATTCTCCTCCTACCGTTTCATGGCAGACAAGCTCCTCACTGAAAACTAGAGAGCTATCACGAGCCAATTGAAGCAGTTTACAGTTTTCTCTCCAGTGCGACTCACATATTGATTGATGGTTGTGGTATGTTGACTTTATAAAACTGTTTCTCAGATTCAATCGAGGGATATTGTCCAAACGGCATGTTTCAGCTAATCCTTACTGGATGGTTTATAGTCGTGGGGTGAAGGGGGGGGGGTTGGGGGGAATAAAATAATTGTCATTCCTGTCACAGTGCAAGATAAATGTCAGTACTGCACAGGAAACCACTCTTCACATACACTTTTTCCGCGATTCAATCAGTTTCTGAAAGGGTTTCTTCAAGCATTTTTCCTCTGGTTTGGAATTTCTCGGTTTTAATAAAAGCAGAAATTTGTGCACTTCCTATTCTCGAGCATTAGAAACCCAATACCCTCCATCACCGTCTACTGGGCGTACGGATGGGTTTTCGTACAGTCTTCTGTTGCAACACACTTGTATTTGGAATTATTTCTCTGGAAGCTACCTCAATAATAGTTATCACAAGAGTCAAATTCACCCCCCCCCCCCCTACCCACCCACCAAATGTACCCATATATCGGACGCTATTTAAAGCATTTGTTTTTTGGGACATCCTTCTGACGTGAAAAGCGCTGGACTGCACAAGTGTGATTTTGTTGTTGTTGTTCACAATCATAGTTCAGGAAGAAAATAGACGTGTGTGTGTGTGTGTGTTTGTGTGTGTGTAGGAAACTTGCCCAACCTTTCGCCCCGGATCCTGGGCCCGAGCCGGGGGGGCTGGAGGAGAAAGGTGACCAAAGGCACGGTCGAAGAGAAAAGTCTTTAGCTGTGACCTGAAACTGGGAAGAGAGAGAGAGGGGGCGAGGGCGAAGGGAGTGAGGGAGGGAGTTCCAGAGCCTCGGGCCGTAGTGGCTGAAGGCACGGCCGCTGAGGGTGGAGCGGAGGATTCGGGGGGGACATGGAGGAGGCCAGACCCAGAGGAGCGAAGGCAGCGGGTGAGAGGAGAGAGGAGAGAAGAGAGGTGATGGGGGAGGGGGTGCAGAGGAGTGGAGGGATATGAATACAAGGGTGAGGATCGGGTGCTCTGACCACTGAGCTACAGACCTACACTGCAAAGATCCTTTATTCAACTACATTGCATTAATGACCTCTCTCCAGGAATAAGTAATTTCATCAGCAATCATATAATGTAATAACTCAGGCAGCATCGGGAGGGGAGCAGGTTAATTCAGGAAGTAGCTCTTTAAGTAGAAGAAAATCAACAGGAAAGTCACCATGGCTAGAGGCTATCTGAACATGCACGCATTAAAAATAGAAAATCGATGTGACTTACGGATGTCAACTGGAACGAAGGGGAGTAACCTGATTAATGGATACTTTCTTGTTATAATACAAGTAAATAATCATACCAATATTGATAATCATGACAGTGCATTTCGCCCCCAAAATACACAGTCAATTCACTTGACAGTATATCCCGTTGAAGCGCTTTGAGATGCCTCGAAGACGCGATAAGGCGTTGCATCAGCTACAAGAATTATTGCGGTATTATATAATTGCACAGTGTCAAGCAATGAATAGCTGATACCCTCAGTGATTTCTCGGATGTCATTGACACTGCTCCGGCCAGACGTGAAGTCCGCCCAAAGGTTCAGCGGTGTGACAACTCTCCTCTTAGTTTGACGAGTCGAATACATTGATTTTTGAACTGTTTTTACTACACGTTTAGCTTTGCGGTGGCTCGACTGAGATATCGGCCGTTTCCCTGGTGCCCCCCCCCGGTCTCGCTGAGCCATTCGCTCAAACCAACAGTGCGCCTACCAGGGTTGGCTATTGGTGACAGGTTCACTTCTTGTCACCAATAGCCGTGTACGTGTTATCATTAAGGATGGAATATGACGAGTCGCAGCACAATTCTCTGCGCGATTCGAGGTCACAAGTCTCACTGAGGACCAGCTATCCGACGACCGGTGGTTGAAGTTCAGGTGAGATGATGATGATGATGGTGGGGGGGGGGAAGATTGTCCTACTCTGACCAGATGGAAGGCTTAAGTAGCTCTTCCAATGCCTTTGTTCCAATGAGCAGCAGCATGTTGTTTTAAGGTCCAAAGTTTAATGTTACTGAAGTCTCCAGGCCTCTAAAGGTTCAGTGACCAGCGACTGAAATTCTCCTACCTTGGTGTATTGGGCAAAGCTTTCCTATTACTAACTAATAGCTAAGGCTGACTCCGGGGTCTATATTTTACAGGTTTTTATGAAGCCTTGTGTGAATATAATTGGATAGGCTTTTTTTTTTCTTTCCGAAGGTCTTTGGGGGAATGTCACAAGTCTGGTGCCTGTCCGTCTACCTCCAACCGTTTAGGACATCTGTCTTTTTTTTTGCGCAGAAATATTTCTATCACTCTTGTTAAGCCAATCATTCCATTTGGAATTCAAGCTGTGAGAGACTTGTTCCCATCTCACAGGTTAGTCTTGTAGCTTTTTGCCTCGACTTAACTGATGGACAACTTCATTTCCTCCATTGTAAGCTAATGACCTGAAAGCTTTAGCTTACACTTCAAATGAATCTATCCCTGATATGAATATTTTGCCCGTCAGGGCGGGTGGTGGGGGGGGGGCGAGGGGGGGAGGCTGGGGTATGTTGGGTGGGGGTGGGGGGCCTGAGGGGGAATGTGTGAGGAGGAGAGGGTAATAATACGGTTGGGTTTCTTCAGGCATCGCCTGGTACAGTAAGTAGCCAGACACAGTCCTGGACACAAAATTAAAATAATAATAATCCATTTTGCATTCTGATTTTTAGCGCCCAATTTTATTATTGTGTTTTTTTGGGGAGGGATTATTATTAGGTGTGTGTGTGTGTGCGCGAGTGGAGTAAGGAAACTTGTCCAAGGTTTTTGCCCTGCCCTGCTTGGATTCGAACACAGGTCTCACGCTTAGTAAAGCGAGCGCTCTAACCACTAAGCTACAAGAGATCCACACAAAGTCACTTAACAACGAAGAACTGTTATTTGTTGATACGGTGAGAAGCTTCTCTGTAATTTACCAAAGAGATAAAACCAGAGGATTTGAACATTTCTAAGGACACTCCAATTCTCTTGTACGGTTGAAATTTAATAGAATTTAATTGCTTTAGAGTTTGGAAATCCAGTCATACACAATTTATTTTAGACCGTTTTGCTAACGCGGCGAGCAGAGGGGTTACAGGGTTTTCGTGAAACTTTAACACGGCTTGAAACGGAGAGGGAAATGATCTAATTCTGCCTTTTAACCCTTGCTACCTTAAGTCGTGGCTAAGAGAGAGAGAGAGCACATCGTTGTGTGTGTGTGGGTGTGGGTGTGTGTGTGGGTGGGTGTGTGTGTGGGTGTGTTTGTGTGTGTGTATAGAAAACTGCCTTGAAGACAAATTAAGCAGTGACAAGCCATATTTACCTTATTTGAGAGCCACTCCAGCCCCCAATTCCCTGGGAAAAAAAAGTTCAGTGCTCAAATTCCTGTCAGCTTATTTGCGATGTCATTTTCACATTACACTCAATTAAACCTGGCAGCAAAGAATGAGGGCCATGATGAAAGCCCGTCATTTAAGTCCATCTACAATTTATTCCGTATGGTACTCGCAGAGATGAGAATTGTGTTTTTTTTCCCTCTATCCAAAAAACTGACAAGACCCGTTTCCCTTGACCCACATTTTCTCCACGAGTTGAAGTGTTTGCAATTGGTGAATAAACAAAAGAAAATCGACTTTTTTTTGGTTAATTATCTAAGGCGATGTAGAATTTTCCAGCACAGAATGTAAGTAGTCATTTGGCCCAACGAGTCTGTCGATACTCTCTACACACAAACCTCTACTCCTCTCCCGTACCCTTCTCCATTCTGTACTCAATGCACAGACATGAACTCCTGTAGCTCAGTGGGTTAGAGCACTCACCTTATCAAGCGAGAGACCTGGGTTCAATTCCAGGCGGGTCAGAGCGAAACCTCGGGACAAGTTTCCTTACTCCACACGCCTAATAATAATCCCTCCCCAAAAAATTGGTCATTTTGAATCCACGACTGTTTGTGGGAGGGGTGGGGGAAGGAAATGCTGCTGTGCGCAATCGGCTGCCACGTTTCACCCACAAATATATACAGTCAATTCACTTTACGGTATATTCTGTGAAGCGCTTTGAGACACAGTCTAGAAGACGTAAAAAACTTCTATATCAAATGTAAGGATTATTATTATTATTACTATACATGATGGAGAATACGATATAGGTTTTCAAATCCTTCTGGCAGTGAGTTCCACATCCTCACCAACCCTCCGCTTTGAAGAAGCTCCTTCTAAACTTCTCCTGTATAGATCTGTTACTAGTCAGGGCGATATTTCTGACCCCCCATCCCCCCCACTCCCCCACCCCCGCCACCCCCTGCGTTTGTATAATAAAAACATTTTTTTTATAATGATAAACAAACCTCAGTAAGAAAGGGGTGTGCTATGGACACTGCCCGGCATATAATACAGTACGTCGGTTTCCGAATAGGAGCCACGGGGCTCTGTGATCCCAGGCCAGAGCAGATGGAGTGGCCGGAACCAAATGGAAGCAGAACAGATCACATTCTGCAACCACTTAGACCTCGCTCCTCTACGCAATTGATTCTGGCAGAAAGTCCAGCCAGAAAGTCTTTTTTTTTTTGGTTCAATGATTTCCATCGCAGGATTGGTCAAAAATTAACTCGGCCCTGTTTTTGGAAGCTGTGTTTAAAAAGGGAGGTTTTTTTTTTTGTATTTGTTTTTTTGGGACGTCCGAACGCTAGGATTAATGAAGCAGTTTTTATGTGGTTTGGATTTTCTGCTGACTTTACGCTCTGTGAAAAACCCCAAAGACTTGGGAACGTGTGTTCGTTCCAATAAACCCCCCCACCCAATCATCATCAGCGACAACAACAAAAGAGAGAAAAAAAAACCACACACAACATGATACACTCACGTTCCATCTGGTGTCGTTTCAGTCTCAAACCCCCCTTTTTAATGGTAATATCCCAGAGCCTGGGCACCGCACTGACGTGAGCATGTCTGACTTCATCTCCGCAGAGATGCGAGTGAATGCGTAGAGCAACCACAACCACAACAACAACTTGCATTTATAGAGTGTTCCCTCATGCAGTGCGGAATGCTGACAAGTCAGTCCTCGTGTTGGTGTAGACCCTCACACACACAGAGTCCCTCACTAAGACGGACGGTTACCAAAAATGGCCATTTAGAGGATCCTTTCATCGAAATAGTCGACTAGACGAGGGAACTAGGGAATAGAAGAGTGTTGGAGGGTGTTAGAGAGGGATTTGGGTGGTGGGCGGGGGGGGGTCACAGGTTAGGAGATAAGAGGCACATGTGAAGGATAAACAGTGGTCTGGTCTGGTTGCTCTAAATTACCTGTTGCTGGACTACAATGTTGTATATACTATAGACAGTCATTTTTATTTCAACGCAACCATCAATCTAACCGTGTATCTTATCTTCACGACCGCCACCAATAACAACTTGCATTGATATAACCAAACAATGAAAGTTACAGCATTGCGGGATCTCATTGGATCTTCAGTTCTGTTCGTGTTCTAAACAGACGAGGTTTCCATTCCCGCGACTCGACAGAGGATAATGACTAGGCAGGTGTCTCTCTCTCTCTCTCTCTCTCTCTCTCTCACACTCACACTCACACACATCGAGTTAAAGTCTCAGCTGATAATTCACTATGTAACTCAGCTTATAAAGGTCTCGCTTACCAGATCCAGAGAAGGAGAGATGGGGGAGGGAAAGCAAAGGCTTTGGCTCCTCTATAAAGATTGGGTTAAATTTGACACAGAACAGAGACCATTACAAATAGTCACCAACTCAACTGTTCCTATTCTATTCTTCACTTTATCCTTCTTTGAATCTGCTTTTTGACTCACGATTTTAGCTTTAGTCCTCATGTGTGATTTAATAATAATAATAATCCTTGCATTTGATATAGCGGCTTTTCACATCTTCTAGACTGTGTCTCAAAGCGTTTCACAGAATATACTGTAAAGTGAATTGACTGTATATATTTGTGGTGAAACGCGGCAGCCAATTGCGCACAGCAGCGTCCCCCACACAAACAGTCATGCATTGAAATGGCCAATTTTATCATTGTGGTGTTTTTTTTGGAGGGATTATCATTAGGCGTGTGTGTGTGTGTGTGTGTGTGTGTGTGTGTGTGAAGTAAGGAAACTTGCCCAAGGTTTCGCCCTGACCTGATCCGCCTGGATTCAAACCCAGATATCACGCTTGTAAGGCGAGTGAGTGGCTCTAACCATTTAAATAAAATCATCGAGGGAATACGGGGCGAGGGCGAGTAACTGGAGTTTAGGTAGAGATCAGCCCTGACCTTACAGAATGGCAGAACAGGCTCGAGGGGCTGAATGGCCCTGTGTTCTAAAACTCCCATCACGAGAGGATAATGTCAGAATGTTCTGAGCAGCAGGGTTAACAACACAACAACAACAACTTTGATTTATATAGCGCCCTCCACGCCAGATGGCGTCTCAGAGCGCTTATAATGTTTCCCCTTGTTTCTATTGCAGTATTTATTAAGCGGTAAAAACGCAAAGGCGAACGAGCGGTGAATGGAAAGACCGATTTTAGTTAAAAGGCAAATCATGTTTAAAAGCCTCTGGCGGAAACGTCTGCCATAAATTACTTGGGAAATTGTGGAAGTTACATTTTTTCTCTTTTTGGGGGCTTTTTTTAAAAAAAAGTCTTTGGAATTCAGTAAACTACAAATGTAATCAGATCTGACGGGCATCAACGTTGCTTACTCTGTTAATATCAGTATTGCTTACTTAGCTAATAGAAGGTAATTCTTCAAAGTCATCGAAAGAAGGATTGAGTTGCTGGTGATTACATTACTGAAATGAATAAATCAAATTACTTTTACCCCTTTTTGTTATGCGTACATTCGTATCCCACATTGTCCACTGTGTAGAGTAAACAACATGGATCTTGTCACAGGTATAATTGTATTATCCATCAACAACCGAACCCCAGTAATAAAGTTGAAATGCCTTATAGCCTTGTACACAGCCGTTAATGCGATGGAAAAGCAGTCAGTAAAAACAGTGCTCAGATTTTTCTCCCCCACCCCCAGAAGAATCAACTCTTAACAATTCAACGCTTTGGAATGTTTGATGGAAAGAGGGCCTTAAAAACTCTGGACAAGTGCATCAACTTATTATCTTTGCCGACTGTGGCATTTTTCGTACGGTTACGGAGAGCGCAGCCATAAACATATCAGTGTGTCCGATTCTGTCGCGTAATTTCAAGCAATTCATCACACAAGTGTGAGCCGTGATTTCACATCAATATATGCTGTGTATATACAGTATATATATCTATATATATATATAGATATATATATTATTTTTTGGGTACCTGGAAAGAAACACATTGGTAATGTGGGAATACTTAAAATTAATTATTATCATAACTGGGAGCACGGGATTATATGGCTGAAACCAGAAGCCTCTTGCTTGATTTGGCCATCATTTATTGCCAGTGGAAAGTACACCACATCCTGGGAAAATAATCTAACCTCCGTTCAATGTGCATTCTTCCAGTATCGTCACCAAACAGTAAAAGCATTCGAGTTTATAGCAAAAAGTCTTCTGTTCCGTTGCCAGCTTGAGTCCGTCCAAAACGTATCTTTAATATAAACTGTTATAAACTTTATTTGTATCGGTGAGATTGCCCGCTAACCCAAATAAAAATCCCATATTACTTTATCATTTGCAGCTAAAGCTCCTTTGAGAACGATTGCAACAGGGACTTGCCTTTCCAAGATTTTTTTTAACAAAAACCCCCACAAAAATTTTTCCAAAGCCCTGGACTCGACAGATGATGAATTGGGACACTCCAACGGTAGATTTTGCAACTTTTTAAAAAAAAAATAACAAAAGCCGACAAGTTAATGATTCGCGGATTGGTAGAAGAATAGATATGGATATGCAACCCACAGTACAGTAAATGGATACTTCAGCCCAAACTAAACCCTACCAGTATGATCTTTTGCCTTTGGCAAAAGATCTACATACGCGACCATGGCCTGTACCTTTTTTTTCGGTGTGCTGAGGGCGGTACTCGATGTTTGTCCCTATTAGACAAACCTGATCGCGCTGTAAAACGTTAGTAAAATAATAATAGTTTTCAAACAACGTCACACACACGCACACACGCACACTCTTTAAAGCCCCCTCCGCTGCTCCCAGCCGCCTTGGATCCATTCCACGAAGGAAAATGTGGCGCTATTATAAGAAATCTTTTGTCCAATTTCTTTACCACATTAGCCTTTAGCATCTGGTCAGAGCCAGACATTCTGGAGAGCTTTTTTGGATGTGACTCTCATTTGTGGTACTGACCAGAACCTCCTCTCGACTTAAACTCTTCTAATGTCAGCCTGCGGGGCCGCTGAATGTAATCCTTCAGACCAGTTACCCTCCTCCTTCCACTGTTGCTCAACCTATGTTCTCATCTGGAACATAGGTACAAGGACGAGGCCATTCAGCCCCTCGAGCCTGTCCCACAAGAATCGTGGCTGATCAAATAATCATACTATTAATTAATAATGATCCTGGCATTTTGATATCACGGCTTTTCACATCTTCTAAACTTCTCAAAGCGCTTCACAGAATATACCATAAAGTGAATTGACTGTGTATTTGTGGGCGAAAATGCGGCAGCCAATTGCGCACAACAGCATCCCCCCACTCGTTCCCCCCCTTCGTTCCTCCCACCGAAACAGTCATGGATTGAAAATAACCAATTTTTATTATTGTGTTTTTTTGGACGGATTATTATTAGGCTCGTGTGTGTGGGGGTGTGGGGGTGGGTGTATGTGTGGAGTAAGGAAAGTTGCCCAAGGTTTCGCCCTGAAAATAATATAAACATATAAAATATAAGTGTCTGTCTGTCTGTCTGTCTGTCTGTCTGTCTGTATGAAGAGAGACAGGTTATAGAATTTTGTCTTGTACCTTCCTTGGGACGTCCTCTGATGTGAAAGGTTCTCTGCTGTACTAATGCAATTTGTTGTTGTTGTCGAGCTCTCTAACCACCACAGGAATATAGTGTACATGGTCTCCCTGAGGGAACATGGATGGGCAGGGACTTGTTGGCGAGTTCCTGGGAAGCTAGTGATTATTTTCCACGCAAGGGAAAACCTCCCTTCAACGTGTAATCGGAACAACGCCCGGGGACATCCTGGAGATGAAATGCATTAGACATTTCCTGATTTGGGGTTCTGTGTTGCCTTGTCATGTCTTTATTTCCAGTTCCTCATCCACCCACCCCCCCACCCCCCCCCCACCCTCTATCCCTCCCCCCACCCCACCATCTATCCCCCCAACCCCTACTATCTTCACTTACCTCAAGCACAGCTCTCTGTAATTACATCTCCGTTCGCCTTCATGTGTTTTGCTTGTAATCGGAACATTTGGTTTGTATATCCTCCCTCGGAAATTATAGCATAGCTGTTTTTTTTTAACTCTATAGTTTAGACTGGTAGCTGTTCTTTTTTTATTCCTCTCCCTCCCCTCATTCCCTTCATCATCATCATCATCATCATCAACAACAACAACATTGAACACGCAGGGCCTCTCAGGCAGGATAGCGCCCCAGAGCGCTTGTCAGCGGAGGAGCAAGGTGCAGAGCCAGGCAAGCTGAACGAGATGAGTTCAGACACTGACGCAGCTTTATAAACGCAGCGTTTCATATACAAAAGGACGCACTGATAAATCTTGAAATTGTTTATAAAACCAGACTGGCTTTATAAACAATACTGAGGATTTATCAGTTCATCCTGTCCATGAAAAATAATTTCTGGGGTGAAAATTAGCAGCCACCAAGTATGAGCAAAAGTGTCTAATAAATAATGTGGTTAACCAAAGGCTAGAGTTCCCTGGAGAGAGGGTAACGAGGATTAGATTGATGTCCACTAAAGCTCCTTAATATCTAACAGCAGTAAAGCCAATCTTGGTGAAAGATCCACCTCAAGAAAGATATAATATGTGCAATATTTCTGAATCCTTCTCATGCCCCCCACCCCCCCCACCACCCCCCATTTATATTACAGCAAGCAACCCAACGAAGAAAGAAATTGGTCACTCAATCCAGGACTTGTTTGTGGGACACTGCACTGAACCATTACAAATAACAGTTGCCATTCGATACTTGGCCTAATCACGTCTTCGAGACGCCTCACAGAATATACCATCAAGTGAATTGACTGAATATTTTGTGGGTGAAACCAAACCAGCGATAAAATTAGGGGAAAAATAGCATTAAGTGTGATTAAAAACAATCCATTTTTAATGGGCACTAACTTTGGGCATTTGTTGTATTCCGTAGAAAAATCGGGACTGCTCACTTTATGATTTCATAATAATAATAATTCTTTGTCTTTAATCGCTGTCTCTCGCCAGGGGATTGCCTTGAAGCGCTTCGTGAAATTTACCGTAAAGTGTAGTGACTGTATTCGGTTGGCAATTTGAATGGTAACTGCCCACATTTCGAAGCCTTCCTTTACAAGTGTGGTCTTACATGTAGCTGAATAAGCATCTTCCTCCCAGTAAACTTATCCAACCTTACATCATTTAAAACAAAAACAGAATGAAGGCGTGCGGGACATTATATTCATATATCAAAATACCACTGACAATTCTAATCATGACAAACACAAAATACACTCACTTTATTGTACCTCTGCCAAAACAAATCATTGGGAACTCTTGAATGGTTGTGTTGATTTTTGGTCTGAAAATCATTCCCTCAGGAACGAACCGGCTTGACTCAAGGCTGTTAATAAAGAACATAAGAGTATGGGGTGGTGGGGGTGGGGGGGAGGACTTGCCTTTTGGCCCGTTATTTTCTGTTCCTTACCGCTGACTCCGCCGTCTCCTCCCTACCTTGTCTTAATCTCTTGTGGGAGGTCGATAACCACTCTCTCTCTCTTTCTCTTTCTCACACACAGACACACACACCCAACATCCACACACACCCAAACACACACCCAACACACACACACAAAAAAAGGGAGACACTTCTCTTCCTAACCGGTAAAAAGGCAAACAAAAATAGCAATAAAAAAAACAATTGCTAGGCTCCCAAATTAAGATTTGAGAATAGATTAGCCCGCGATTAGCAAGGAACCAGTTGGGTTTTGCAGGTGGCATTCACACAGCTCTGTGAGTACTTCAAACTGAATCTTGCAAACGAGATTTTGGATCATTACCTCTTGACTACAATTAGATATCAATCCAACTTTTTATTAAAAGACTCATAGCATATCCTGTTATTGTGGGGATAGATAGAATCTACATACTGCTCTCAATATTGTCAGGAAGACAAGTCATGTAGAGTTTATAATACTTGCATTTGATATGGTGGCTTATCACGTCTTCGAGACATCTCAACGCGCTTCACAGAATATACTGTGTCGAGCGAATCGACTTTTATATGTTTGTTTGACTTTATTGTTCATGTCGAACGGTTTGCTCACGTCAACCTCAATCGCTTTAATGGAGCTTTTTCCAATGTTAAAGCCTTTTTTTTGGTCTCTTATATTCTTCAGTCAAAGTGTGAAGATCTTAGAAAAAAACTTTTTTTTTTTTTTGGTGGGTGCGAGGGCGTTTTCGGGAAATGGTAAATGTGACATGTTGATTTATTCACGGTGCTGTGTGTGAAGCTGGATCTTTAAAAATTTTTTGAACGCTTTTGGTGGCAAATTTGTCGAACGACAGGTTCAATAAGCTTAGCAATTTCGTCCCTGCGCTCTCACATAAAATGTAAACGGTTTCCGTAATGACATGGCATCGCAAATGCATTTAACTTGGACTTTCATTGCAGTGTTTCATTGCTCCCAAATAAACCTTTGGATTTTAACCAAATCCATCTCAAAACTGCACGAGCGATCCATTAGGGCCAGTCTTAAAACATCGAAATGTTTCTGAATTGGGTTGAAGTGTTTCTCGTTGGATTCCCCTTAGCTTCTGTTTATCGTATCACATCATATTGTATCATCTGCATCTGGGAGAACTTACCAATAAATATTCTCATCCAACGTTACATAATATATACTTATATCTGACAACACTCCTGAAAGGTTCCCGGTTCTGGAGGCTCAGTCTGGCTACCAACTTCCCATTCCCTGGATAGCCCTGGACTTCACCTCCAAATCACTGAGGTTATTAATGACCCATTTCAAATCCGGACAAAAGAGAATTAAACAAAAAATACTATACAACTGTGCTTCCCTCCTATTCATCCATACACAAATACACACCCACCCCCTACCCCCCCCACACACCCACACCCCCGCCACACACACACAGCCCCGCTACGCACAGACACACACCCACACAGACACACGCACGCACACAAGCGCACACACACACACACAAGCCCACACACACACACACACCAAAGTCATCGACATCAAATTTCCAGCCTTGCCATTTTACTTCACAACAACTTTGTTTTGAAAGCAAAGTGATTTGCACTAATTTTTCTGGAGAAAGTGATTTCAGAGCTGTGCTCGCCTGTGATTATGTCCAGTTTTGCTCTTGGCCTCTCCTTTTTCCTAAAGTTGCACCACCTTTTCTTTATAAACTTATCAGATTTCGTGCATGTTTTGAAAGTTTACTCTGTCCTCAGTCATCCTGTTATTCAACAACAACAACAACAACTTGGACGTATGTAGTGCCCTCCACGCTGAACATCGTCTCAGGGCGCTATTCCGTTGTAGATCTCGTTCGAATAACTTGTTTGTGGCTTTACCAAAAACACTTACCTTAACCTTTTCAAGGCGCCACTCGATTCTCCATTCCCTGTGTGTGTAAGAATCCATAATTTAAATCATTTTAAAGTCAACACAGCCTTTATTTGGTTTACAAAAATGTGAATGGCTCCATCCGGGACCGTTTGTGGGGACGATTGGCTGCCCGCGTTTCGCACCCCCCCCCCCCCCCACCCCCCCCCACACAAAATATCAGTCGATTCATTTCGTGTTTCGTCCCCCACAGAAAATATCACAGTCGATTCAGTTCCCAGCGCGTCCTCGCGATGGCTTCGAGACGCTCTCAAGACCTGACGAGGGGCTGCTGTTGTCAAACGCGAGGATTATTGTTTGTGACTATTCATCTCTGCAGTTCCACTCTTTTGCCGTGAGATATTGTGGGTACGGTTACGGTATTTTTTTCAGTCTCAAGAGGTTTGTGAAATGAACCAGACCCCACAATAACCGCTGGCTGTCGGTGTCTGTTTTGTTTGGCAAAGTGAGCCATGGAATCCTGAACCCAAACCACTGGAACCAACCAGACCCTCTCACACAACTTCCACAACATTCTCCACCAGAGTAAATATTTGCCCGTCGCTCTGACAATTAGTTACCGCAGGAAACTGCGGAGCAAACTTCAAACATTGTCTTTTCTGTTCAACGATAACATTGATGTTCATGTCTGCTTGATAACAGTAAGTTGCTTTTGTTTGTGTATTTTTAGGAGATACGGCTAGAGATTTGTCAGGTCAGGGTGTGAAGAGATACGTCGGGTGGGGGTGGGGGGGGGTGCAGTAATTGGGAGTTGAGGCACAGATCAGCCATGATCTGATAGAATGGGGGTGGGGGTGGGGGGGAACAGGCTTGAGGGGCTGAATGGCCTCCTACTGCTCCTATGGTCACTTTAGTGCACGTATACTAATGGTTCAGATAGAGAGAGCGTCAAGGCTGTAAACTAAATAATAATAATAATCCTTACATTTATATAGCGCTTTCCACGTCTTATCGACGTCTCAAAGCTCTTCACAGATTGCAACGACATCCCAAGGTTGGGATCAGAGCAGTGGTGGGGGGGGGGGTGGGGGCGGAGGGAGGGAGAAGACAAGAGGGAAGAAAGGGGGGGAGAGAGGTAGGGACCAGAGCAGGGGTCGAGGTTGGGGGAAGGAAAGTAGGAAAATTGACTGCATATTTGGGGGAGAAACGCATTGAAAGAAGGCATTGGACCTAGTTGGGTGGAGGAGAGCGTTTCATGAAGAGACAGTAGATGAACCCTGGGGTCACAGTCTGAACGGGTCAGGGTGTTACCGTCTCACGCCAAGGGTTTCTGAACATCAGGAATCGCTTGGGAGCTGTGGGCAACGTTTAACACAAGACGTGTCATGAATAAAATTCTCTCGCGAGAGAATCACCAAACCGAACGATAGCGCGCACTTTTGGAGGTGAACACACACACACACACACACACCGACAAACACACACTGAGCCACGCAAAAAGAGGTGTGTATTGGACACTGCCCACCCCCCCACCCCCCTCGACAGGATATTATTTAAACAGTCTTAACAGTCAGGTGCCAGAAGCCATCCGTCAGAGCCTGTCAGCCGGCCTGTCAGCCAAGGTTGTAGGCAGTACGGCAGGCAGGCTGTCTAAGGCTGTGGGCTGGCAGCCAGTCTGTCGTGATCTCTCAGGCATTTGGCCAAGAAGTCACTTTGAAGCTTGAGGGTTAGCCAGCTGGTATGTTAGGGTGACCTGTCAACTCAGAAATAATATACTCCAAAAAGGTCACAAGTTCTGAGACTAATCCCGCAGACAGAGTGTCCTCGTAACTGTTTTCGGCGAGGCGGGGGTGGGGAGGGGTGGGGGTGAGAGGGGGGAGTGGGGAGGGTTTGGGGCGGGCGAGTGAGGGGATGGGGGTGGGGGGATTTCTCGTTCCTCCGGCATTATGCTTTCTCCCAGCGACGGTTACAGAATTGCTTGTGACTGAACTTTCGACAACATTCGCTTTTCATTACAGAGTTCAGCTTCAAGCCCGAGAGAATTCCTGGGGTAATGTTATTATTAAATGTCTGCTGCCGCGCTCGGCAAGCTAATGCCGTGTACTATACCACAGTACAGTACAAATCGAGAAGTCCGCGGGATTTTAAAATTTGTCATTATTAAAAATAAAGTATCTTTTCTTCCCTTTTTTTTCTCCGCTTATTTATTTATTCCTCTCTCTCTCTCTCTCTCTCTCTCTCTCTCTTTCGATTCCACTGTCCATTATTCCCAGAAGATGAGACAAGCAGCAAAGTTGTTTCTTTACCGGCTTTAATAGTTTCCAGAACTAATGTTAACGTTGGGCTTCATTAGCGAGAGATCGCTGCAGTTTAATGGACAAAGGGATGGCTAGACAAAACATGAATACAGTCTGCTTCAAAACACATGCCGGGCTCAACTGATGGAGGAGGATAGACAATTGGGCTACTACGACCACTTGAGGTCACACTCACAAACCCAGCCACCAAACTGAAGTCCGGTCTCAGCTACCAAACAGCCACAAACAATAACCAATCATTATAATTACAAATCATCCTCATCCTTGCATTTGATACAGCGCTTTATTTAGTGCCAGTGGAGTTCCAGTAGCTCAGTAGCGCTCGCCTTACAAGCCTGAGACCTGTGTTTCAAATCCAGGTAGGACAGGGCGAAACCTTGGGCAAGTTTCCTTACTACACACACACGCCTAATAATAATCCGTCCCATAAAAAAAACACTGTAATAAATTGGTCATTTCAACCCACAACTGATTGAGGGGGGGACACTGCTGTGCACGATTGGCTGCCGCGTTTCGTCCACAAATATATATACAGTCAATTTACAGTATATTCTGGGAAGCGCTTTGAGACACAGAGTAGAAGACGTGAAAAGCGCTATATCAAATACAAGGATTATTATTATATTATTATCACGTCTTTGAGGCATCTCACAGCGCTTCACAGGATATACAATAAAGTGAATTGATCGTGTAGACATGGGAAAGAGGCGGGGGCCAATTTTGTCCACAAACAGACATGGGTTGAACCATTCAAATTTATTATCATTAGTTCTTTTTTGAAGGGATTATTAGCCCGTTGAAAAAGCGATTAGGAAAAAAGCAAACGACAGGCAGGCGGGGGTGGAGGGGAAGAGAAATATTCAAATGACCTCAAATAAATAAAGTTAAAATAAAACACGTTACTAGAAACCTGATCTACTGTGTGCGCGGTGAAGGTTGACAATCTGTGATACAGTAGTTTCGAAACCAAACCAACACACGCACACACACAGGCTGTGATTTTTTTACGATTGTCTGTTAATGCCTCCGATGATATTATGGCAACAGTATGTAATGGATTGGAAACGTAAAGCAGCACTTAGAAAAAACGTTGGATTGATACAACTGGAAAATATACACTGTATTACTGCAGCCAGATAGATAAATAACTGCACTGGCAGAAACGCATAACACACAGATTTGCTGTTGATGGGTGGCAGTCTATACAGATATTACATCGCTCAGATTAATGATGCTGGAGCACTAATAGAGGATTCGCAGAAAGATTAACGATATTAAGATTCAAAAAACACCACGCTGAGTAAATCTCAGCAGAGCAACGTGGACGATCACATGAAACCACATAAAATGAATTGATTGCTTTTAGTGATTGGGTGAATGCTTTATTTAAAGGTGGCCTCAATCACTCAAGCCCAGCCAAGACAGTACAATAACCGCGGCACAGCTTTTCAAACCGGCCGCAGAGTATTTTTTCACGTTCGTTCTGGAACTGCCACAAATCATGCGGTTTGAAGCCTTGTTGAATCTCGTTGAATGAACTCAGATAAACTTCAGCCAGACATTTCGCTGAACAAATCAGTCTTGTCTATCTTCCTAATTGAATTCCAAGTGCGCTGCAGTGACTGGGAGCTACAGTATCACTTAAAACCTCCAGATGCTATCATAATTATTATTGTTACATAATCACGTCTGCTGGACGGCCCCTGGCGCTGCGCGGGATGTACGTCCGCAAGAGAATTGACTGTATATTTTGTGGGAGAGTCGTGTGGCGGCCAATCGCGCGCGAGAGAGAGAGAGCAGCGGCGTTCTCCCCGCTCCGTAAACAGTCGCGGGTTGAAATTACAACAATATTTTTAAAATGGCATCTGAAGCACGGACACACACAAAAAAAAAATCTCCACGTCAAAAAAACACATTTCTTCCCCCCTCTAATTGGTATGGAATTGCTCTATATGTGGACAGATTTGTACGCAGATATGTATCAGATTATTATTATTATTATTAACAGTTCAGCCTTGGCTGTAACTCCCCGCCCCCCTCCCCCCGACCCCAACACTCCCCCCTCACCCCAGTTAGACTTTCCACGTGGTTATGGTCTGGACTCAGACGTGGAAACCACTGCCAGGCCCCCGATATCTGAGGCACCTGTGGAACCGTAACTCAGCAGGGAATCTGCGGGTTCAGGAAGAGGAGGGGACGGAGGGGAGGAAAACCAGGGTGGAGGGGGGGGGAAATCCCAAACAATATAAAGGGCCCTATATTCAGCCTGTCAGTCATTTTATTGCCCAATTAGTATCCAAATGCAGAATGGCCCAGTGCCATTTTGTAATATGGATTTAATAAGAACAAAAAAAGGGCCACTGCTTAACACCAACTAAAAATACCAATTTAGCCCATTATGAGGTGAGAGACTCTAACTACATTAAACAAGTCTGCCATTTCTGCAATACTTTAAGCCCCTCCATGCCACCAGCACTACAGGTCACCTGAACCAGGTTTGATTACTGTTGACAGGCCTGTACTGCAGGTTGAATTCCTTTCACCTGAACCCACCAGAGAATCGCATGAAATCAGAGCGTTTAAAAACTTCACATTACGACGCAATGCAGCTTCTCTGATTTGTTTTTTTCTCTGACACTGGCTGCTCAGAGCCACGTATAAGTCACTTTGCTAGATATCACTTGTTTATTTAATAATGAGAAGAATAATAATCCTTGCATTTGATACAGCGCTTTTCATGTCTTCTAGACGTCCCAAAGCACTTCCCAGAATATACTGTGAAGTGAATTGACTGTATATATTTGTGGGCGAAACACGGCAGCCAATTACGCACACAAACAGTCTTGGATTGAAAAGACCAATTTTATTATTGTGGGGTTTTTTTGGACGGATTATTATTAGGTGTGTGTGGGGGGGGGGGAGGAGGGGGGCGCGTGTGTGTGGAGTAAGGAAACTTGTCTAAGGTTTCGCCCTGACCTGCCTGGATTCGAACATAGGTCTCACACTTGTAAAGCGAGTGCTCTAACCCACTGAGCTACAGGAGCTCCATTTTATTTCTATTTATTTCTACTTGCTAGAAATAGCAAACGGTGCTTGGTGCGCTAATAAGCACGAAGAAAAGCTTTGCGTCTGGAAAAATTCTGTCGTTTCTTAGAAATCCTGACACGTTTAAACTTAAGAGACTAGACGAGGAAGAAAGGCTGCATCTATCTGGTTTATTTAGCAGGTGTTTTAAAAACCGTACAAAAATTGTTCGATATTCTTGAGTGCGTTGTCCAAACTCCGGCTCGCGACAACCTGGGAAATACCTTCGAAGGAGTGACACCCGTTGAGGATATACCACGGCTGGCGCTGGCGAATGACTAACACACTCAGACAACAAGCAAGCCTGGAAGGCTTGGAATATAATTTGTACAAAATTCCTTTTATTGTTACAAAGGCACGGAAAACAAAATCATCATCAACTTCTGTTTCCTGTAGCACACCATAATTACACAGCCTCCCCCCCACCCCCCTACCTCCCTCCCCCCCCTCCCTCCCACCCACGCACCCACCCATCCATCCATCCATCATAATCCCCTGGTTACTTTTAATCACAAGTGCAGGCAAACAGTCCAAATGATGTTCCCTTATTGAACGCTCTGCTCTCATTGTTCAAATATGCGTCTAGCGCAGTTTCAATTGCTGTCCTGACCTTTACTCAACCACATAATAAGTGAATTCAACTGATTTTTTTTTTCCTCTCTCTAACAAAAGGCGAAATACTGCAGATGCTGGAATTCTGAAATGAAGACAGATTTGAAAGTCGCTGGGAACACTCAGCAGGTCAAGGTCAGGCAGCATCTATGGAGAGTGGCAAGTGATCTGGCCTGCCTTTCACGTGAATAACGATCCTGGCATTTGATAAAGTACTATTGCATGTAATAATAATAGTAATAATAATCAAAATAATCCTTGTATTTGATATCGCGGCTTTTCACATCCTATCGACTGTGTCTCAAAGCGCTTCACAGGATATACTGTAAAGTGAATTGACTGTATATATATATTTGTGGGAGAGCGAAACGCGGCAGACAATTGCGCACGGCAGCATTCCCCCCCCCCACAAACAGTCGTGGATTGAAAATGACCAATTTTTATTATTGTGAGGGTTTTTTTTGGAGGTGGTGGGGGCGCGGACAGATAAAGCATCTTTTCAATCATCTGTTGCAGCGCTATTATCTATTACAGTACTGTACTTTAATTGAAACATGAAGCAAACAAGATTCAAAACAAACAGATAGCAGGCCATCCAGCCATGACCTTGTCTATATAATACAGGGGAATGGGTGGGGGGGGGGGGGGGGGGGATTTACAGAGATTTTCCTTGATTGGATTGTTATGTATGACCTAAAATTGCATGCAGGGGAATGTGCTTTCACTAGGTTTTTCCCGAGGAGTGCCAAAGCAATTAAACTACTACTAACTGTACACTGTGTTTATAATCGGGCTGAGATGTATCACTGTCTCTCTCCGGATTGCCATTATCTGCCTTTTTGTTTAAAAAAAACAAGTCAGTGTTGATTTGTGTGTGCTGGAGAGCTGTTTGACTTCAATAAGAAATTTACGGTTGATTTCTCTCAGTCCCTCAGGAATGTGTTGCTGCCGCGAGAGAGAGAAACGTTCAATTTGCGAGAGAGAGAGAGAGGCTCTAACTAATTATTTTACAGCACCACCCTGTGGATCATCGATTATTCACAGGCGCTGGCAGGAAAACAAATAAATGAGCCAAGCTCATCATTAATAATAATGCATAATAATAAATAATAATAATAATCCTTGCATTGGATGCAGGAACCAGGGGGTTGGGGGGCTGGGGGGGTGAGGGAGGAGATGAAGGGCTACCCCGGTAGAAGAGGAAGTTTCTTCAAGTGTGATCTGAAAAATGCTAATGTAATATTTACTACAGTGTATTGTGGATATATCGTGTCAGCTCTGAAACAAACTCGCTTCTAACTTTTACCGAAAAACGAGATACTGTGGAATTCACGTGAACTATTTGGGTGAATTCTCTGATGTGAGGACATACGTGGCTGTAGTATTAAGGATTATTTCCCCTCTCAAACCCCACCCCACCCCACACCACCTAACCCCCCCCCCACCCCATTTGCTGTGGACAAACTTTGCTATCAACCCTTTGCTAGCAAGGCTGTGTATATATAATCCCAACATTGCACCAACTCCACTAAAAACTGGAGGTGAAATTGGGTGGGGGTGGGGAGTGGGTGGAAAGATGCACTTTAAGTTCTTTGTTCTCTTTATTGGTTCTGTAATAAACGATCTGGAGCGAGTGATATCTCCGAAACTCCGGCCTGAAAAGCAAAACAAACTATTCAAAACAGCCGCGGAGGAGGGGACCACCAAGGAAGCCGACAGCTTATCGTCCAGGAATAAGCCTTCAGGCCATGTCGGAGATAAGAGATTGACATGAAGAAGGAGAAGGACGATCTCTCCTCAGGAGGACTCTACCGTCTTGACCATGTTCACTTGGTGACGTCCAGGACCTTAAGTGGATGATTGCTGGTGTATCTCAAGGGTATACGTCTAGATTTCGAGCTATTCTGGACAATACTGATGTAGTTAACGAGAGCTCTCTAACCATCCCACCCCACTCCCTCCCACCCCTCCCCCCACGCATGTGTTTTATGTAGGATCAGCCGTTGACTTTGTGCTTTTAATCAAACAACCTCAATTATCTTCTTTTGTCTCCAACTCTGGATGTCGAGTTTTCCGCAGTTCTCCACAAAGAGCCCACAGCAAATCCACTGCAACGTTTCATTCCAACGTGTTTGAAGGAGATTGCCAAGTTTTCAAAAATGCCAGATACGTTGAGTAAAGTAAAAATCTAGAGCGGGGTAGAAGTTATCTGTTCAAAAACCCACGTTTACACGTATATCCGGTTATTGGTACAATAATAACGATGATAATAATAATAATACACGTATAATAATGATAATAATATAAACGCACAAGAAAAGGATAAGAATAGCCAAAGGTTTTCTTTGAAACCAAACAGCCAAAAGTGGGAACTTTCTTGCCAACAAGGACTGAAATGCTTTCGTAAAAAAAAAATGCTCTGATTTTCTGGCTATTAAAGTAGATTTGTTAAAAAAAAACACTGTACAAAACGTGTAATTTAATGCTCTGACTACACTGTTTTGCAGGCACATTTTTAAGCGTTTTGTCGACTTACTTCCTCGATGGCCCTTACATATGGGACGCTGCAGACTTGAGAAACGGCCAAAAGATTATGAAGTATTCTGGATCGGTTGCAAAAAGTGTAATGATTCATGAGTTTCCCCCCCCACTCCCCCCCCACTCCTCCCCTCTCAACAAAAAAACTTTTCAACCGTCCCAAAAAATAACCACAAGAGTTTAATGCCATATCCTTGCCTAATAATCATGTCACAAGTGGGAAAGCCCAGGCAAGTCAAATGCTTTTTAGAAGATCTTTCTCAAGAGTCAATCAACTCGCTAACATACAACGACTGTACAGCAGTAAAGAGTATATAACATCTTCCCCTGGAACAATTCATTAGGATTTTCCAGGGTTTAAAAACCTTATTTTGAAATAGGAAATAGCATTTTATATTTCTCGCTTGAAAATCTACGTTGGTTGGATGGAAGCCTGGGCCATGCTATACGCACAGGCAGCTGACTTGCTCGAGAATCTCCGAGCGAGCTGAACTCAGATAGCTCAACAGCTATAAGAACATAAGAATTAGGAGCAGGGGTAGGCCATTCAGCCCCTCGAGCCTGCATCAAGGACTATCCCTTTTCATATCCTGGCAAATTCAAGGGATTATTAATTCCCCTCAAGGAAAAGCCGTCTGGCAATCAACTAACAACCGGGTTCCTACTTACTGTCAGATTCTTACCCTCACTCTGAGACGTCGTCCGGCATTCTGGTGGAGGGCACTCGATAAATCCAAGTTGTTGTTGTGGTTGTTGTCAGCAAAGGCGTGTGAAACTCATTAAAGTCACTGATCAGGAATGGTTAAGGCACAATGGCAGGAATTGGGTCCCCACACCGAGCTTATAAAATGGCCACGACAGCACGAGGAACTCGCTTTCCTTTTCCGTCACACGCAAAGCTAAAGGCCGAGTTAGTCTGATTTGTTCGTGACATTTCAGATCTGATGTTTTTACGATCGACCAGAGAATTAAAAACATACTTCGCCTGAAGGAAATATAGGGAGGGATCAATTCCCCCCCAAAAAAACAAGGAATTGCATACATGGATAAAACCTCAAGATCTTAAAAATTTCCAACCGGCTGTTATTATTATTATTTTTATTAGTTGTATTATTAATATTATTATTATCCACAAAGATCAATAAAGAAGATTCTGTGTTTATGTAGGATTTCCACGTTTTAAGATCGTGTCTGGGAAATTCTAAGCAGTTGAGAAGCAGAGAGTTGATAAACCATTGATAACTCAGATAAACCCAAACGCAACAGAAAGCCGGAGGTTACATTTAAAAACGAGGGCACTATCTTCAAGAGGCCCGTGCGTTGGCCAAAAGCCTTTAGTTTTTGTTGAATTGATGTCACTCCGACTTGTGCTTGATATTAAATGAAGACAGATTCACCAACATATCTTCATGAAGATTAACGTTTCTTTTCTCTTGCCAATTTCCCCCCCCCCCCCCACACCTCCACCCCCCCACCCACCACTTTCCCCATTCCAACCATCTGCAAATATACAGCAACTGCATTTAGCAACACTGTGGTGCACTGTACTTACTGTGACGCTCCCTTTGGTACGAGTCAAAAAGAAAAGTTTGTTTAATAATAATAATTATTATTATAATAATGAAAATCCCTGCATTTGATATAGCGTTTTATCACATCTCGGAAACGTCTCAAAACGCTTTGCGGAATATGCCTGCAAAGTGAATTTGACTGTGTATTTGTGGGCGAATCGAGGGGCAGCCAATTTGCGCACAGCAAAATTGCGTATCCCCACGCAAACAGTCGCGGTTTTGAGTGTCTAAATTATTATTATTTTTGTTTCGAAGGAATTATTCTGAAGGCACATCAGTGAGCAACATAGGACGGACGAACGGGTTTTTAAAAATGGAAATACGACGTCATCTTTCAAGCTTCAAGCTTTTCCCTGGGATCCGATGTTGTCTCAGAACGTAGCTCTCTCGCTTTCTGCCGCGGAGTTTCAGGCGCAGATGTTACCACTTCAACCTTCTTGAGATTGAACTTTCTCTTTGGTGAGCTTCGCATTGAAGAAAATCAAACCCCGAGCCTCTATTTTTTTTTCTAACGTTCAAATCGTGCCTGTCAACTTGTCCTGTCCACTTAAACACAAACTGTTTTTTTCGCCCCCCCCCACGCCCCCCCACAGAGAGAGACACTAATGGGTGAGAGAAGGAGGAAATGACACAGAGAAAGAGGTGGGAAAATGGTAGGGTGGGCAGGTATGGAACACACCAGATGGAAAGTTCATAAATCTCGCTTGCTCGTTGAAAATAAATGAGTGTGATGGATCGACACAGAGTACTTGTCTGGTTGAGGCAACCCACACAGCCTGCAGAGAATGTGATTGCATTGTCAAGTCAAGTGGGTGCTTGGCTAACTGTTAATACCTGCATTGGATCAGACCTGCCATGTAATATTACGTATACCATCAAAACCATTTTACAAAATCCATCAATTTCACCAAGAAGTTTCTTTTTAAAATCTCGCCTTTCCTCCCACATGCCTCAACACCCACTCACCCACCCCTCCATCCCCCACTCTTTCTCTCCCCACCCATCCACCTCGACAGTCAGTCAACTCAACAGCCTAAATAGTTGTTAGTGAGAGACCCAAAGCCTTAGAGTTGACGATGATGCTCAGGAAGGGAATGGTTGCCTTTGCAGTGGCCAGGGTTTTACGAAAAGCCCACACTACTGCTGAGAAAGAAACGATGATTAAAAAAAAAAACAGCTTCACTTGCTAAACACTTTCTTTCTCTCTTTATTGGGTGATTCTCTCCATCTAAGACAGACAGTCAGACTCTTTGCCATGCCATGCCCTGCCCTGCCCTGCCCTGCCCTGCCCTGCCCTCACTCCCTCTCCCTCTCGCCTTCTCTGTAAAACAGCCGAGGCTCTCTGAAGCGTGGGAAAAGTGTGGAATTTGATTTGTGCTTGTGCAAAAACCAATAAATTCCCTCAGTCCGGCCTGTCCAGAGCCATGACCACCCATAGGGAATGAGCTTTGATGTCACCTCAGCAAACGCCCCTACGCTACGGCTTCCCCTTCATCCCTATAATTTCTCTGAAATTAAATTAAAATTTTGTTGCTATTTTCTACTCTCTCTCCTCTGTACCAGGCATGCCTCAGCATCTCCTCAAAAGGGCAGCTCAGCCAAGAGCCAGATGTCTGCTAATCTGACTATACAACAAGCCACCCAGGGGAGACCTGTCCTTCTATGTTTCCTACTCTTTCCCCCACAACCCCCACTCCCCTCCCCACCCCCTCACTCCCTCCCAATCACCATAACACCTCCCTGGACCCTCACTCCCCCACCCTCCCTACCTCTCTCCCTCCCTCCCTCCCTCCAACCCACCCAACCCACCCAGCCCGCCTTTGGCTCCAACCCATAACTTATGACTGAAGCCAGAACAGGAACTCAACACTGTGGGGAATTAATGGATGCAAATCTATGTCCAAATTTCTCTGTGATGATTACATCGCTGGACTCCGTCAAGGCCTGGTTCTGAAAGCCGGGCGGCGTTTGATTCTGTTGTTTGGAGGAAATGGTTCCAGGCTCAAGTCCAACTGGGTCTACATATTTCCAGCAGTCGGCATTATCGTATCTGGAAAAGGCGAAACTTTTTAACCCTATAAAACTGTTAGACGCACAAAGGCGACTGCCATTCCATTCGTCCATTATCCCCGTTCCCCCGAACGACGCTACCCGAGAAAAACACTCCAAAAAAACTGCCACGTCAACTATTGGAACCATTACAGAAAGGAACCCTAATCTCTGCTACTCACATGCCCGGGTGTCACTGTGTCTCTCTGCCAGCCCAGGACAAGTCTCGGGGGAAATGATAATAACGATGGTAACAGAGTTAGCGTGGGAAGCGACAACAAATGGCCGTGTTTACACACGGTCTGTCCTTCACGTCAGGCTGACGTCCTAAGTCGGGATCAGTGGGGATGGAGGGCGGGGAGGGTTAGGGTAGGAAAAGAGGCCGGGGTCCGATGGAATGGTGGAACGGACTCTGAGGGGCTGAATGGCCTAACTCCTGCTTGCTCCTATGTTCCTGTAGATACACGGACCTCTCCACGTTTGGTCCAGACTCTCCTTGTCAGCTCAACAGGTTTAGTCGGGTATCACGTGGCTGAGCAAATAAACAAAAATGAAGATAAATCCTCAATCCTCACAGTAGGACTCGGATTATGATGGTGTCACTCGGTGAAACAGTGGGTTTTAATGTCCAGTAAACGAACATTCCCTCCTGCTTTATTCAGGTGAACATTAACGACAAGCGCTTTGAGACACAGACTAGTAGACGAGAAAAGCGCCGTGTCAAATGTAAAGATTATCATTATTATGATGATTTATCAAAACATGGGGGGAAACTACTGTGTAATTTGTCTGGGGGAGGGACGTTTAATGAATAACTTCTCCGCGGTCATGAAAATCACCCACACCAAACCCCACCCCACCCCCTCCCCCACCCCCACCCCCACCACAATTTCTACAAAATGGTTTGTAGCGACGATATTCGAATTTGTAATTTTCGAATGGACGTGTCGGAAAGAACGAAACGTTTATTCTTCTCGAGATAAGTGCGGCCATTAATTTTCAGCTGAGAGAGAAAGAAAGCCTTGTTTACGGCCCCCGACGTGGCAATTGCTAAACATCTGAAGCACAGAGCCCGATTACGTTACAAATCACTCCGTCTGACAACTGTTAAACAAGCCAGAGAAACCGAAACCCCACTAAGCATGTGCTGGTGAATACTGCGTCCGTTTAAACCCTCAGAGAGAAAAAAACAGGATTAAAAATGATCTGAGATCCAGAACCTTTCCTCGACTAGTACGTAAAAATAAAACGGCAGGTGGGTAGGGAGTGGGACACATACACACACACACACCACACTCACACTCACACTCTCAATGAAGTGCCCTATCTCTGCCCTGATACAGGTTAAATCCTTGGTTCTGTTTCCGCACTGAATATTATTGTAGAAACTGGGGAAAGGTGTTTTTTTAAGAGAGAATGTGGCTCCCAGAATAGTTGTATTACTGTCTAACAGCACTTTAAATATCTATTGATGAAAACCTCGGTACAATTTACACTCACGGATTGTGTGGGAGAGAACGAGAGAGAAAGAGAGGGAGATAAACACACACAAACACACAGACACACATGTACAGATTCATTATACTGAGGCATGGAAATCCAAACACCCTGAATGTTCCCACATTAATCTGCTTAACAATAATAATCCTCGCGTTCAGACATAGCGCCCGGTCACATACTTCGAGATGTCTCAAAGGCCTTCACAGGACAGACTGCAAAGTGAATTGACTGTGTATTTCACATCGATTGTTCGCGTTGATGTGAAGTGGAGCTGAGCTCAGCCGAGGCTCGAACGCAAGGATTATTAGTGGCGGAGGTGAGATGCTGAACGCGACACATGTTTCATTTCGACGTCCAGCCAACATATCCTTCTCAGCCAAACTCGCCACAGAATCCATAGGCATCTCATCCAGGTGCAGAAATGGAGCCTTGTTGTGAAACCTACTCAGGAATGTCGTGTGAGATCCTTTCAACTTTATGATGCAAACACTGTGATGTGAAAGGACGACGGGGGATGGGTGTGTGGGGGGGGCGGGGGGGGTTATGTGGGGGCTGGGATTTGGGGAGAGGTGGGGGAGAGTTGTGGGAGGATAGAGAGTGAAGGAGGGTCTGGACATCGATGGCACAGCCAGTGGTTGTGGTTTCACAGCGCTATCTAAGAGAGTTATCCAAGCTACAGAATTCTGGTTTGGTCAGCCTGTGTCTGACACTCGTCACCATTTGCTTAAGAGTCTCCGGACTCCCAAACTGAGATTTCCGTTGCCTGAAAAGGTGGTGGAGGCCGATTCGATAACAGCTTTTAAAGGAGAATTAGATCTTTATTTAGGGAGAACGGGTCTGTTAGGTTATGGGGGGACAGTGCAGGGCAGTGGGATTGAGTTGCTCTTTGCAAAGGCACAGACTAGATGGGCCGAATGGCCTCCTTTTGTGCCGTAAAATTCTATGGATCTATGATCCTGCCCTGACCGCCCCACCCCCCCCACCGCACTTGTCCCTACCTAACTGTACAGTGCCTTGGGATGTCCTCTCGACGTGAAAGGCGCTATATAAATATAAGTTTTGATTGATTAATTGATTGATTGATTGATTGTGATATTGCTGTTGGACACGATGAAGACGTGGCTGGAATGGCATACTGTATGAGTAAGAACTTGTCTGTTTATGCTGGTGAGGTATGAGGATGTCTACAGATTAGACACTCAGGCTAGAGAGCTCTCCAGAGACTATAACAGAAAGGCAGAAAGAGAGAGAGAAGCAGACTCAGACACAGACAGATAGAAAGGAAGAAAGATACAAACAGACAGATAAAGACCAGATAATGGTAAATAAGTGATGAGCCACAGAGGAGAGGGCGACAGCCTTTTTTAAAATACAGTAGATTATTTTTGCTAAGACTGGAGTAAGGGGAGGAGGGGATGGGAGGAGTGGTGGTGGTGGGGGGGGGGGAATATGAGTCATTATTGGTGATGGATTTCCGCATTCGTGGAGCTCCTGTGTAGCTCGGTGCTTAGAGCACTCGCCTTACAAGCGAGAGACCTGGGTTCGATTCCAGGCAGGTCAGGGCGAAACCTTGGGCAAGTTTCCTTACTCCACACACACACACACACACACACACATGCCTGATAATAATCCCTCAAAACAAACAATAATAAAAATGATCATATCAATCTTCGACTATTTGTTTGTGTGTGGGGGGGGGACGCTGCTGTGCGCAATTGGCTGTCGCGTTTCACCCACAAATATATATACAGTCAATTCACTTTACAGCATAATCCGTGAAGCGCTTTGTAGATGTTCTCGAAGAAGACGTGAAAAGCCACTACTATATCAAATGCAAGGATGATTACTACAGTATTATTACTATTGGTTTAGACCTAGCTACCATTGCACTAATTATTATTATTCTTGTTATGTGTCAGACAACTGGCTGGGCAAACAGAAAAAATCAATGGTGACATTCTCCGTATGTAATCTTGTTGTTGTTGTTGTTGTTGTTGTATTCGGCAGCTCTGGAAGTGGGTGAACGGCGGAGACTTTTGAGCGCGCAATGGACGCCCCCGCGAATAACGTGACAAATTGACCGACTTGAACACCTCTGTGAAGATACGGACGAGAATACCATACGCCGACATCTGCTTCCTTGCTTGGCAGAGAGGAACGAAAAAAAATCCCATTGCCCTGCAAATGATACTCGACTTGCATTGGAGTAGGTCACTGATAAGATCAGCCCAAACATTGGTGCCAAGGATTCTCCCTCATCCCCCACCCCTCCACCCCTGACATTAATGTCGGAGAGAGAAAGAGCGCTTGTTAAAACTGTATTTTTTTTTTGGTGGGGTGGGGGCGTTGAAGTTGGTTGCTTTTGGAGAAATTCCACGTATCTTCCAGGCTGTGTGTGTGGTTCCTTTGTTGTCCTCAGAAGTATATCTTCGGGGGTTGTGTCAATATATTTCCCCAGCATCACTCACAGCGTGCAATGTTCTCTCTCTCTCTCTCTCTCCCAGTGTGTGTGTATGTGTGTTTGTGTGTGTGTGTCTCTTCCATAAATGGTAGTTTGTACATTCTGTCCCTTTATCTCACTCATCTGTTCCACGAAACAACAGAGAGAGACAGAGAGAGAGAGAGAGAGAAAGAGAGAAAAATGATGTGCTTTCAGCTGTGAGATGCGCAAACAGTTCAAAGCTCAAACCTATTCCAGGACCTATTAAGCTAGAAACTCCATCTGTGGACACCTAATGTCATCCATTCCATTTCCCCTGCTTTTCTCTCACACTTTGGCTGCAGGAATATTCATTGGCTTGAGCAGGAAACGATGAAGAACTGAGAAAATTGTCACAGGATAAAGTTCCATCCATTAATTCCCCCACAACCCCCCCCCCCCCCCCACAACCCCCCCCCCCCCCCCCCCCACCTCCCTACCCTCTACCCATTTGCGTTTTATCGCTCGTGTGAAAGATTTGGCTGGTTGGAGACGCTACTTCAGTGAGCGAGCAGTAAACTTGTGGGACCAGGATAGCTCCTCTAGGGAGCTAGACTGCGGAAACAGAGGCAAATGTGAGATGGAAGTCGGTCTTCTCTCACCAGCAAATTCTTATGTTCTCACTCGTTTGCCAAACAACTATCATCCCAAGTTTCATATAAACTTTTCCCAGAGATAACTCGGTCCACATCTGAATCCATTCCCATGCTAAGTAGGTGTCTGGCTGACTGTGAGGTCCTATTATTTTTCACTGCGTCGTAATACTTTCACGGCATTCAGACGAGCAAACTATGGCCTTGACAAGGTGATTTGGCCCAGGCCATTGTCAGTTGGATTCCAACCACATCGTATATTAGCCGGCCACCCAGATATGCAACAAACGATCATGAAGTCTGTGGAAATATGTCAATAATTAAGTCGGTTTTATGATTAAATCATGTTTCGTCCAGAAAACATACAGCCAATTCACTTTACACTGTGTCCCGCGAAACGCTTTGAGATGTCTGGAAGACGCGACAAAGGCGATGTATCAAATACAAGGATTATTACCTTTTTTTATAATTATAATTGTTGGGTGGTGGGGGGTGGGGGGTGGGGGGTGGGGGGGTAGGGGCCACAAACCAGGTTAGTGTAAAACCAGCCAGTCACTAGCTCCTTTGCTAACGTCTCCCAAATTGATAAACCAACCTGTTGCCGAGACGAGCTGAGAATAGTGTGTCAGTCAACATAACCAACTTCATTTCTGTCATTTCTGGGCGTCAAAAAAGTTACCCCCCACCCCACCTCCTCACCCAGGGACGAGTTGAAATCCTACCGTCTTTCCACAACCCCGACAAAATGAGACATAAAAAGCATCAAATTCCTGTCCAGTAATATGGTTTCCTCTATGACCTCGTCACTTTGGATGGACCTTGATTGTAAATCCCTGGAACCTTTCCCGAGGTATCTGGTTACTGTGGAGAAGAAGCTTTTGATGGCCTCTGTGACTGTTTGACTCGATGTAGGCAATGCGCTGCTCCCATCGGAACCCTCTTTGTAATCTTGCAAAACCTCACAGTTTACTGTAAAAGGCAATATGTGGGTGAAACCACAAAGAATGCACATCTGGTCCCTGTTCTTTCCCATCCTCCCAACACGCTAACCTTGGTGCAAAGCCCCTGCGAAGAGTCAACCGGGAAACTGTGACGGACTTGTTAATAATAATGATAATAATAATCCTTGCATTTTGATGTGGCTTTTCACGTTCTCTAGACCAGCGATTCTCAACCAGGGGTACATGTAATTACTACTCAAAATGACTTCCAGGGGGTACAGATGGAGACACATTGATGTATTTCGCTCTCTTATTTAATGTTTTATAGCTATTCCAAATTGTATATTTAACTGTTATTCCCCTGGTTGTGTATGTCGCTAGTTATTTTGTTTGTATAAGAAAAGCTTGGTCATAAAGTGCAAGTGGAATGAGGAGGGTGGTGTGTGTGTGTGTGTGTGTGGGTGGTTGGTTGGTGGGGTACACGATAATGTTGAAAATTAACAAGGGGTACATTACTGAAAAGTGTTGAGAACCACTGGTCTAGACTATGTCTCAAAGCGCTTCACAGAATATACTGTAAAGTGAATTGACTGAAGATTTGTGGGCGAAACGCAAACAGCCGATTGCGCACAGTAGTATCCACCACAAACAGTCGTGGATTGACATGACCAATTTTATGATTGTGTTGTTTTTTGGAGGGATTATAGTTAGGTGTGCGTCTGGAGTAAGGAAACTTGCCCAATCTGCCTGAATTCGAACACAGGTCTTGCGCTTGTAAAGCGAGTGCTCTAACCCACTGAACTCCAGGAGCTCCAGTGAGGTGACGGGAGAGGCAGAGAGAGGCAGAGAGTGAAACTTTCAAGGCTTTCCATTCTTAATCGCTATCCAATAATCCTTGCGCCGATATCGGGCTGGAAACAAAATCAGGTTTCAACTGCGACACCCCCTTCCAAGAGAATAAACCTGTCAGATTGACATAAGCAAATTGTCACTCGGAAACAAATGAGATTGGCTAAATCGATTGGATTGCCTTGGTATTTACCTGGAAATATGTATTGAGAGTTAAATATAGCTTTCGAGTAATCCTGGTGAAATCAGAAACCGGATGTTTCTCTTCCCAGCGCTGCCATTTATTATTATAACACAAACTAGATGACACTGGCCCCAAACCTGGAAACCTATTATCAGATAAGTTACACTCCATACTGGCCGGTTTGATACTCTTGCACTGACTGTTATGTTTCACGGTGGGTGGGTGAGTGAGTGGGAGGGAGGTTACAGTGTGTTGGAAAAGGATTTGGAGAGGAGAGAGTTTAACCACAGATATTTTCTAACTGTTTGTTTCTGTACCTGTTTGGGGTTGTTCCATCTCTCACAGACTGTGAATATCTGTGGGAAAGCATTGCGAAGCGTTTTGTTTTTCCACATTTTGTAAGATCAGGCTAATTTATAATTTAGTAATGATATATGATTTATATTCACCGATATAATGATGTATTATTTATGATTTAGCAATTTATAAATCGCCTTTCGCCCACAAAATACGCAGCCAATTCACTTCACACCCGACACCTTACATTCACTTGTATATTTCTGTGAAGTGCTTTGGTGAGACGTCTCAAACAAATTAATAATAAATAATAATCCTGGCGTTTGATATCGCGACTTTTCACATCTTATCGACGTCTCAAAGCGCTTCACAGAATGTATTGTAAAGCGAATTAACTGTATATATTTGTGGGCGAAATGCGGCAGCCAATTGCGCACAGCAGCGTCTCCCCCCCCCCCCCCCACACACAAAAACAGTCGTGGATTGAAATGACCAATTTTATTATAGTTATTTTTTGGAGGATTATTAGGCGTGTGTGTGGAGTAAGGAAACTTGCCCAAGGTTTCGTCCTGATTTGCCTGGATTCAAACACAGGTCTCTCACACTTGTAAGGCGAGCGCTCTAACCCACTGAGCTACAGGAGCTCCACAAACAGGTGATAAGGCGTGATATCGAGTGCCAAGGATTATTTTTATTTAACTGTATTGTTATCCAGCAGTGCAATAGAGTGCACTCTGACATTCCCAAGCCTTTGTCTCTTGCCGACCTGCATCCGAAATTCTCCAATGGAGTTAGGTAAGGGAGGGAGCGGGAGAGATCAGATCGAGGTTTATACCTCCAGCATTCCTGGAGGTATTTTAAAGTGTAAAGGTGCACTTAGTTGGAACTCTTATTTAGTTTGGAAACTCTACACAGCCCGGTGATGGGTCAGACTGACACGCGGCTGACACAAACAAACCTTTTACCCGTTATCTCAAAAAGCCTGTTGAATACTTGCTCCCACATTTATTGGAGGAGCCGCGAGATTGCTAGTGCAATCAGAAATCTTACGTTTGATCTCTAGCGTCTTATCACCTGTTTGAGCCGTCCCAAAACTCTTCACAGAATAGTCAGTCAGTGAGTCAGTCATTCAGTCAGTCAGTCAGTGAGTCAGTCAGTCATTCAGTCAGTCAGTCAGTCAGTCAGGTTGTTATGGTTTTCTTAGCAAAAAATACCACTTCAATAAATTTTGGGGGATATCAGATTTTTCTCTTCCTACATTAAAATGATCAGTTTACAGTTGCCAAAGAAGCGGCTGGCTGTTTGGCGGAGGCTGTCGCACAGTCACTCAGCTCCGCTGGCAACAAACATGCCAATTTGGGAGACTTTAGGAGCGAGAGATTGGGGAGGCCAGAAGGCGAGGGGCAGGGGGAGGCGGTGGGTGGGAGGGGGGGGGGGAGGGTGTTTGGGGGGTGGGGGGGGAGGGGTGAGGGCAGAGGCTTGGTGGTTGGGTGGGTGATGGGGGACGAGATCAACTTCGGATTTTTCTGGTAACAAAACTTCACGCAATCGTGATTCCATTGAATCTAATATCACTACAGAAATAATAATAATAATAACAATAATCTGATCATTCAACCCACCCCTGCTGTGTTTCCCCCGCCCCACACAAAAATACACAGTCAATTGACTGATGAGGCTATGTGTCAAATGATAAAAAAATTTATCACTACATAATAATAAATTATGTGTTCTAGTTTTGCCATTGATTTCTTAACATGTTTTTTTTTAACGTCGGGCTTTCCTTCAATGCTTTTTGAAGTGTTTTAGTTAGGAGCTAGGGAGTGGAGGAGGTGGGGGCGTATCATGCCTGCCTGGAATAAATTCCCTAGCAAATAAGTTGATGAGAATCTTTCTTTCCCCCTCCACCCACCCCCCCCCATTCCAGTGTTTGTTTGTGTGTGTAGAAAAAAATAACGCACACACTAATGTGATTTGACTCACTGCCTCTCTCAACGTACACACGCACACACAAGATCGATAGTAGTTTAAAACCAACACGCGCACATATTCTGAAACAGTCACGTTGTGTTAACATGGTGTAAAACAATTCAAACGCGTTTGAAACTAGAACAGTTTTATTTTGAAAATGGTTGTTATCAAACGATCTGTCTTTATAAATAGCCATTAAACATTAGGATCGGGGGGGGGGGGGGGGGGGGAAGGGAGGGAGGGGGGGGGGGTGTTGGTACATGGTTTTCAATGTTTACTCCGTCACTTGCCATGGTTTCCGTCCCATTCGCAAACAAGTTATACAACACAGTACACTTCCCAGAGGCTGCCAGTAAAGTTATCCGCGGTTAAATCAACTTCAATCGATTTTTTTTTTGGGGGGGGTGATGGGGGTTTGGTGGTGGGGGGGTTGGGTGGGGGGGGGGACAGACGGACACTGGCCTTAAGGTTACTGTCTATTTCCGCAACACGGAAGAACAAATTTTTATTGATTTTTTCCACTCGAAAACGTGAAAAGACGGATTGGATTCCACGGCTGCTGATGAAACTGTCTGTACCCAAGCACAGCGGTTACGTTTGTTCATTACAACCTTGCAGAGGCACTCCGCACAGTGCCCACACCTTGTAACTCGTTCCCTGACGTTTCTGTATGTGTATGTGTGTGTTGTAACCCCATAACTCTGCTCCGTCCAGGTTAATTGGACCCCCCCCCCTCCCCACCCCCCACCCTAACCAGCCATCCCACCAACAAACTCATGCACTCCAAACCCGAATCCTGTCCCCATATTATTAATTTGCACACAGGATGAGTACAGTACACAAGTAGCTTTCGTGACAATGTTTTACAACTTGCGTTAGTGCAACATTTCAATGGAACTGATCCCTCCCTCTCACCCCCCCCCACCCCCCCCCTTTTCCCCCCCCCCTCCCCTGCCCTACCACCAACATCCCCCCAAACCCTCCTCGCTCCATCTCCCCCCCTAGCCCATCCCACCCCACACTCTGTCAAAAAATGGCCTTGGATTGAATACAACAAACATCCAGCAATAGAGGTTTCAGATGACAAGAGAGACGGAATTTGACAAAAGGAACCCATTCTGGGAAAAGTGTTAAAGATGACTATTAATACAGCAAAATCCATTAAAATGCAGAAAGGCAGACAAATGCTAACTCTAAATATAACCTGTAAATAAATACATACAATTTTAAAATGGCGGATTGTAGACGTATATACAACGTTTGGAATATTAGACACCAAATAAACCACAGTTTGCCCGTAATATATAGCTTACCATCCCAGCAAGTCTTATAGCTTTTTGGACCTGCAGTATATATCTATTACTTTGGAAACTAAAAAATATTGCAAATAAGGAATGAACGCTCTACATTAACTGTCTTTGCAGTAACTTTTGCTGAAGTTCTCTCTCTCTCTTGCAACCTTCGAAGAGATTCCTTGGGTTTAAATAATGGGAACCAGATTGCTACCACAGCCAATCAGTTTTTTTTTTCAGCAAAAAATAAATACATGACAAGCCATGAATTAAACCATGAGTTTTTTTTTCTTAAATATCAAAGCGACCCCTCTCTCTGCCCCCACCCCCCCTCGCCCTCCCTCCCCACCCCCCCACCCCCACCCCCCCCCCACTTAAGAGACATTTATTTTTCTTCCGTCAGGATTGGCGCAGAATTGTTGGTGGCGGCAGGCGATGGCGGTGGAGTGGAGTGGAGTGGAGGTGGGGAGGGGGAGGATGAGTGGAGGGGTGGGGAGAGGAGGGGGAAGTGTTTCCTGGTCAAGTCTGGGTAGAGATTGTGGGTGAGGTGGGGGCCGGTTAGCTTCTTGCCCAGATCCAGGGTGACAATGCGGAAATGCGTGATTTACCAAATTCCGAGCAGAATTTTTCGCTATATTTTTTCTCTCTCTCTCTCTCTCTCGTGATTATTTGAAAACCAAATCACCACATGTACATACGTACGTCTCACAGACTGGTAGGGTGACGTAATTTCACTCTGTCTCTCTTACTCACTCACTCTCTCTCTGAGTCTTGTCTGTTTTCGGAGTAAGTTCCAGAATAATTCCACTCATACGCCTTGGTAAACAGCTCATTTCTCCCCCCACCAACCTCAAACAGTGTGTGTGTGCGTGTGGGGGGGGGGGGGGGGGGGGGGGCTGGGGGAGAAGACAAACAAATAATAATAATACTAAATCGAGTCATTTTCTCATCCGAACCGCTGGCTGCTTCGTCTCCTGATTGGCGCCCGATGACTGCGGAGAGGTTGGCAGTGATTTGCCCCCCTACGAACCCCCCCCCCCCCCCCCCCCCCCCCCCAATCCACCCCCACATCTCCCCCTCGATCGATGTCTCGTGACGTTGGGGTGGAAGGTTGACTTGCCAGTAGAACAGGTCAGAACTGCCTCGGACCAAAGGACAGACTGTCGTCGACGACAACAACTTGGACTGATATCGTCGTGCCTCTCGCTCCCTCGCTCCTCGCCGGACGGCGTCTCAGAGCGCTATTCACAATAACAAGGGAGTGAGTTCCAGAGCTTCGGGGGGTAGTGGCTGAAGGCACGGCCGCCGATAAGTTTGACGGGTGGGTTTCCTGTGGAACTCCTCGGTGTGAGGGCGTTTGGCTGTGACGTCGGTCGATGTCTATTACCTGCACACTGTGGCTTACGGCAGAAAAGGAGGTTCCTTTTATTTACCAATCGTGGCTCTGGTGCATTTTAACGAAGTCGCAGACACTGGGTTGGCGTTGCCCGGGTGACGTTGCGTCAGTTCATGGCGTGAAGAAGAAAAGGTTGTTTATTTCTTGTTTGTTTGCGATTCTGAACAATCTGGGAGAGACTTATCTTTTCGGAATACTGAGCCCAAGTGTTTTTTATATATATATATATATCTATATATATATATATGGCAAATTCAGTTGTGTGTCTGCTTGTGTCTGTGGGTGTGGGTGTGTTGGGTGAGGGGTTGGGGGCTGAGGGAGAGAAGAAGAGTTTTTTTTTTTTGAACAGATCGATTGCCAGTTGTTCTTTTTTCCGTTGGTATCGTTTTACTTGAGTCCTCGAGTGCGGGGGGCAAAGAGGGAGAGGGCGGGCGGCGAGTGGGGTGCGTGGGGGAGGGCAAGAGAGCGAGGGAGGAAGGATGAGAGAGAGCGAGGGAGGAAGGAGGAGAGAGAGCGAGGGAGGAAGGAGGAGAGAGTGAGGGAGGAAGGAGGAGAGAGAGAGAGAGAGAGAGAGAGAGAGAGGGATTGTTGCCTTCTGCAGCTACAAGTGCTCGGAGATTGTTTATTCTCTCTCTCTCTCTCTCTCTCTCTCTCTGTGTGTTTCTCTCCGCAGGTTGGGAGGGCGGTGGGGTACGTGGGAGAGAGGGAGGGAGGGAAGGAGGGAGGGAGGAAGGGAATGAAGGAAGGAAAGGAGGGTTATTTGCAGACGAACTGATCGACCTCCTCCGTGCACTTCCGGCACTTGACGTAGCAGCACCAATGGAACTTGCAATGGCAGCGTTCGGTGCGTTGCATCTTGAACTGGTCGTAGCCTCTGCCGCAGCACATGAGCTCGCAGCCGTCCATCCCCTCCGAGGTCTTGTTACACAGTCGGCTCTGAGTGCCCAGCGAGCCCGTGCTCTCGTTCCTCACGCAGTAGTCCGGGCTCTGGTCGATGTAGACGAGGTCCAGGGTGGTGGGCGGGTTGAAGCGGCTGTTACACTGAACCAGTTTGCCGCGCGAGTTCAGCTTCATGGCAGCCGCGCTGTCGTACTTCTCCTTCAGCCCGTCCCCCACCTTCCTGAAGTCGGCCAGCTGGAGCCAACAGGTCTTCAGGCTGCAGGAGCCCGACACGCCGTGGCATTTACAGGCTAGGTCGGCCAGGTTATACACCGTCTGTAAACACACACGCACACGCAAGCGCACACACACGCACCACGCACACACACACACACGAGCACACATGCGCGCACGCACGCACACACACACACACACACACACACACAGAGCAAGGGGGAGAGGCATCAGGTACATGTTATATACTGCACTGCACACAGCGAAATAATAATAAATAATCCTTGCATTTCATCTAGCACTTTTCACATCTTATCAACGTCTCAAAGCGTTTTTTTTTGAAGGATTTTTATTAGGCATGTGTGTGTATGCGTGTGTGTGTGTGTGTATGTGGAGTAAGGAAACTTGCTCAAGGGTTTCGCCCTGACCTGCCTGGATTCAAACACAAGTCTCTCACGCTTGTACGTACCTATGTATGTACGTAGGTACATAGGTGTTTCGCCCCTAACACTAACGTACGGTCAATTCGCTTTACGGTATATTCGGCGAAGGGCTTTGAAACGCAGTCTAGAAGACGTGAAAAGCGCGATATCAAATGCAAGGAGATTTATTATTATTATTATTATAGCAATAACAACAGTAATACATAATCATCTTAATTATCGTGCGTTTGATACAGAGCCATAGCACCTTGTTCAGACGTCTCAAAGTCTTTATTTATTATTATTTATTATATATAGCAGCCATGCTCCCTCTCTCCCTCCGCCCCCCCCTCTCTCTATATATAATATATTGTAAATAATAATAATTCCCGCAGGTGATGCAGCGCCTTGTCACCTCGTTAAAGACGCCTCAAAACGCTTCACAGAATACACTCTAAAGAGAATTGACTGCATTATTTTGTGGTGAAACGCGGCAGCCAATTTGCTCACAAACCACAAACAGTCATGGATCGAATAATGCATTCAGGTACACGGGCAAAAACACGCACACAGAAACACACACACACACACACACACACACACACGAGAAGAGCCTGTGAAGGTGATGGGAAGAGTTTCTGGGTGGGTCTGGTTCCCAGAACAATATTCCAGCATTCCCGAGGCCAGGAAGGGACAGTTTCACAAGACAGGGCTGTCAGTCAGTCTGTGGTTCTCTTCTCACTCAGTCCTGCCCAACTTTCTCTCAAATTTAAAGCGCAATACAGTACTGTATACAGTACCAACTGTTTATTTTATTGAAGTGTGTCTAACGCCACCGTGCCTATATTTCTGATGTATTCTAAACACAA
>CM068753.1:2438372-2542381 GCA_035084275.1 Hydrolagus colliei
TGCGGAAATCCTTTTGGGACTCTGCGGCTAATCTAGGGTTGGGAGGCTGGCACATGTTCAAACAAAATTCAGACCCAAAGTGGATCAGTCTGCCCCTAATGATCGAGCCCTGCCTCATCACAAACAAGATCCGCAAACAACACAGGCCTGCGCAGGCTGCTCGATGTGGAGTTCCTGTAGCTCAGTGGGATAGAGCACTCCCTCCCTCCCTCCCTCCCTCCCTCCCTCCCTCCCTCCCTCCCTCCCCCCTCCCTCCCTCCCTCCCTCCCTCCTCCCTCCCTCCCTCCCTCCCTCCCTCCCTCCCTCCCTCCCTCCCTCCCTCCCTCCCTCCCCTCCCTCCCTCCCTCCCTCCCTCCCTCCCTCCTCGCTCGGTCGCTCGCTCGCTCGTCGTGTCAGTGTGAAAACCTGTGTTCGAATCCAGGCAGATCAGGAAAAACCTCGGGCAAGTTTCCTTACTTCACACAAGTGCACACACGCCTAATAATAATCCCTCCAAAAAAACCATAATAATAAAATTCATAATTTCAACCCCGACTGTTTGTGGGGGGGACGCTGCTGTGCGCAATTGGCTGCCGCGTTTCGCCCACAAATATACATACAGTCAATTCATTTTACAGTATATTCTGTGAAGCGCTTTGAGACACAGTCTAGAAGACGTGAAAAGCCGCTATATCAAATGCAAGGATTATTATTATTATTACATGAACAGTCAGCGTTGTCAGTGGCATTTGATATGAATGAAACAGTGTCTATGGGACCCTTAAACAATCCTGTGATATTTTCCTCCAGTGTGAATTACAACACAACGGGGGGGGGGGGGTGCTTATTGAACGTTAAAACCGCGAGAAAAAAAAGGGAGGGTGGGGTGGGGGGCAGGGGCGCATGTTTCTGCGATTTGCTTGGCAGCTGCTGAATATCAGCTCGATGTTAAACTGCAAAGAAAACTATTAACAAATCTGGAACTTTTACGAATCAAGATATTCTGATGTGCGGCCAAATTTGTAAGAACAAAAAAAAAGCAAAAAAACCGAAGAGACAGAGAGAGAGAGAGAGAGACAATGGGAATCTGCGGCAGCTTTGAGAGCTTCGGATAATGGCAGCCACACAAAGTAGATACCGCAACATGAAAGCAGCCTCCGCCTTTCATGTGAGTGGAAGAGGACACTCGCAAAAATGTTTAGGCTTGGCTTTTTGTTTTGCCGTTGTTGAGCAGATGCCGTCTTGTCGGCGGTTCAGATGAATCGATGGCTCCTGGTTAAAGACAAGACTTGACTGCAACGTCCACGGTTCTAAACGGACATTCGTAAATGTCGCGAATGAAAATATTGACGATTGGACACTCGATGAAAACGAGTGATAATAAGAATAATATTTGGTCACTCAATCCAAGCCTCGGCTGGCTGTTTGCAGGGTGGTGGGGGTGGGGGGTGGGGGGGGGGGTGGACACGACGCTGCTGTGCGCAAATTGGCTGCCGCGTTACGCCCAGAAAACATACGGTCGATTCACTTGAATTCTGAGAAGCGCTTTGAGACGTCTCGAAGACATGAAAATGCGCTACATTAATTGAAAGCATTATTTTTATTATATTATAAAGGATTTGGGAGACAAAAGCAGAAGTCTACCCAATCACATGTGAAGTATGTGTGCGTAACAAGCTATGTAACACGCTTCCCTCCCTCCCTCGGGGGTTGGGAAAGAAGGCGGGGGGGGGGGTGGGGGGGGGGGGAGGGGGGTGGTTGTTGAGAGAGGAGAGAGTCTATGATTGGCGTTTGTAGTACTTTGTTCAAATATTCCACTTGACCAGGTTAACTTGTTTGTTTCAGAGATGAGAAGCTCACCTCACCTCGCCTCGTACAAATTTTTTTTTTTTTTTTCGCTTCCTGTGTCAGAGAAGCTGCAATCAAAGGAAATTTAAATGTAGAAGTCTGTGGATTGATGATATTTTTCATACTGTGGTGAGAGGTTCAGTGGAGCCCTGTAGCTCAGTGGTTAGAGCACTCGGCTTACAAGGCGAGTGAGAGACCTGGGTTCAATTCCAGGCAGGTCAGGGGGGAAACCAGCTACCTTACTCCACACGCCTGATAATAATCCCTTGAAACCAAAACAATAATAAATTGGTCCTTTCAATTCACGACTGTTTATGGGTGGGGGGGGTTCCGTTGTGCGCAACTGTCTGCTACGTTTCGCCCCACAACATGTACCGTCAATTCACTTTACAGCACATATATTCTGTGAAGCGCATTGAGACACAGTCCCAGAAGACGTGAAAAGCGCTGTATGAACACAAGGATTGTGACTGTTGCTGTAGAGGATTCCTTTGTGCCGCCGAGAGCCTTTCCGAAATTAATTCCTAATGTAAACCTGCTGGACACACTGTCAAGAGCCACGTTTTCAAAGACGCACGAAGCAAACGGTCGCAAAACATTCCAGAGCAGGTTTCCAACGAGTGGGAGGCAACGCCGACTGCGGAGGATTCATTGGCTTCATGTTCTCTCGTTGTCCGCTGAGTTTTAATAATAGTAATAATAATAATCCTTGCATTTTGATACAGCGGCTTTTCCCATTCTTATCGACTGTGTCTCACAGCGCTTCACAGAATATACAGTAAAGTGATTTGACTGTACATATATTTGTGGACAAAAACGCAGCAGCCGATTGCGCACAGCAGCCCCCACTCCCCCCCCCCCCATGCACACACACACAGTCGTGGATTGAAATGACCAATTTTTATTATTGTGGGTTTTTATTTTGGACTGATTATTATTAGGTGCGCACGCGCGCATGTGTGTGTGTGTGTGTGTGTGTGTGTGTGTGTGTGAGTAAGGAACTTGCCCAAGGCATCGCCCTGAACGTGCCTGGATTCGAAACAGAGGTCCCTCACGATGCTAAGACGAGTGATGTGAGTGAGTGAGTGAGTGAGTGAGTGAGTGAGTGAGTGAGTGAGTGAGTGAGTGAGTGAGTGAGTGACGTGAGTGAGTGAGTGAGTGAGTGAGTGAGTGAGTGAGTGAGTGAGTGAGTGAGTGAGTGAGTGAGTGGAGTGAGTGAGTGAGTGAGTGAGTGAGTGAGTGAGTGAGTGAGTGAGTGAGTGAGTGAGTGAGTGAGCGAGCGAGCGGCTCTAACCCACCGAGCTACAGGTACTCCAAATATCGTGGGTCAAAAATTGGATGTCCCCGGGGCACTCATTTCAAGCTTGTTAAGAAACCATCCTGAAGCCCTGGAGGCTTGCCCTTTACACATGTATTCTTACCACATTTCTGCATGTACCTACACACACCAGCATTGTTCAAAATATGTTAAAAATGAAAAGTAACAGGTTTCACAGGAGGACCAGACAGTTAGACTTGCCTATGGCCTACTCACTACACTGCCGAGGAACTGCATCCTTCGTGTTAGGTTAGGTTGGGTGGGCTGTGCCTTTGGCATCTAAAACAGAAGCTCCATGTAGCTCGGTGGGTTAGAGACACTCACTCGCCCTTTACAAGCGTGAGACTTGTGTTCGAATCCAGGCAGGTCAGGTCAGGTCAGGGCGAAACCTTGGGCAAAATTTCCTTAACCCTCACACTGATAATAATCCCTCCAAAAATAATAAAACAATAATAAAATTGGTCATTTTCAATCCACGACTGTTTGTGTGTGTGTATGTGTAGGGGGGGGGGGTAAAAAGGGGCGACCATCCTGTGCGCAATCGGCTACTGCGTTTCGCCCACAAATATACATACAGTCAATTCACTTTACAGTATATTCTGTGAAGCGCTTTGAAACGTCGATAAGATGTGAAAATCGCTATGTCAAATGCAAGGATTATTATTATTATCATTGTAAGTTAGTGGAACTAGTCCATTTGGTATAAAGCTGCACCATACAGTCCCACAATATCTGTGTCATTAAACAACAACAACAACAAAATTAAAACTATAGAGCGCCTTTTACGTCGGAACAATTCCGTAATAATATATATTTTTTAAAAGAGGCATTTTAATAGATATTAAGTCTCCACATTTCATTTTACGTTGAGGCCGTTTGGAGTACGAGAACCTTTAGGCTTTTCCCCCCCCCAAAACCTGCAGAGTTCCAGTGTGGGTTGCTGAACTTCGCAAAAATTAGATATCGACACGACAGCACGAAAACTGGCCACATTTCGTCAAGTCCCAGTCTCAGTAGAACTCCCGATTATCAAAGAATGAACAAGTCTCGCGAAGGCGGGTACAGAAAAAAACATATAATTCCATCAATGGCCTTTGCCCCACTCCATCTCCGCAATCTCCTCTGGCATTATTCCCCCTCTCACCCCACACATTCTCCACCCCCTTCTCTCTCCCTCTCCCCAAACCTTCTCCTCAGCTCTCACCCTCTCTTCAATCTGCAGATATCAACTGATCGAGATCCCCCACCCTCTCTGTGTTCAACCGTGCTTCTCACATCTCCTCCCACCTCTCCCCCACCCTCCACCCCCACCTCTCCCCACACTATCCCCCCACCTCTCCCCCACCCTTCACCCTACCTCACCCCCACCCTCCACCCCCACTTCTCCCCTACGCTCTACGCCACCTCTGTCTCCACCCAGCGCAGCTTTCTGTACTGTTCCCTGTGAGTTCTTCTAAGTCTGCTGTCACAAAGAAGCCAGTTCTGTATACAGGTCGGGAGTTGGACAACCAGATAACCAAATCAACCACAAAAGACCCAAATCAAACGCGAAAACATCCAGTTGGAAGGTACTGTTAAACCACGCAAAGGATTAGTTCACATCCATTCACATTTCCTCCTATCCCTCTCCATTCCCTTCTCTCCCCCAGGTTGGCTTGCCAATGAATCCCTTCTCTCAGGTCACCAACTTATGCCGACGGAGTCAGCGGAGAGACGCGTTAGAACACAAACACAAACACACAGGTCACAAACACACAGACAAACACAAACACAGCACAACACAAAGGTCAAGCATGATATAGCGTGCATATTAATTTGACAAAACACGGGCTCTCACCCCTCAGAACAAAACTGTAGCTTTGGTTTGTGTGTACTGTTAGGCCCATATGCCCTCCTCATCATCCTTTTGGCCGGTAGCGTTATGCCAATGCAGCATTGGAATGAAAGAAAGAGAAGGTTAGTCCAGCAGACACACACGCACACACACACACACACACACACACACAACCAGGACTCACTCTCATCTCCGTAGGTACAGAAATGTACGTTTGGCTTCTCAACATGGGACAACAAAAAAGCCTGCGACGTCAGCGTAAAGTCAAGGGAAATACTGTACAGGCAAAACTATAGGGTTAGGGTTAGAACCCTAACGCTAACCCTATAGCCCAGGAGCCAAAGCAGACACTCGCCAACTGGGTGTCATTTCATTTGGTAGAATTGAATTACTTACCTGACATTTTTTGTGGGGGATTACAATTTGAATTTCTGCGAATTATGGGCTGTTTTGTAGAAACCTGCAGTAAAAAAACCTTGTTTTTCACAGTCAAGGGGAAGGACTTTTCTGATTTTAGTTATGAACGCAGTAACACATTCAGATAAGCCTCGGGGCGGGGGTGAGCAGGGGGGAAGGGTTGGGGGGGAGGAGGGAAGGGTGGGGGCAAACTCTCCAGCGTTTGGAAATCGAGGGGACTGAGGAATGTTTACAAACAAGTGCAGATGAAAACGTGAGAAAATAAACTTTGCCAGTCTCTCATAAAAGATGAATTTCTGATGAAACCTCTGTATCCAGTTAAGAAACTAACTGGAGGCTTTGTCTATATATATCTACTGTATATATATATATATATGGTTTGAGAAAAAAAGGACGAAAGAAAGACACGCAGGTGAAGCATTCGTGCAGAACCCAAAGCAGCGAAACCAACAAAAATAAAGGTATAATTATCGTACATGTTACAACAGTGCCTTTTGAGGGAAAAGAGATTTTTAAGTGCGTGCAGCACTTCAGGAGTTACTTATCCTGTATTTACGCCCGAAAACAGCACCTTTTCTGGGCGATTATAAAATACTATGTCCCCCACCCCCCCATTCAACAACGACAACAGTAAATGACAGTTAAATGTTGTGTGAGAGCATCCGCTGTAATTATCTGAATTATGTATTCCTGTCACTTCACATAGAGCGCTGGGTTAATCACTTGCTTCTAGTGAGACACGTACAGGCCATTTCACACACACACAAACACTAATACCTACCTTCTTATACAGCAAGTCAGCCTCAGATCAGTTTTGCTTTAATCTCCACTTAGGAATTGGCTTGGCTTTGGTGAGTGACTCCTATTCACTTCATCGAGGCCCCCTACACATTTGACCGAGCTGAGTGAGTGAGTGAGTGAGTGAGCGAGTGAGCGAGCGAGTGAGCGAGTGAGTGAGTGGGTGGGTGGGTGAGTGGGTGGGTGGGTGGGTGAGTGGGTGGGTGGGTGGGTGAGTGGGTGGGTGGGTGGGTGGGTGAGTGGGTGAGTGGGTGAGTGGGTGAGTGGGTGAGTGGTGAGTGGGTGAGTGGGTGGGTGGGTGGGTGGGTGGGTGGGTGGGTGAATCAGTAGGGGGTGGATGGGAGGAGCTTCTTTGTGCCACAGCAGGAATCTACCAAATTCATTTATTCTGCGCTCACAGAAGTCATTGAGTTAGTTACCCTTTCAAAGCGCGTTACCATCGAATGAACTAATGTGACAATTATTAAAGAGACCCAGAAAAATCTCTGGGTTTTTTTTCTTTCTCTCTCCTCTCCACGTCTCAAATTCCTCCCGCGTCTCATTTCTACACATCAGAGAGGCACCATGCGATGGGAGGGGGGTGGGGGGGGCGGGGGCGTGAGGTTGGGGGTGGGTAGGGGTGAGGTGGGCTGGGGTGAGGTACCATACCCTCTGATCTTTTCATAACCCACTCACTTGGTGGCGAGCCTCTACAGTCACTATACTTCACTGTATATACACCGTGAAGCGCTTTGAGGCGTCTCTGAGACGTGATAAGGCGCTGTACTGAATGCAAGAACTATTATTATTATTAGAAATATTATTATTAACAGGGAAACAAACTTCAGACACTCTAATTGAAAGGCAGAGTAAGAGACTGTAGTGGTCACAAGACTATTTGTATCTTCAAACTTCCAAAGCCCCTTCAGTGGTGTGTGTGTGTGTGTGTGTGTGTGTGTCCACCGAGACTTTTGGCTTTGATGTAGTTCACCTGTTCACACCACTGCTGGCGATCAGAATATCACTGCGGAATCCGCAGACAACTAACTTGCTGATGAATCATTGGTGCTAACGGTAGGGGAGTGTGAGCGTCTTCCAATCTCCAGGAGTTTAAGAGTTGCCCATCGACGAGGAGGGTCTTGAGGCGCGACCTTGAAGGAGGCCAGGGAGGGAGGGTGGGGGGCGAGCGAGGCGGAGGAGGGACTGCTGTGGGATGGAGTTCCAGAGGTTGGGGAGCGGAGTGGCTGAAGGCAAAGACCTTTCGCCAACGGTGGGACGGGTGGGTGAGTCAGTGGGGAATGTGGACCAGGCCGGAGCGGAGGGAGTGGGTGGGGAGGTCGGTAAGGAGATAGGAGGTCACCGATTGAAAGGTGGGAGCAATATGTCAGTGAATCCCATTTCTCCGTTCTTTGCTCTGTGCCACAAACCTCTCAGTGATATGAAATGCACTCTCTAACCCCCCCCCCCACCCCCCCCACACACACACACACACACACACAGAGCCTGTGTGACCAGAGTTTGGCAGGCCCTACACGCCGGGGTTGATGGTTGAATTGCGGATTCACGCTGGCACTATCTTGGCAGGTGCACAGAGAGCTTCGATTATAAAACTCGGTGGAAAAAATTTCTCTAATCTCCTGTGAGATGGATCTGATGTGACCTGCGAAGCTGGGAGTCTCGGATATTTGGACTGGTGTGAGACGGGCCATTGTTAATCGCCCGATATCATCTTGTCAGAGAGCAGCAACTCAGCAAACGCACCGCAGTCAAAACACTGCGGAGGCTGGAAATATGAAATTTAAAACAGGATTGGCTGGGGACGGACACACACTCTCTCTCTCTCTCTCTCACACACACACACACACACACACACACACAGCAATCGGGTCAGGCAGCATCTATGGAGAGTGAAGAACGAACGTGGAGGTAACGTTTCAGGTCGATGGCGCGTTCTGGGGGAAAGGTGATGGACCTGAAACGTGAACTCACTTTCCTCTCTCTCCATAGATGCTGCCTGACCTGACCTGTTGTGTGTGTGTGTGTGTGTGTGTGTGTGTGTGTGTGTGTGTGTGTCTCGGCCAATTCTGTTTTCAAACGCACTGGATTAAAATGCATTGTAGGCCGTGTGATTATTAGTGCAGAAACAATTCCCCCTTACACTCCCAGCTGCACAGTGATTCAGAGCAGGAAGGGGGAATTATATTTCCTACTTAAAAAATACTATTGCCCAGGGCTACAAAGTGAGCACTGAACTGGTTAGCTCTGCCCAATTCAGCAAAGAGCTCGGAGTCAGATGGCTCGCTCACATTCCAAAATCTTTTGGACCTTGCGAAAGCTTCGCTCACCAAGTTTAAAAGCCTCTTTATCCGTAGCGGAGGGAGTCCAGATTCCAATGTATATCCCCCCACCCCCCTCTCCAAAAGCCTCCACTAGACCGGAATTCCCATTCGGAACTTGAGTTTGAGGAGTTTGAGAGGCTTGGAATCAAATCGGAAAAAACATTTAATAAAATCTGAAAATCCTGCAAACTTTTACATGGAGCTGTTGGGTTGTCTTAAGCCAAACCAAGACAGATCAATAGGATTTTAACCCTGACTTTTAAACCCCGGACAGAGTTAAAAGTGTGAACTCCAGTGGAGTGGGGGGAGGCCATGGGTTTGGCAACCAGCCAGGCCCATGGGCCTTCCAGAGTCAACCAACTTGCGCGGTCCATCTCCCCGCTCCACACTCCCCAGATTGTACGAGACATCACGGGAGAGGGACAGGAAGAGAGGTGAAGCGAGAGAGCAGACTCCCTCCCTCCCCTCCCTCCCTCCCTCCCTCCCTCCCTCCCTCCCTCCCTCCCTCCCTCCCTCCCTCCCTCCCTCCCTCCCTCCCTCCCTCCCTCCCTCCCTCCCTCCCTCCCTCCCTCCCTCCCTCCCTCCCTCCCTCCCTCCCTCCCTCCCTCCCTCGCTCCCACCCACCCACCCGCCAACTGGCCTCCCTCATTCCCTCTACTACCGGCAAACGGTGACCCACGACACACAATCTAGCGACACAAAGAACTGAAAGTGGCTCGAGGGATACTATTGCAATCAGCATCACAGCCTTCCCTAAGTAGCTCTTATCCTCAAAATGACTTGACTAGGGCTTTCGGTCAAACCTCTCTCTCTCTCTCTCTCTCTCTCTCTCTCTTTTGCTATACCTTGAGGCCATCACCCATAACACAAGGTGCAGTTCCACAGGTCAGGAGATTACGAAGCACTAACAACAAGGACAGCGTAAGGCAAACGGTTATCAAGGCTGCCGTATATAAGATCTTATCGATCGATCGGGTGTATGTAAAAAAAATTGCTGTGAAGGAAACTCATTCGTTCAGGAGCTGGGAGTTTGGGAATAGAGTTGGGAACAGAGCTTGCAAATCGCAGATCATTGTGAGTTCTTTCCATGGTTCAATGTTCTTCGTAAATGCCACCCCCCCGCCCCCCCACACCCCCTCTCACCAGGATCTAAATGTTCCTTAAAATGCTCACAAGGTCCACAGAAATGTCCAGTTCAGTGAGATGAGCTGGTTCTTAACTAAGTCGAGGAGGTAACTCTCCAAACGCACTTATCACTTGATCATTTAATGCTCATTAAGATGAGGCATGATAGGGTGGTGAGGGTCTTAGTGTAATCTTGGAACAAGATCACCCTTTTCCAAACCTCCCTCGGTTCTGTATTTATTTTATTTTATTGCCGACGGTGACACTGTCAATCGAGGATTCCAGAATTTACATTGAGTTTTGATGTGTGTTGGAAGGTCATCGGTGGGCTCGTTGGCTGCGTATAATTCACAATTGTTTTAGAAACCATGAGATTAAGGTACCGGCAATATCTCTCTTGAGATCTGAATTGCAAGCTAGCTCTCCAGCCAAGCCTGAGACTAGTCCACTAATAATACATGTAATGTGGGAAATCACAGCTTGTCTTGTGTGTGAGAGAGACAGAGAGAGAGAGAGGGGTGGGGGGGGGGGGGGGGGGGGGGAAGAGGGAAGTTAATTCAGAACAAATCCGAGAAAGCACTACTTCAGTGGGCGAGTAAGTAAAACTTATGGAACAGACTCCCCTAGGGAGGGCAGATGGTGGAAACAGAAAGTCTTGTTTGTTTCGAGAACCATCGAGATATATTTCTGCTGGAAAAATAATATCTGGGGACAAAGTACATAGCGTGGACTGTGGTAAGTCCAGCGATCGCCAGGATTGCCTGGAAGGTGAGAGGGATGGACCTCAAGTGTTTCTCCCTCGCCAGCGGATTCTCGTGAATCTTTATGAAACCCAGAACCCATTTACGTTTTATACAATGGGGTGGGGGGGGGGAGGGGGTTGGAATCCAATGGTATCGGAACACGATATATTTAATAAAGCGCCTTTTCCATTTATTTTTCCTGACCCCCCACCTCCCCCCCACCAAACGCAAATCACCCCCTGATTATCGCAAGTGTTGGTAAATCTTCCTTATCTAACCCATTTTGTTCCAGAATGAAAATGAAAACACTGGTCAAATCTACCAGACAGCCAGAAGCACACTTTAGTTGTGCGCTCCCTGACTTCTGCGCTAATTGGATGTAACTTTTGTTGAGACTGAATCGCCGAAAGGTGATTAAAATGGGCTGTGGTCGGATTTGGAAAAAGGGTTTATTTTTAGCCTCAGTTTATAAGACATCCTGACCCAAGCATAACATTTACTGGCAAACCAGCTCCGTGTTTATTCGGATACAACTGAACTGAAACGCAATCTCTCAAAGTGTCATTGAGTTGAATTTTCACTGAGAGAGAGAGAAAAAATTATTCGCCCATGGGAAGATCAGGAGTGGGGGGGGGGGGACGGGGAAATGATTCAATCCTGAACAGCAGCCCATCAGATGTCTACAGAGATATGAGTGTCATTTGGCACTCAAACAGGCTCCATGTATCCCCACCGACCCACTTTAAAAAAAATTGCATTTGTTCCAATGTACGTGAATGCTTTGGCGACAGAATTGTAGGATTTAAATTCGACTTTGAAGGGAGAAAACGATGCAATGAAATACACCCCCCCACCCCACCGCACCCCCTCACAACCAGCAGCACTGAAATCAGCCTCAACAACACTGGAGGAACTGGAGGCCAGTTCCTGTCGTTAAACAAGATCCAGGGTAATTCTCGCCTGCTCGGTACATTTGGCACACACGTCCGTGTAACAAGAGTATAACGGAAACAGACTTACACCACAAAGGGTCAGTAAACGTTTGGATCAGGAGAGAATAAGATTCCACACTCAACACCCTACCCCCCACCCGCACACTCCCCCCAAAACGTTGGGAAATCAGCTAAAGAAGAATCTCCTGATCTCCTCTCCCCCCACCCCCCCCCAGCCCCGCCGCCTTCTCCTCTCTAACGTTGGTCGGGCACCCAACTAAGTTTGGCTTTAATAATAAGACAGGAAAAGCACGTTGAAGTGATTTAGTTTCCCACAGCGCGGAAACCCCAACAAACCCAAAATAAAATCTTTTTACCACTTTTAAGTTTGCGTCCCATCAGCGCTGGGGCGAGGCTCGTTAAACATGAAGGTTTACAATCCTGAGCGAGAGAGAGAGGGGGGGAGAGGGAGAGAGAGAGAGAGATCGCAGGATCGTAACGCGCAAAAGCTACAAGAGAAGTTTAACACAGACAAAAAAACATAAGACACCAAAAAAAAGCGTCGACCCGTAAAAGTGATCAGCTCTCGGGAATTGTACTCGCAAAAAAAAAGTATTATTTTTCTTTTGCGAGTATAAAAAGTATTCTTTTTTTGGGTGGGGGGGAAACTGAATTGGCCCCTCACTTCTTCATTTCATTCATCTTTGTTGTCTTATTATTATTATTATTATTATCTACGGTGTAAGTAAAACACAATGGATGGCTAAGCAGAAAGGCGGCGGTTAGCAAGAGCGTCTCACCAAACTTCTTAATGTCTAATTTCATGGTCCTGTCCAATTGTCAACCCCAACACATGATCCACACAATGCAGAGGCTTTATTGGGGAGAGAGTTTAGCCGGTTGGGGGGTTTTGGGGACTGAATTGACCACTTTGTGCTTTCAAAGTGAGTGCTAAATTACCTGCCTCCTCCTGCGCTGTAAATCTCCCTCCCCCCCCTCCCCACCACCTCACTCCCTCCCTCCCCCCCCCAACCTCCCTCCCCTCCCCACCACCTCCCTCCGCTCCCCCCCCTCCCTCCGCCCCCCCTGACAAAACTATGATCAAACTATGTTCCAGCTTGTCTCTGCTGCAGGTGGAAAATATGTGGGGAAAGGAAAGCGTCCAGGATATACATAAGTTTTCAGTCTCCTGACTTTATCTGTGAACTCAAATTTGTTCTCTCACTCTCGGATTGGTGGGGGGGAGGATGCGAAACCCACTCACTCAATCAGTGTGTGAGAGGCATTCAGGTCTTAACAGATATCTGCACGTAAACCACAGCTCCCACACTATTGTAAAACCCTTGCACTCCACAAGGTTTTACGAACTGCTTATTTCCCCCCGCACCCCCCCACCCCCCTTTTTTAATTCCCGCCTTTCACAAAGACACATCGGGCCGTAAAGCTGTGTTTCATCCGCAGAGAAACACAATGAGAAAGAAACATTCCCTCAGTGACTGTGAACGGGAGGGACGGGATGGATGGTGGGGGGTGGTGGTGGGGGGAGAGAGAGAGAGGGAGAGAGAGGAGAGAGGGGACTCCTATCGTGTGTGACTTAAAATACATTGCCTTCGCTTTCCATGGTTTCAAATGTTCAAACGACGCACGAAGCAAAAGAAGTATCTTTTCGCCAGAGACAAGTAGAATTTACAAGTGTGCGTTGTGGCTTTTTTTCCCCCCAAAAAAAATTAAAATAAAAGAGCGGGGGAGAGAACCTGCCGGTTTAAAGGCTAATAATGTCAGAGCTTCGAAAGGAACGACGTAGAGGGAGACAAAAGCCGAGCATTGATCGAACCTTTAGCCTCAGGTGATCACATCGACGAAGACAGATCGATACGTTCACGTCACACGCAAAATGGCATGAGAGGGCTAAGCCCAAAGCATTTTTTGCGCAGTGTGCGTTACTAAAACAACTGGCTGTCTGAAAAAACACCATCTTTCTTCAATCACAAATAAATAACATTTATGGTCAGCTAATCCGGTTCAGTCGAGAGATTCATTCATTCCGTCTCCGCCGAGAAGCCCAGAGAAACCAGACATTCCTTCTGTCTGTGAAACGCTGGATCCAAATAAGTTTTTTTTTCACAAAAATGTTTTATATTAAAATAAATTACTTGTGGGAAAGTTAACAAACGATCGTTTCCTACCCCCATTTGTCTCGTTCGAAATCAGAGAGAGAGAGAGAGAGAGAGAGAAAAAGGCCACTTTTGCCCGGCGCGAAGAGCGGTATGTGTTTAGGAGTGTCGGATAATAGTGATGAGGGTGGGGGGGAGGTGAGGGATGGGGTGGGGGGGGCTCGGGGGTGACATCTCTCCCCTTCCTGAGAGCGACTTGGCTGCGGACTCTATTTAGATGCCAAAGACAATGGGGGGGGGAAAGATGACTGAAAGTGCGAGAAAGGAGGGGAGGGGAGGGAGGGAGGGAAGGGAGGGGAGAGGAGCTACCTGATCAGGGGAGGGTCTGTGGCAGTGGGTGATGTGTGTGAGGGGAGGAGAGGAGGGAGGGGAGGGGAGAGGAGGGAGGTACCTGATCAGGGGAGGGTCTGTGGTTGCTGTGTTGGGATCGAGCCGAGTGAGCGATGCCGGTGATGATGATGTGGTGCTGATGATGATGGTCATCGTCATAATTGTCCGCCATCAGCTTCATCCGGTTCTGCGTCTGCGGAAAATAAGACACACACACACACGCTCTGAAACAAACTCTCCTCTCCTCGCCCGCCACCCACCCGGCTGGAGGGATTTTGGTGGGGGGGCGGGGGGGGGGGGGGGGGAGAGGCAGGGATAACCAGAACGATTTCAAGGAAGAGAGGCCGCAATACGCTACCGTTAACCTTCGATGTATTTCTACAAAAGCATCGCGGGAGACAGAGAGAGAGAGAGAGACAACCAGGGCCTCTCTTCCGAACCACAGCCATGTGTCTATCTAACCGTGTGTCTGTCTAACCTGCTGCGCAGTAGGCAGCAAAGAGCAGCGGCTTTCAATCGTTTGCATTTGACTCCCCCCAGCGCGTTATCAGGTCTTCGAGACTGTGTCTCAAAGCACATTCACTGAACGTACCGTAAAGGGAATTGACTGTATATATATATATATATATTAATGGGCGAAAGAAACGCGGCAGCCGATTGCGCACAGCAGCGTCCCCCCCACAAACAGTCGTGGGTTGAAATGACCGAATTCTTACTGGGTTTTTTGGGGGGCGAGGTGATTATTATTAGGCGAGCGCGTGTTGTGTGTAGTAAGGAAACTTACCCAAGGTTTCGCCCAGACCTGACCTGACCTGCCTGGATTCGAAACACAGGTCTCTCACTCGCAAACCTGAGTGTCTCTAACTCCTTAGCAAAGACAGGAATATTTGAAGGAAAGCAAAAGTCTGGTTCAGAATGACATTGAATATATCTGATTGTATTCGGGGGCACATACTGGACAGATTAGATCATCTCACTTCTCAGCAAACAGGTCCTAACCTGGTTGATGACAAACTAGGAGTTGAGCTCCTGTAGCTCAGTGGGTTAGAGCACTCGCATTGCCTTACAAGTGTGAGACCTGTGTTCGAATCCAGGCAGGTCAGGTCAGGTCAGGGTGAAACCTTGGGCAAGTTTCTTTACTTCACACACACACAGGCCTAAGAATAATCCCTCAAAAATAAACAATAATAAAAGGAATGCTTTTACTGCTTTTACTGTTGGGAGTCAATTAGGTGGGACAGCCCCCTCCACCCCCCCCACAAGGCAGAAGAGGGTTTGTTAGTGGTGGGGGAGAGAAAAAGCGAGAGAGACCATCTGTTTGGGCCTGTCACAGGCAATGACATTTGGTGGCTGACCACAGAGCGAGAAGAAAATTTGCAGAGAGTAGGAGGAGGCTGGAAAAGCATTGCATTTCCACATTCATGGGTGAGACACAAACGTGGGATTCCAAACCAGACCAAGTCAACACGGGCCCCAACCCTCACGCCAACAAGGAACGTGGCTATCAGCCTTTGAATCTGGAAACCACGCGAGCCCGTTTTAAGTTTCGAACCCGAAACCCGACCGTACGCAAAGCCCCACAGACAGTGTCTCTCTCCCAGGGTGGATTTTCAGTTTTCCCGGATAAGATCTATAAACGAGTGTCCCCCGATTGACACGCCGGCCTCCTTTACAATAACAACAATACTGTATTATTGCAGTAATATACTGCCCCCCCCCCCCCCCCCCCACCCCTCACTCCACGCCAGGCAGAGTCTCTTCACAATAGCGGAGTCCGAGGGCGGAGGCAGGAGGTGACAAGGCACGGTCGGTCGGTCGGTCGGACGGAAGGGTCTTTAGACGCGACCCGAAAATAAAAAGAGGGGGGATGTGAGGCGGAGGGATTGAGGGAGGGGAGTTCCAGAGTTTCGGGGTGGGTGGGGGGGGGGGGGGGGGTAGGTGAGTGACTGAAAGAACGAACGAGTTTATCGCGGATTACAAACACGCGGCAAATTTTCGTTTGGATGTCGGCACACGTCACTCACCGCGGCGACCGACCTCGCCAATCCCGCGCCAAAATACTCTCCAGGATCCGGTAAACGGGGGGGTGGGTCCCTCCAAACAGACTCGATTCACGACACAGGGGCTGTTGCGCGTCTGGTGTAAATGGCGTGAGTGAAGCAGAGCTCCGACTACTCTAGATCTACTCTAAAAGCACAATGCTAATAACAAGAATAAAACACTGTGTTTGATCCAGCTCCTCATCGCGACGTCTTGGGAGACGAGGCAAAAAGCTTCACGGAACTTCACTGGGAAGTGAATCGACTGTACGTTTTGTGGGCGAAACGCGGCAGCCGATGGCGCACAGCAGCGTCATTGTCCGTTACCCCCCCCCCCCACCCCCGCACCCCCCCCACACACACAAACAGTGGTGGGTGGAGTGTCAGATATGCGGGTCGACCCACAAATGATTTCCCGTCAAGGATCGTTCACACTCGGGGAGGAGGATTCGAAACGGGACTCGGTCCTGACGTCGTCGACTAACAAGAGAGCGCGCGCGAGCTGAGGAAGGTTAGGCTGTTGATCTCATCTCACTTCGGCTTTTCGATGACCAAAAACAACAAAAAAATGCTCTAATTGTACCTTTTAAAGGAATTTGTTGTAACACAGGAAATCATTACATACCAATGAGCTGATGAAGCAAATTGCAACAAAAAAAAGGGAGGGGGGGGGGGGTGGGGGGGGGAGGTAGAGAGGTCTGTAATGAATGTTTAATAACCATAAAATTAGTCGGGACAAGGAATAAAAATCACAATTGATCCCAGAAGAAAAAGGCGAATCGGTAGAAACTATTTAAGGGAGATCCTCAGAACTAATGCACCCAGAGCCCAGGCCACAATTCACAGTACGGAACTTTACCCTGTGAATGGTCTCGTTACGATGGGATCCCTACATTCCTACCAACAATCGCACCCCCACCTCAGCGCCCACCTCCGCGCCCACCTCCGCGCCCACCTCAGCGCTGACCTTAGCCTGCACAGGCCGTCCAACACACTTGTAGGGACATGAGTGTTTGCGTTGCAAGCCCTCAACTTGACCAGTTCCCAAACCCCCCCTGACAAGTCTCCCCTGGGCTTTCTGCGGAGTAACATTAACCCCAAATGGTACCTCCCCCCCCACCCCACCCCACCCCACCCAAATGGTCTCATTTCCACACAGCAAAGCTCCCTCCCTCTCCTATAACCCAGATGGGAGACAACAAACGGGGAGGGAAATCTAGTTACACTCCACATTGTCCCGGCATCCTATCTCCACCGAAAAAAACTCTCGTTACCGTTTTTCGATCACGGATCCGTCGATTAAAACGGATTAAAATACATTTGGGGAGGTGGGGGGTGACAGGTCGTCCGAAACTGGGAGAATTCGCAATATCCTGGATCATCTTTCGATGCTTAACTGATGGATTTTCAATTAAAAAAAAGCCACATTGCAGGACTTTAGCCGAAAAATCGAAGCTCTGTTTTGCCTGTGTAGGTAATAGTAACTGCATTCAGACACTCCTCCCTCCCTCGCTCCCTCCCTCCCCCCCCTCCCTCCAAAGAAAAGAAAGGGATGTGTTCAAACTGTGATTAATTTGTCTCACTTGGATTTCCGACAGGTTTCTTTGAAGGGACTCGAGGCAACCGACGTGATCTCAAGTACCAGCAGCAAATTCTTGCAGTTAAAAGAACTCTCTCGTCAGAACATGACAAAAAGCACCCTTACCCCCCCCCCCCCCCCCCACTCCCTGTGGCTGACGCAAGTTTAAAAATTAAACAAAAAATCAAACGCAAACGCAAAAAAAATAATAATAGTTTTCTCGAATCGGTTGTGCGTTCGCGGTTGATTTTCACTTCACCGAGAGCTGGGGGCTGTGAGGCACCGCTCGGTGCTGATCCTCTGGGTGCCAAGAGACCAAGTTGTACCGTAATAAAACACCGGTTTGTGCCGTTCCCGCCTGGGGGGGGGGGGGGGGGGGGGGGGAATAACAACAACACGTGATCTCGCTCGACCCCCGCGGAGACGCTTTGTGTTTGTGGAAGACACCGACGATCACTGCCGCCCACCAAATGTACACTTCCACTCACTTTGTGGGGTGTTGTTACCTTATCCTTGTGAAGACACGGGTTCGGTTCCAGGCAGGGAGAAAACCTGGGCAAGTTTCCTGACTCCACACACGCCAGCCAGGAATAATCTCTCAAATATATATAATATGTATATATATTTTTAATCCGGTCGTTTCAATTCACGGCTGTTTGTGTGTGGGGGGGGGGGGGGAGACTCTGCTGTGCGTGATTGGCTGCAGCGTTTCGCCCACAAATGTATATATACAGTCAATTTACTTTACAGGGCCCCGGGGTGGGGTGGGGGGGGGGGGGGGGGGGGGGGAGTGCAGAAGAGCAGAGGGATTTAAATAGAACTCACCTGTTGTTTAAGCTGCTGGACCAGCCTGTCCTTCTCTCGCTTGAGCGCCATCACTTCGTCTTGCGTCTTTTTCTTTTTGGAGGCCGACAATTCTAACAAGGCGATGTTTGCATCCTTCTCGCTGATGGCCGCCAACAGAGCTTCTTGCCTGCGACACGCACACACACACACACACGCACACAAAAACAAACAAACACAAAAAACATACGTCTGATCAAACCGTCTGCGTTCCCACTCTCCTCTCCTCTTCGACCGCAATATTCTGTCTGTTCGCCCTCCTATCCCGACCCACCCTGCCCGCCAAAACTTCTTGTTGAAGCTGTTCATTTTCTTTACCTTCTTTGTAGGACTTCCCCCCCCCCCACCCACCAGCTCACCCGCCCTTCCCCCCCCAAAGAAAATAACCTCCCCCCACCAACTGAAACGTTTAAAGTAAATTTAATATTTGCCAAATTCAGGACGCTCTCAAACTCCACATGTCCCACTACATAGAGACAGTCACTTCTACATGTAGAGAGTCACTCTACACAGGGAAGAAAGTTACGCCTTCGTTAAACACAACTCTCAACTCAGGTACTGACTGAAAAAGATGACACGATTATATAATCCACCCCCCCCACCCCACCCCCCAACAAACACCAATCGTACCTCCAAGGCAGCAGGTAGCTGTGTGTTCATATTGTGTATGAAAACATGTTCCTTTGGTTTGATACAGAGAATAAATCGCTTTGATTCGTATGTGTTACGACCGACCCTTTCTTACTGATGCGATGTGTAATAAATAGGCATTTGCGGAACGATGGGATTCAATATTCAGAAATTGGCACCAATCGCAACTTTGAATACTTCCGAGAAAACTCAACAGTTTATATTAATCTGTGAGCACAGGTTAGCGGTTTCAGCTTCAAACCGTTGGGTCAGAAAGATCCGATTTCGTTGATTTCATTCTAACAAACGGGAGGAACAAACGGGAGGAACTGTTACAGGCACGTGTTTGTTTCCTTTAAGGAAATTAGGAGCAAATGTCCCCATTTTACACCTTGGTTGAGACCCTGCACTGACTTCTTATTGACTGTGAAAATCAAAGTTTGTATTGACACAGTCTTCAACGGTTTCCAGTCTAAACAACGCGCACGGCTTTAGGTCAGAGTACCTCAGTGGCAGTTCAGTCAGTGTTACTGGAGCCGAAGTTTTAAAATAATCCACGCACCAAGTAAGGTTCCTCTGAAGGCTTTGCTCTCTTGGCAGCGATTCCGAGAGTCGGTCGGTTTAAACAAATTGGGATTTTACACAAGGAATATGTCTCCCAAACGCATGTTTAAGAGCAGAGGAACAGAGAGCCTTGTATTTTGTTCCAGCGCTGAGTGGAACCGGTGTCTATCAGTCCCGTGTTCCCCGTTTCCCCCTAAACCCGCTTGTAAACCAGCCATTTATCATTGGTCGGCCCTCACTCTCCCCCCCCCCCCCCCCCCCCCCTCCCTCCCTCCCCCCCCCCTCCCTCCCTCCCACAGGTATCAACCGAACTGTAAACAACTAAACGACACGTTTGGATCTCGCGAAGGGCCTCTTTAATTAGAAATACTATCCATTCCGACTTGTATTCCCCCCCAGTCTCCCCACCCAAACCCCCCCCTCTGCCCTGACCCCCACCCAAAAAAAAGCGAGAGCCATTTTTCACTATTTAATCCCCGCTTACAAGATTGAAAATAAACAACATTACTTTTCTGGAATCCGGCACCGTGTTTTTTTCGGGCGCAATTATCTGAAGAAAACATCTGGAATTGCCTAGTTTATTCAATTAACTAACGTCTAGCACAGAATCCTGGCTCTGATACACTACCTAATCGTAACATTAATCATTCCATTCAACTGCCTCCCGAGTTAATATCGCTCCGTTTCCCCAATACAATCCTTTCATTCACCGTTTATTCGCAAAGAATGTGTACCCAGAACAAACAAGCAAAAGAGAGTAGGAGAGTATAAATCTACAAAATAATGTATTAGGTTACAGAATATGTATTTAGCTTAAGATGGCTATAAAACAGCAAAGGGTATGGACATGCATGCAGCCAGTGTAACTTTCAGGGGGAACAGTTGGCACGGGGGGGGGGAAAGAGAAAAGGATTTTATATGTAATGGGGGAAACACAAAACCACAGGCAAATAGATAAGGCGCTGGTATGAAAAGGCTGCTGAACACTGATAAAAGGGGGTAGAGTGTATTATTTTATCAAACTCTAGCCTAAACAACTGTCAGAGCAATAGTTCTTAAACAAATGGTGAGTAGGTGGAGGGGGATGGGGTGGGGGGGGTGGTGGTGGAGGGGGAAATGGAAAAGAATACCATTAAGGTTTAAAACCTTTAAAGTGGCGTTAACACATGATATAAGCTAATGGAAAGGGGGGCGGAGGAGGGCAAGGAAAAAAAATGTTTGGGGGGTGGTGGGGGGGGAAATAAAATCGAGCGATTTCAAAGTATTAAAAGATAAATAGAAAATCGGTTCCAATCATAAATGGAAAATGCAGAGAGAGGTGTGCAGAAATACTTTGATCGCACACAGAGACACACACACACACAGACACACATGCAGACGCACGCGCGTAATTTAAGACGTGTTTAAAAACTTGTTGCACCCATGAGGATGCTTCTGATGTGCATTGATTTTCAGGTGAGTTTGTTATATTTGATAAACGTTCAGGCTTTAGCGTTTTGAGAAGTTCTGACACCTGTGAGGTGCCATGTTTGAGCGGAGCCTCCCACTTTTTGTGCAGGAATAAGGAAGCAGCGGGAAAGGATTCAAACGTAAACCTGTCCCCTTCCGTTTATACCCAAACAAAAAGAAAAGAAGAAGAAAGTTACAGATACGCACAGGAGGAGAACAGCTACAGATTGTTCCATATATATGGCAGTCAGAGTGATTGATTGTATTATAACCGAGTGTCATTTCTAGTAGATTAAGCACTTATAATAACAGCAAAACAACCACAAAATCACAATTATAGAATAAAAAAATAAGAGATACTCACAGTAACAATCCCTACATTCGCCCGCAGCGCGTCATCGCGTCTTTATATACGTCCCAAAGCGCTTCACAGAATACACTGTAAAGTGAATTGACTGAATATATTTGTGGGCGAAACGCGGCAGCCGATAGCGCACAGCAGCGTTCCCCCCACACATGCAAACAAACAGTCGTGGGTTGAAAATCACCAAATTATTGTTTTTAATTTTTTAGGCTGTACCTTATTATGCAAATCACAACAGAGGATCCAGTAACTGAACATATACTATATGTATATATAAATACTACATATTAGTATAGTATATATTACTATATTATAGTATATTAGTATATTATAATATTTACACAATATGGAGGATATTATTATATTATAGTCTTGATAGTATATTACAATATTTACACAATATGGAGGAGCTGTGTTCTAAATTCTGGACATGTGTGTATGTGTACGTCTGTGTATGTCTGAGAGCACAGAGAACGCAATGTGTGTCTCAGAAATTCCTGCAAATTTAATGCAAAGAGACAAGAATGCTCAAGTCAAATCGAATCTGAGTTTGTAAAACAATTTTGAAACTGAACTGATAACTCTTGGCTTACTGCAACTTCAACCAAAGCGCTAATACACAGTGAAATATGATCTCAACGCAAAGAGTCGTACAAAATAGTCAAACTGATCCCCGAGCTCAATAGTTTTTTGAGGTCTGAAATCTTATCTCGACTTCAATGGAACTTCAGAGAGAAAAAATATATAGTTTGCAGCAGCTTGTAATACTACTAATAATAACAACAACAACAACAACAATAATAATAATGTTGTAACATTTCAATGTATTTTTCACTTTGGGAAGTTAAGGCAATTGGAAGCTAAAGGGTTTTAATAAGTTTGCCCCGGGAACGAGCAACTAAATGCCACAATATATAGTCCACAATAAGATCCCTAATCTAGTTTAGCCAGGGTTGTATACCTAACATTATAGTAAAAGCCCTTGATAGGCTCAAAGCAACTGGCACATTTTAAAGACCCTGAGATTGAACTGAGATTTTAAGGTTTAAGAGCGGTTTCAAAAGAATGGCGAGCTCTAATAAGAGCAATCTGTGACTGGAGGGGGGAGGGGGAACTGAATCCAGGCACACTATAAAAGACACTCCAGTATATCCTGGGGAAAATAGCAGCTCTGTGGCAACACAGAGAAGCCGGGTTGTGTAAAAACATTAAAAGCGCCGTTTATTAAAATCACATGTAAATGTGTGAAAAGGAAGCAACAGACATTTAAGCAGGATATAGCGGCAATAAAACCCGAAAGCAAATCAAAGGTCGATAGCAACGAGGCCCAATTCTCGTGACAGTTAACAAGGCAAAAATATTTAGTTACACAAACTGATGGATCATAATATGGCGGGCCAATGGAACCTGTTTGCACACCCGTGCACGCAGAAAAAACGATCACGCAATCGTTGAATGGGGGGGGGGAAGGTTTACTTACTGACTCAGGTAGAGTGTAATGAGTATAATGTTAAGAGCAGTCATTTTAAACGAGTTCAGTATCTGTGTTTCAAATCACGGTTTGGAAGCCAACGTATTATAATCATCATTCGAATAACAATAATCCTGGCCTTTGATTGTAGCGCACTGTATCACACCCCCGGGACGTCCCAAAGCCCTTGACAGAACGACTGTAAAAGTGAAGTGACCGTATGTTTTGGTGCGAGACACACAGCAGCCAATTGCGCGTAAACAGTCGTGGGTTAACTATTAAACCTGAGTTGGGTGAGTGAGTGAGCGAGCGAGTGAGCGAGCGAGTGAGCGAGTGAGTGAGCGAGTGAGCTACTGAGCCAAGATAAAAGCTTGGGACCTCAATAATAATAATAACTATAATAATAAAAATGATCCTTGCATTTGATATACGCACATATGTTTAAAAAACACTTGCACTCTGATTTCGGTGAGTGCAGGTGGAAAGTGTTTAATTGTATCTCCCAGAAAGGCACTAATCTATTTATTCACCGTTTAGACTGAATGAATAAAAACACAGGACTTCTGCAATGATTTGAGGCCAGAATTTCTACAATGTGAGAAATTGCAGCTCACACTCACCCACACTCACTCTCACACAGATACACACTCTCACACAGATACACCCACTGACAGAGCCTGGTTCCTCTGAGCGATATCACACCACAGTATATCAGGCTTTGTCAAGAACACTGCGTTTATTAACACTCTGTGGGAACAATCTTCCGTGGAAATGTGGTTGGAACAAGGCTCAGTTTGCACATAATCCTAGCATTTGATAATAGTGATGTATTATGTCTTCGCGACATCTCAAAGTGCAGGTCAGGGCGAAATCTTGGGCATGTCTCCTTACTCCACACACACACACACACACACACAGACGTACAGACACACACGCGCACGCCTAATAATAATCCCTCCAAAAAAAATCATAAAATTGGTCATTTAAATCCACCGATGTGTGTGGGGAACGCTGCTGTGCGCAATTGGCTGCTGCGTTTCACTCGCATATATATATATATATATACACAGTCAATTTACTTGACAGTATATTCTGTGAAGCGCTTTGAGACACAGTCTATAAGACGTGAAAAGACGCTGTATCAAATGCCAGGATTATTATAATTATTATTATTATGGTTGAAATACAAAAATCCTGAAACACTACAAAAGCCAGACAGACAGACAGGCAGATAGACAGACAGACTGAGAGACACAGAGAGAGAGAGAGAGAGAGACAGAGAGAGTTGATTTTGCAACAACCAATTTAAGAATATAAATTGGCCCCAGATTGATTCACGGTTCAGTAAGGTAACCGAGAAAGCCAACGACATTATTTTCTTCAGCCTCTGTGACGGCCCAACCTGACGAAGAAAGAGGAAAGCACACAAAACACCACGCACACTGTCGCCTCCTCTCTCTCTGGGTGGCATTGTGGCGGGGATGAGACCTTCTGCAGATGAAAGGTTCTATTCCATTTGAGTTGAAGATTGACATTCACAAAGCCATGCTTGCCGCCTTGGATTTTATTCTGTGTGTGTGGAGAGTGTGGGGGGGGGGGGGGGGGGGGTCAGAATCGAGTTCCTCACACACACACACACACAGAGAGAAAAGGTCAGGAACTATCTGAGCTACGAAGACACTAGCCGGCCGGCCAGCTGCTCCCAGATTACACATGGGATTAGCCATTCATATCACATCATTAAACACAATATGGACCCTTGACATGAACCAGAGACACCTGTCTAAACCCATCCATCACCAGAGGCTCGGGCCCAAATCCCACTCCATTCTCAAGAAGGTCAGAAGATGAAGCCATCAACACCTCTCTCCCCTCACTCCCTCCCTCCCTCCTTCGCTTGCTTCTTCCCCTCCCTCCTTCTCCCTCCCTCCCTCCCTCCCATCAAATCACCCAGAAGCTAAACTTTAGCTTTGACTTTGTCTCTCAGCCCTCGCCTGTTTGCGAGTCAAACTGCTGTTATTCTGAGATAATTATTACTCTATCATAATAAGTATTATGATTCTTATTATTAAGATGTTGGGAGAACCTAACAGTGAGAGGGGTAACTTTTAACTTAAGCGCTCTCGAGACGCCATCCGGGGTGGAGGGCGCTTGATACATAAATATAAAGTCGTCGCGAACTACGAATACTTTCATTAAAACCGACAAAAAGTCACAAAAGACTGAAATCCGCTGCGAGAAATTGGACCCAAATCAGTCAATCTCCAGACAAACAGAAAATCAATTAGAGACACGTTGACGAGATCTGTGTACCGAAGCAAGTAGGAAGTGATAAAATTCCCCCCGCACTCCCCCCCCCCAATACCTTGTGGCAATTTGCACCACACAAAACAATTAAAATTCTTCATGTACTAGACAGATGTTCCAATTAGCGAGAGGCAATGTGGAACTAATTCTTTGTTTTGAGTGTCTTTAAGTTTTCGGAGCTGAAGTCCAGCCAAGCTCAAACAATCCGTGCGTCTCGCCCACTCACTCACTCACTCACTCACTCACCGATTACCTTCTTCACAATTATACTTGTATTTTGTACAAGAGTAATAACAAATAAATAATAATAAATAATAATAATAATCCTTGCATTTGATCAAGTGCCTTTTTTTTAAATCAAGGAGTTACTTTACAAATGTGTGTTTTCTGTACAAACCATGTCCCACAAACAATGTCCCACACATACATTACATTCAGAACTGTCTCAGTTAAGATTGCTTTTTTTTTGGCGGGTGGGGGGGAATCCCCCTTCCCCCCCCCCCACTCGCCAAAAAAAACCGTGAGTTATCGAATGGTTTTAAAATGGGTCGTTGGTGGAAGTTTTTCTCAGCGAGAATCTCATCCCAGAAATGATATGAAGGTTAACATCATTTCCTGCCTTGTCGTTTTGTTGGCTGGTGAATAGAAAGTGACAACAGGAATTCACTGCGCTGCGGAGGAATTCTGATAGATGTACGGAGAGCTTGCCAAGACATTTTTATACTTTGGATCAGAGTTTTTGTAAACTCCAGATAAAAAAAAAAGGGCCAGTTTGCAGATCTTACAGTATTACAGCCCATTAATCATCCGCTCAGCAATTTAATCCAAACAAGACCAACAGAAAACACTTAACAAAACAATATATATTTTACACAGAAGTGATTTAAGGCTTCAGCAAACGTGCGGCTGCCTCACAAGTGAAATTAAAAAAAAAAAATTACAATAAAATGGACACCTTTACAGACCGACCGCTCTCTCATTCAGGAAAATACCCAAAGAATTATAGGCTGTTGGGGAATAAAGAAGAATTGGGATAGGAAGCTGATCATGACGTTTCAATCAGGCGTTTACGCTGAGAGAGCCGAAGCCTCGGACATCTGTAGCTATCGGGAGTTTGGTTGCTCAAACTCTGAGTCCCGTCCCGTCCCCCACCCCCCCCCCCCTCCATTCAAAGTTACATTTGGACGGAATAAAAATATGCCACATGGAATGAAGTGATCAGACAGTCAAAAGGAACTGGGTTAACAGAAGAACGTACAAACTGGTCTCTGACACCTGAAATCAGTGCACATTTTCACATCCAGCAAAACAGACTCGATGAACACAGTACATATACCATACATATATATATATATATATATCTATATATAGGGCTACAAGGTGGATTCCCCAAAACGGGATATTAACTCGCATTTACACAGCGCCCACTCCCCCCCCCCCCCCCACCCCACACACACAGCATAGCGCCCCAGAGCGCCCAATAGTGACGGAGCATGAATACACCATTGAGAAAACTGACCGTATACAGTATTATGTGAGCCAAAAAGCAGCAGCCAATTGCGCACAGAAGTGTCCCAACAAAACTGCTGTGGATTCACTTTTTTTTAAAAAAAAACCCTGTCCCTGGGAGAGATTGTTTTATAGGTTTCTCACTGGCTGGGAATCGAACTCGGCTCCTCTCGCGCGTGTGTGTGTGTGTGAGGCGAGCGCTCTAACCAACCAGACTTCCTACACAGGAATAAAACTCCCCAGGTCGCACACCAGATGTGACTTGTGGCTCACTGGCTCGCAGGATTCACCCAATAGCATTCCTCTCTGTAATCCTAATACAGACAGATACAGGGACGGTTTGCAAATCACCCCAAGTTTGTTAAATATTAAACGCTTCTATTGAACAGGTAATAGAGCAGGCAATGCTCTGAGACACCCCCCCCCCCCCCAACCTGTGTGAGGGGCGTTCGACAAATACAAGTTGTTGTTGTCGTCGCAGTAAGTTTCTGTCGGGCAGGAATCGGGATGAAGTGATACACACCCCCCACCCCCCAAAAACATGCCGAGACTCGAAGGAGGCCAGGGAGGGGGGGGCGAGGCGGAGGGACTACGGGATGGAGTTCCAGAGGTTGGGGAGCAGAGTGGCTGAAGGCTCGGCCTTTAGCCAAGGGTGGGGGTGGGGGGGGAGGGTGGGTTGTGGGACGTGGACCAGGCCAGAGCCATTTAACTCACGCCAGTAACCGGCTTCATTTTGTAACCGTTCTTCCTCAGCTTTCCTTGGACGATCTACTTAAACAAGTAGGTCTCGTACATCATCAGTAAATGATCAGCGAGAGACAGCAAACCAGAGATGGTGAGGTACCATATCTGAAACATAACTCGGGCTGTAAAGGCTGAACACACACACACTGACTGGGCTGTTGAAAATCAGCGCTTCTCACTCTCGGCAAAAAGGCACCACCTGCTGATGTAATGTAATGTTCCCAACTGCATTGTTGAACGAAGTGAGTCCCACTCGATCCCACCGTATCTTTGCGTGCGAGGTTCTAATTACTCACTACAGCTGCTTGAAAGATGACAAGATACTTCTCTCTCTCTCTCCCCCTCTCTCCGGTATTGTTTCCAACAAGTTCTATGTAAATACATATATAGTATGTACAGTATATATGTATATATACATTGGCCACAATTTAGACTTCAACGGATTCCATTACCCAAATCCATTTTAATGAAAAATTGGTTGGTGGTGGGGGTGATGGTGGGGGGCTGAAAACTAACATTTTCTACAGTAGATCGCTCTTTGGGCTCCATTCTTCTAACTTATGGATAAATGCCAATTGGCACAATCATAAACAGGTCGTTCTTCTCTATTCAGCTATCAGTTTTAGTCTCTGGGCTATATCCTCCCACAGGCTGAAAAATACTTAAATGTTTCTTCTTCTGTCAGGAAAACCACGCACAAGTTGCAGTCTAATTTATTAACTGTACTATATCCATGACAAGTAGCATCAAAACCAGAGAAAAATGCAATCTGTACTGGATATAAAATGATTTATTAGTTGGGAATATTCCAAACATATTTTTTAATCTTTGGGTTTCTTTTTATCCAAAGGCTTGGCCCTGTGGCGGGGGGGGGGAAAAAATCTTACGCCACTGAAAACAGAAAAAAAAAACCATACAATGGATAAAACTGTGATAGCCTGATCTGTGCCTCTATCTCACTCAGGAAATGAGTCAAGTTTAAGATAGTTAATTAACACTGGCACTTTTATGTAGTTTTGACGAAAGCAATTGCACTATATCTGTATATACTGTATATACTGTATATAATGAAAACCTGTACAGAGAAACTGGAAACTAAAGAAATGCGTAAAACAGATGGGGGTTGGGGGGTTGGGGTGGGGAGAGAGAGCGAGAGAGTGACAGTGAGAGAGAGAGAATGAGAGAGAGTGAGAGAGAGAGGAATCCCAACTCTTGCTATGAAGCACAACAGGTTGTCCATTAGATTGGGTGGGGGGGGGGTGAGAGATTAGTTCATACTGTATTATTATTGTATTATCATTGCATCGATGCAATTCTGCTTAACCTGGAAATCCCAAATGCTTTAATAAAGAATAAACTACCATATCCTGAATTTTATCCAAATAAAAATCCGTCCAAACTTTGTCCAAACAGTGGCCATCGCATGGGACCCCTGAGGTTCAAAGAAGCTGTTTCTAATATGCAGACTCGAAACGCTAAGCAAAATTGTTCTGTCACAGGCATAGTTAACTGAGTGATGTGACTACTATAATAAATATGTGTGTGGTAATCCCAAAGAACACATTTGGTTTAACTTTATTTTATTTAGAGTATCAACTGTTTTGCCTGAGCAGTTAAGGCCTTTTTAAGAGGAAATGAGATCGCCTCTGTAACAAATTTGCAGCTGCGAATGATAAACAGAAAGCAAAAACAGGTAGACGGAGATAGAGAGAGTGTGTGAATATATATATATATATATACATACACCGTACACACAAAAAAAAATGCAAAGAAGCTTTACTCGTGGAGCCACAAGAATGAGAGGTAACAAACGTGAAAAGCGCAGAATTTCCAAACATTGGGAGTTTAACCCCCACCTCCACCCCAAAAAAAATACAGTCAATTAATTCACTTTACAATACGTGCTGTGAATTGAAGCACTTTCGAGGCTTAGTCCATGTTTAAATTAAAAGCGCAGCAAACGTTAAAACATTAGATACCTTTCTCTTCTCCCCCCCCACCCCCACTATCTCCTGCCCCCCAACACCCCCCACCCTTCACCCCCCTCTGCCCCCTGTCAGTACCAAGGTCAGATTCAGATTTGGGGGGAGTTCTAGATATCAGGTTTTTGAGCTAATTGATGTGGATGCCAGCAAGTGATGCACAGACACATGGCTTCCTGGGACATGTTTGGGAAGTTGGGGGGAAACTGCTTGGCCCTTTTGGGACTGGAGATAGCAGAACTCAAGAGGTTCAGAGTTTGAGCAAACAAAACGCTGAGACCACAAACTAGCAGCACGAAAAGAGCTGCCCTTAAAAGTTTAACCCATTTCCAGCTCAATCAGGACTCACCATCCTCACATGTCCCAGATACTCTCTCTCTCTATTCTCTCTCTCTCCCCCCCGTCTCGCTTTATCTCTCTCTCTCTCTCTCTCTCTCTCTGTGTAACTGTCCCAAGATCTACAAACTCCCCCCTTTTTAACGCGCTTACAGCGCGAGTCGCCAACTGTTCTGTTTAAAAAAAAACGCAATGGATAAATTTGCTCAACACAAAAATCTATTTTTTTTTGTTCCCGACGGAATTTTTTTCAATATTAAAAAGCGACCATTTGTCAGGAAATCGATTGGCGAAGAGAGAACGGAGTTTATTTTGGTTTGTGAACCGCTTATCGTATGATCCGCTCTTCAGAAACAACAGTTTATCTTTTCAGCTAACTCTGGCATCTGCTTAAACAAGCCACACGGCCACACTTTGGGTGAAAGGGAACTGTATTATTTTATTAACAGAGACGCATATCCATCAAGGGAATATCTCCATCTACCTCTTTCCCCGCCCACCCACACCCCCCACCACCCAATAAAAAAATAGAGACTTTATTACTACATCTGGAAGTGACATTGCGACAGATGTACTGGAAGACAATAATACAATACAAACCTGGGGCCAAAATTGGATCCTCAGAAACACTCAGCGCTGTGAGGGGAGAGCTCTGAGGGCAAGCACAAAAACAGCAGAAAGTTTTTTTGGGGGGAAACGCGGGGGAATTTTCAAGTTTTTTTAACAATATATATCCTCGAGTCTCTGACGAGAGGTAAAAAAATAATGTCCTTATCCTGTTTAAAAACTTTTCTGGCAGCCTCGAGTTAACTCGCGTCGCCAAACAACCATCTCAATGTCCAATACGAAAGAAATGGAATAGTCGCGAGGAAATTAAATTTATACCACATCCTGCAAAAACACTGAAGAAACTTAGCTTAATTGCGACTGTGAAAAAAAAATTGGGTGTCTAGAAAAATGTATGGAAACATGGCCTGCGTCAAAATCAGTCCCTGCATCTCATCGAAACAGCTTTGAATAACCTGCTACGGACTTACCGTTCAGAGATCACACTTGGTATTTACACCCAAGCGACAAGAGTATCAGATTAATAAGAATAAGAATTCTTTCAAATTGTTCCATTTATATTTTTGTCGGGTTTTCGAGACGTCTCAAAGCGCTTCACGGGATCCGTATCGCAAAGTTAATCGGGAGCCAGTTAATCGCTCGATAGATATCTAGTTAATGGAAAAAAAAACGGAACGAATAATTCTCTGTGAGAATACACGAGCAGGCGGACAGACGGACGGACGGACCACGAGCAGCTGCAGAGAAATGATCAGTGACCAAAAGTACCCAACTCAACGGTAACGGATTTAATTTTTTTTTGCTATTGTGGTTGTTGTTGTTGTGGCGTTAATTCATCTTTAATTAAAAGGGGGCGACCGGCGATCGGATCAGTCAACCCGCGTGCGAAGTCATCGGAAACAAGTCTCATGTACGTATGTCACCAACGAAAAACTAACTGGAATGTTAACACAGAGAGAGAGAGAGATTTCCCAACTCCCCCCCACCCACCCCTCCCCATATTAAAAACTATGTACCGATCCTCTCTAGACAGTCACAATATAATTTGGGTTTAGTTTCTCGTTTCAAAACAAACCGTCTATATACTGTATATATAAAACGATTTCACGTAACCTTTCTGTGTGCGTGAAATGCTTTCAATCTAGCATAAATTTTCTCAGGATCCCCCCCCCCCTCCACCCCACACTCACCCCCCCTTCTTCCCCCTCCCCCCACACCTCCTCCACCATCAAAGTTTTATGAAACAATGATTAAGGTCAATTAACAGGAAATGTTAAAGTAAATATAGCCCACACAATCTCCCTTAAGAAAATTGATGAGCAAAGGGTCTTTGCTTTCTTTGTATTAAATTACCCAGACACATTAGCTGAACAAAATGTTATGAAGTGCACTGGGGAGGATGACACTGATAGGTACTGAACTTATATTTACATTTGAAGTTTTACCAAAAAATAATATATATATATAGAAGCAGCTGGCGTGCGGAGTAATTCAGACGATTATTTTTTCATGTGCAGACAGATGCACAGAGCGTTTAACTAAGATATACTCAGGGTAATAATCCTTTCACAAAAATATAACCATAATAATAATAATGATAACAAATAAGTCACTCCACTCGATTCCACGACTGCTTGTGGTCGGGAAATCGGCTGCCACGTTTCACCCACAACAATATACAGTCACTAGACTTTACACTATATTCTGTGAAGCGCTTTGAGGCGTCTCGAAGGACGTGATAAGGCGCTATCTCAAACATAATAATAATAATAAGAATAATTATTACTATTTATCGTTTAAATTAATATGTGATAGCTCGCAGTAGCTGTGCTTTTTTGCTTGGCAACGCAAATAAATGTAAAGGAAATAGCAATACTGTATTATAAAACGTGTGGAATGTCATTCGTGAGGGGGAGGGTGGAGAGGAGAGGGTTGGGGGGGAGGGCGGGTCACGTATTAAAGTTATTAAAATTCCTGTGATGCTATCCAACCTCCCAATGGTAAACCTCATTTCTAAAGTCCATTTATTCTCGTCTGTAATTAATAGTCATTAAAAGCTCAACCTCTCACTGCTCATCCACATGGGCAGAAAGTGAGAATAATAACAAGAACACACAGCTCAGCGGAGCTCAGGGGAGCTCCTGTAGCTCAGTGGGTTAGAGCCACTTGCTCGCCTTACCAACGTGAGAGACCTGTGTTCGAATCCAGGCAGGTCAGGTCAGGGCGAAACCTTGGGCAAGTTTCCTTACTCCACACACACACACACGCATACACACACACATACACATACACACCTAATAATAATCCCTCCCCAAAAAACAAACACAATAATAAAAATTGGGTAATTTCAACCCACGACTGTTTGTGTGGGGGACGACGACGCTGTTGTGCGCAATTGGCGTTTCGTCCACAAATATATATATATACAGTCAATTCACTTGACAGTGTATTCTGTGAAGCGCTTTGAGACGTCGATAAGATGTGAAAAGCCGCTATATTCAAATGCTAGGATTATTACTATTATTATAATAAAACTTTAAGGTGAACAGGGCAGCAGCAAAGGCAAGCTCACAATGTACTGCGGGTGTGGTGTAGGCTGCCTGTGTGTATTCAGGTCAGAATTTCCTCTCCACCAACCCCCGCCACCTCCCCCCACGACCCCCCCCCCCCCACCCCCTCCTGCGCATTCAACTAGCTTTATCAGGCTAAATATAGATGTATATCAGATCTCGCTTCAGTTTCCTGCCACCAGGGACCCAAGCATTTCAGGAATTTTGATTTAAGAAATGAATTGGCTGAAACACAGGAATTGGGGGGTGGTGGGGGGGGGGTCAAAGGCACACACACAGACCACTTTGCTCCCACAATAATAATAACAGTAAAAATTAATAAGAATAATAATAATCCTGGCATTTTGATGTAGTGCTTTTCACTAGTATTCTCAAAGCGCTCCACGGACAGAACCGTAGAGTGAATGGACGCTGGCAGTGGCAGCCTGTCATGCGACACGAGGAGGGACGAGGGTGGCTTTCGCTGGCGCCGATGAAATTTTGTCGCGTTCCTTCACGGCGCTCTGTGGAGAACATTGCTCGCCCGGACGGCAAAGATTATCGTCACTCGTTCTCAGAGACCTATCCGAGTCACAGCGGCCACAGACTGAGCCTTCTGGCAGGAAACCTAAGTGGCCTTTTCGCGCAGTGAATTATTCTTTTCCCCGGGAGCATTTAACAGTGTGTTGTTTTTTTTTTTCTTTTTTTAAAAAAAAAAAATCATCAGAGAATCCAACGCTGCCACACACCGCGTTCACAGGTCAGAAAACTTCCCGTTCAGACGGACCTTTTCATGTTCCTGAGGTTTGCACTTTGGCACCTGAAGTATACTTGCGAGACATATAAAAATCGGGTTTTTAAGACTTATTTTCATAAAATAAACAAAACGCGCCTCCCGTTTCCCCCCCACCACAGAATTTAGCCTGAAAACAGCAACGACACCACCACTAGATTTTGTTCATGCTGAGAGGAGAGGATGGTCCTACTCCTCTGTTGTGGGCGTGAATCGCCAACGGAGATTACGGACCTACAATCACCTCACTCCTGATCAATTTCATCTCATCTAATAATAATAATAATAATCATCATCCCTGTATTTGGCTCAGCGCCTTATCACATCTCTGAGATGTATATGTATCTAAATATATATATATATTGACTGTATATGTATATATAGACTGTATATGTATACATATATATAGTGGGCGAGACACGGCAGCCAAATCGCGCACTGCAACGCCCCCCACAAACAGTTGTGGATTGAAATGACCAATTTTATTATTGCGGGGGGGTTTTGGGGGAGGGGGGGATTATTATTAGGCGCGCGCGCGTGTGTGTTTGTGTGCGTGTGTGGGTGTGTGGAGTAAGGAGACTTGCCTCCAAAGTTTCTGCCTTGACCTGACCTGCCTGGGTTTGAAATGCAGGTCTCTCACGTTCGTAAGGCGAGTGAAAGCGCTCTCTAACTCTAACCCACTGAGCTGCAGGACACTCCAATTGTGTTATCACGGTGCCTGTACTCATGTTCTCTGACCCTCTTGCTCTCACCAGAAACCGTGTCACGGAAAGACCACCCAAGCTCTTTTATAAGGCAGCGTGTGTATGTGTGTGTGTGTTTTTCTTTTAAAAACGTACGGAAAGCAGAAATAACTAACCCAGCATTAGACTGAGCTCCCCTCAGTCCCCATCAAATAAAAAACCACTATTTCACTTCACTGAGTTGGGCAGCAATAACTGATCTCTCCCAGCGAGGAGAGGCCAGACACAAACAGGGGCTTTAGGGACTGTTCGGTGGCTTAGTTTCTGCAGATAATCCGTGACTATTTCAGATATCCCTTCTAAACATAATAAATTAGAAACCCTGTTACTCCCCCTCTCTTCACCCCCCCCTCCCCCCCATCTCACACACCCTTTTGACGAAAGCCAGGGTTAGTGACTTCTTCCGATTGCTTATCAATAAGCCGCGAAAGGCTAAACGTCAATACACACATGGTGGCCGTTCAGGTAACGCTCCTCTCTCTCTCTGTAATGGAAACGGATTGCGTTTTATCTTCTAACGTTTTGTCTATCGGTTCTATATGTCGAAGGGCCAACCGCGAATGCATTACAAACTGGGGCGGGGGGGGGGGGGGGGGGGGGGTTCTTGAAAAAAAAATTCCATCTCGCTGCCTAGCCCTGAGGGCAAATGAGTTTTGTGTGTGTCTCTCTCTCTCTCTCTCACGCGAACAAACTGAAAATCTACTCAACCGACTCGCTGGTAATGTCAGTGTGTTTTATCTCTCCGTCTCCAACTTTGTTGCTTCTGTGGTGTGTGGGTGTGTGTTTATATAAGTGTGTGTGTGCGCGCGCGTGTGTGTGTTCCTTTTTCGGGGCGCGAATAAAGAGTTAATTCAGGGAAGTTTATATCGATATATATTTCATAAGAATATAATCGAACTCAACTTAGCCTCAAGACAAAAAAGTCGTCTCGTCAAGCCCGGGCTCTTATAAATGCCATAAATTCCAACGCTGAATCATTTATCACTTAGCGCTCTCACAGCACATCGCCCTCCATATACAGTGAGTGTTGGTACATCAGCGATTGCTTGAAGGCGGACAGGACTCAGTTGCTAATAATATTTGTGTGAACCTGTTTTTTTTTGTGGGGGGGAGAGTAAAAGGCTAACTGTTGAGGAATCGAGACCTACTTTTAGCGCAGAGAGAGAGGGTTTAGTGATAAAGTTCCTGTTGTCAATTGGAAACCCAACCGAGGCGTGTGTGCAGAAGAGTTTTCTCTACTATAGCGCAGGGCTACTCCTCAGCCCCCATCCATCCCCCCAACCCATCCCCCCAACCTAACCCCCTCTCCCCCACCCACCGCGCTGCGGATATATACTCAAGCCTCTCATGTCACTCAAACGGCAACTGTCCAAACCCATGGAATCTCACTCTGCTGCCATGTCATTTGCCCCCTCCCCCCACCCCCAAGATATATATATATATATAGTATACAATCAATCCACTTTACAGATTATCCTGCGAGGCTGTTTGAGACACAGTCTCGGAGACGCGATAAGCTGTTATATCAACTGCAAGTTGTACTATTGTTATTATTTATAATTCTTATAATAATTCTTATCATCATGTAAAGCCAAGTAAGTATCCTGCTTTGCCAATCAAGTTTCAAGAAATGTCTTAGTGCAGCGCAGTATAAGGAGATAAATGTTAAGTCAAAATAAAACCAGACCCTTCACATTTAGGACTGCAATTCATTAATACAGGTAGACGCGTCTAATAGATTTTTCTTTTGTAGATTTTTTGTTATTAAACCCCCCTCTTCCCCACCCAACCGCCTCCGCAAACCCGTCCTGATTTCAACAATATGGAGATTTTTCCAGCCTCGAATTGGTTTTGCGTTAGTTCATACGGAGGTCAAGACGACTGCTGTAAATCTAGAGAGACCCCAGGTCCACACACACACACACACACATACACACACACCACACACACACACACACACACAGATTTTTTTTAACGTTTTGATCAAAAAAAACAAAAGCGTCCAGGCCCTAATTACCATTTCACTGCAAACATTAAAACAATGTTGATTTAGTTCAGCAGCTTCTCTTACACCGTCACTTTACACCTCGTGTGACGCCACGCGTTGAAATTCCACCACAAAAGATAGTGCCGACTTTTTTAAAAAAGCTAGAATAAACACACGCGGTGTTTGCCTGCCTGCCTGCCCTAATCACTGCCTTCCCCGAGTCCTGAAAACCATCTCCCAGCCCTGCTGCACTCCTCATTTCCATCCTAACACCATCTTTCCGACTTCACTCAAGCCTCTCTCTCTTTCGCTCTCTCCCTCCCTCTCTCTGCTCGACGCACTGTGGAATACGACACTGGGCTTATAAAGTCAGGCAGGAATTGGGCAGAACATGTAACGTACGTGGTCTAAGTATATATTCGGGTTTCGCTCGGGGTTACTTACGGAGCTGGTGTTTTAGATGTCGATTTTAAAATTATTTGACGTTCTATTGAAGTTTCCGTTTACACAATCTTTGTGACTGACGAGAACAGGGATTGTCGGCGTATTCAAGTTTGCTCTTTTTAAAAAAAATAAAAATATATACTGTACATGTATACATATATATATATATTTTTTTAAAGTGCATGGGCCAAGGTTTCTAAATAAGCAGAAACACACACAAAAAAATAATGGGACTCGGAGCCAAGTTTGCCACAGGCAAACATAGTTTTCTTTCAAGGAAAAAGCTGGGAAAGAGTTTGTTAGACTATTGTTCTGTATTAAAAACTCATGTGTTTGTTCAACGCACCGTGGGTCGTTGCAATGAGTGAATGATGTCTTTGACATGGCAAACCTCTAATTGTAACAAGTCCATACTCACTAAGTTTTACCAGATGCTACGAGGGAGGTTTGATTAACAACCACACTGGATTCCATGTACAATCTGATAATGATGATTTTACAACTCAATATTAAAACCCTCGTTTTTTTTTATAAAGGAAACATTATGTCAGCAAATTCAGGATCAAAATTTTAGGACCAGAGTTCACCTCTAGCCTACTTAATATGGGATTATTTTAAAGAGAAATTATCGTTTTTTGCAACCCCCCACCCCTACCCCCCCTCGCCATAACCTACAATAAAAAATACAGGATTGTCAACGTTTCATTTTATTTTTTTGTCAACAAAAAATAATTGACTTCACCTTGTCGGGATCAGGATTTGCTGAATCGAGAATTCTAGCTGAAATGTCCATCGCTGCAATAATATCAAAAAAAAACTTCCAAGACCTTGTAAAAAATAAAACTCTGGCAGTGGACTAAAATAGAATAGGTTTGTTAAATGAGGGTTTCAGATATTTGTGAAAGTGCTCACAATTATTTTGACTACAATATATACTTGTGTCACTGCACTTGACATTAAATACCGTGATATCCTCCTGAATTCAAAGGAGCTATATATCATATACATAATTAATTGGCTGCCGCGTTTCGCCTACAAATATACAGTCAATTCACTTTACAGTATATTCCGTGAAGCGCTTTGAGACACAGTCTAGAAGACGCGAAAAGCGCCGTATCAAATGCAAGGATTATTAGTAATGTATTAGTATCTTTCCATGAAAATATTTGGAATAATCCGTGGATTTGGTATAAAATATTATCTAAATCGAAGTTGCTTTTGTTGTTATCGCCCAGCGATTACAGTGACATTTAACACAATGAGGCAACCTAGGAAACATTGATTAGCGTGTAGACAACTTCTCCGAATGTGCCGTAAACAGCAATAACTAATCAATGTAAGTTTTTTAAAATCAATGTGGATTAGGCTGGAGGGCGGCTGACAGTGAATAAATCCCATCTGATCAGTACAAAGTATCTCCATCACAACATTACGAATGAACACAGGTCTTTAAAAACACAAACCTCAAAGCACCACAAAGTTAACCGTTTCAAATCTAGGCTCTGGAATCGATATACAGCAAAGCCATTTTGTTCGTCTTCAGTCTACGGGTCTGCGAAAATCTAACACGAGTTAGAACCTTTTAGCTTCCGCTCGAGTGTCAGTGCCCAGACTTTAAACTGAGATGTGAAGCTTGGCTTCGCACGTCAGCAACACTGCAGTCTTGCAGGGTCAAGAATGTTACTTGTTAAACAGAAAGAACAGGTGTGGTGATTTTGTCAGATTAATTCTTCCAAGATCTCACGGCTGTGGTTAAGTGAGTAGCCAAAGCTCTAACTAATGGGTAGGGTGGTCCTAGCCGGACAAGCAGCAAGGAAAGCTCGTCAGGCAGGAATGTGTATCAATGGCAAGGTTCTGCAGTTTTAGTCGGTTAGATCTTCAATTGGCTGCCGCGTTCTGCCCACAAATATGTACAGTCAATTCACTTGACAGCCTATTCCGCGAAGCTCTTTGAGACACAGTGTAGAAGAGGTGATAAGCTAAGCGCTCTATCAAACGCAAAGCTGATTGCTGTCATTATTATCATTATTATTATTATTACGCACACACACGCACACACACACACACATACTTGAGTCATATAGTAAATTACTGGTGAACAGGAACCTCGTTCCCGAATACACCGTCCACGAATAAATCCTATCCCCGCTTCTCTCACCCAACTGTGAGTGTCAAAGGTTCCCCAACAGAGAGAGATTTTTTCTTCACATTCCAGTGGCTGTGCCCACAACCGAAAATCACAAGTCACAAATTGGGGGCTAATTAGCCAATCTCACTCTGGCAAGAATAGATAGGCACAGGGAGCTGGGAGGATATCAGGCGTATTATTGGGGACTTATTATTTAGTATTATTATAAAACTGCTGCCTAACTCACGCTCTCCACCTGTACTGTGAGTACGTCATATAATAATACTTGTATTTAATACAGAGCCACGTCTTCCAACCCGTCTCAAAGCGCGTCATGGAGTGTATACCGTAAAGTGAATTGACTGTGTGTATGTGTGTGTGTGTATTATTGTGGGCGAAACGAGGCCAGCCAATTGCGCACATAGCCAGTACAAGCCTCACTTAGTCCGGGGTGGGGGGGAAAGGTTAGAGTTGAAATAATAATTTCCTTGGAGGGGGTGTGGGCAGGGTTGGGGGGTGGGGGCGAGTGTTGGGGAGGGCGAAGGGGCTGGGGAGGGGGGGGGGGGGGGAATAGTGATCTCTCTCTGTCCCCCAGTGAACTGTACTTCAGTCACCTCCTGTTCAGAGCCATATCGATTGGACAAGTACCAAGCAGAAGCTATAATATCAGCTAAACGTGAGGAAATGTATACATGGGTGGCCTTGATACCTTCTGACAGCTGGGGAATCAGTGAGGCCCTAATGGGAATGTCTCTCTGCGAATGTTATTGATTTAATGCCGGATCAGGCCTTGGAATGGGCTGGGGCAATCCATAACTTATGCAACTAGAGTGACGGGAGAGGGAGGGAGGCGAGGGGGGGTGGGGAGGGGAGGGGGGGGAATAGAGAGGTGCCAGGATATATAAAGCGTTATATTCTTAAAGGGAAATAAAAAATGCGTTCCTGTTTTAAGCCTTTCTCCTCCTTTAACCTCTGCTATCTGAGAAACCATCACTTTGTAAATATATATATATATCTATACATATTTTACAATACGGAAAGGCGTCGTGGATGCAAAATCACTGCCAGTGGCTCGGTGCTGATTGTCAATGAATCACAAGTGATCTCACAGTACAGTATTGTGACTATACACAGTCACTACACTACTATAATAATAATCCTTTCACTTGATATAGCGCTTTTTCACATCTTATTGTCTCAAAACGCTTCACAGAATATACTGCAAAGTGAATTAACTATATATATATATATATATATATATATATATATATATATATATATATATATATATATATATATATATATATATATATATATATATATATATATATATATATATATATATATAATATATATATATATATATTTGTGTTTTTTTGCGTCAAATGAAAAGCTCGTTATTATTCTTACGTTGATAATTATACCATTTTAATGCGCATAATCCGCAAACTTTAGCGAGTCAGTTTGTTGTAAGTTCTCTGTGGTTTAAAGCTTTTTCAGATGACCATTTTTCCTAACTCCCCCCCCCCCCCCCCCCCCACCTTGAACTGGGTTTCCCAGTATAATGAGAGCCTGTAACCAATTTGTTTATGACAATTACCTAATAACATCCAGCTCAATTAAAACAGGGGCTGGTTTGTCCCGAGGAATCTTGCGCCGCAGAGAGAACCGTAGGAAACCAATTTAACTTCTCAAGGTGGCAACCATTAATTACCTTGGAAAGGTTATGCAAATAGTGGAGATGCCTGATAAACCGCAGGGCCTCTCTCGCTGTGTCAAACACAAACATACCGCGTAAAAAAAAATGGGGGCGGAAGAGGTGTGGGGGGGGGGGGGGGGGGGGAACTGACAGCTGACAGGTTTGTTGTGCGTTGGGAGCCAGGTGAAGTATCACCTATGTGTGAGTCCCAGAGGAACAGGCAGGCCAGAGTTTGTCGCACTTTTAAGAGGGGGAGTGGGCGTCTCGTCTCTGTTCTCCAAGGTCCGTTCAGCCCTCCGTCATGGAACTGATCTATCGCTGCAAAGAGATTTCACCGGACGAGCTCGTGGCTGTAGCTTGATGACAACTTGGGCAAGTTTCCTTACTCTACACGCCTAATAATAATCCCTCAAAACATTTTGGGGGTCATTTCAGTCCACGACTGTTTGTGTGCTGGTGGTGGGGGGGGGGGGGGGGAACGCTGGCTGTGTGCGATTGGCTGCCACGCCCACAAATATATATACAGTCAATTCACTTTACAGTATATTCCTGTGAAGCGCTTTGAGACACAGTCTAGAAGATGTGGAAAGCGCTACATCAAATGCAAGGATTATTATTATTATTTATCTGCCACAGAATCTAATTAATTGCTCGCGATATAATACAGTATATATATATATTATATATCTATATATATGTATGGCTCCGGTTTCAGAGACTATCGGCTTCTGAGTAAAATCTCAGGTGTTACTTTGAACCCGAACACAAAATCAACACACGATACACGGCACCAGGAAGTGTAACAGGAAGTGTAAGCAACAACGACGACTTCCACTCACATCGTGCAGCCCCCCCCCCCCTCCTCCCCTCCCCCCCCCCCCCCCCCCCCCCACTTTCATGCCCAGTAACATTCCCAGAACGTTACTTTGATGTCACGGATTGATCTTCAAGCCAAACTCACCAGCCGCGCTGCCAGTGTAACGATCGACGGCCTTGACTTCCTGCACACTTTACGTCCCGGCTTGAAGATTACAAGGTGAAGCCCGATGATGTCAGTCGGCCAGCCCCCCCCCCCCCCCCCACCACCCACATCTGCCAATCAGCCCCGTCAAACCCACTGCAATGCAAGCCGTTCGCCTTTTTAATTGAAATGTTGTGTCGCGCACGGTTTTGAGTGAGTAAAAGTTTCCTCCACAAGTCTTAACGACAGCCAAACGCAGGCCTGCTGGGTGTGTGTGCAGAGAGTGAGACGGGAAGGTCACAAACTCTTACACTCAGCCTCAGAAATGGACTACCTCTACCCCCACCCAAAACGAAAGGGAGAGAGAGATGGATAAGAGAGACCTTTCTCTTTGACCGCGGCCTTTGGTCACCTCTCTACCCACTGTCCCTGACTCGGTCCCACGATCCGCTATTGTGAAGCTCTCTGAGACACCCTCCTGCGTGGAGGGCACTCTATACATCCAAGTTCTTGTTGTTGTTGTTGTCTGCACACCATCGATAAGATTCTCTTCAGCAGAATTCACCGGCCACTGGTTTCGCCCCCACAGATTCCCGATTTACTCACTGAAGCTTTAATGGGTTAAAAAGCTTTTTCTTAAAACGTAAAAGTGGGATGAGAGCAGCAGGCCTGGAAAAGAGTCACAACAGTCCCCGTCACGTTGCTATTCAGGTGGACTGCTCATGGAGGCTCAGTGGTCAGGAATCTCGCCTGTGGGGGGGGGGGGGGGGGGGGGTGGGTTGTGGGGGAGGTTAATAATCCCTTCGACAATACATAAATAACTAACTAAATAAAAATAATTCATTTGGTCAGTAACTCCGTGACTTTCTCCCCCAGCAGTGAGTTCCAGGTTCTCACCAGCCTTCCCTACATACTCTTTCAATCTACGTTTACAGTGTAATCCCGTGAAGAAGCGCTTTGAGACCGCAGCCCCGAAGGCGTGATAAGGCAAGGATTGCCATTATTAACATTGATACTATAACTGCATCCACGTCGCTATTTTAAAAAGGTTAAGGCTTTAAAAACAAGTGAACTTGCGGATGTGAGAAGATAATCGCGCGCACACACACACTAGTCATTTCTATTAGTTGTATTCTACTTCAACCCTAGAGGGTAAAAAACACACGGCAACACACTGCAAAACTACTAGGGCCATACCCATCATCGACAGGTTTCACGTTCAAATCCGAGTCACAGTTTGCTGATGTCTCTCCCGGGGCCTCATTAGCTTCAGGCTCTCTAGGTTTTGGAGTACTAATAATAACAACAACAACAACAAAATTGTTAGGGAGAGAAAGATCAGGCTGAGGTTCCCTGCGTCCGTCCGACCGACCGCACGCACATTTCAGGAGAGAATTGGGTTCCTGCGTTTACACACCCGACTCCCCACACACCATCCACCCACCCCAACCCCCCCAGGTCCCACTACCTTACCAGCACACAGCATTCACCTAACACAATACACAGTCACTACACTTCACTGTACGGTTCCGCGGAGTGCTTTTTTTGAGATGGATCCACGTTGGTGGGGGGTGGGGGGGGTGGGGTGGGGTGGGAAGAAAGGCACAATCAAATGTAAAGACATTCATATTCATCATCTGTATAAGGTGAGCCTGGGCATCTCTCTCTGGTCGCGGTCAGTCGGTCGGTCACTGGGGAAAGTCTCTTTAATGCTCGACGTGTTATTGTATTATTTTAATCCACGGTGGGGTTGTGGTGAGAGGGCAATGGGTGGGAGGGAGGAAATCTCCATGTGTAATGTGAAATGTTCCACCCCTGAAAGGATTAATGGCATAATTAACTGCACGTTTAATCTAATGGGGGAAATCAGAGAACAACAACTGGCCCGCAGCCCAACACGACGATTTCAGACATTCCAATTGTTCAGTAAGTTACAAGGCGAATTCCGTGCAGGCAAAAAAAAAGCAGGGAGGGGGATTGGGAGGGAGGGGGGGGGGGGGGGGCTTTTAAATTGTGCCACAAATTGTTTGTTCTCAACAAACTGCCCTCACTCTCTCTCTCCTACACACATTCGTCAAACCAGGTGACTTCCCTCGTCCAACTTTATTACACAGACTTCCGCACAATCGCAATCCAACTGTTGGCAACAACGAGGAGGAGGTGGTGGGGTGGTAAAGGAGGGTAAAGGCGTTTCGACATCTAACTTCTCAGTAGAAGTCCATCCAAACAGATACGTTCATAACAATTGCAGCCAATAATAGTGAAAATTAGAGCTTACACCCCGCGATAGACTAATATATTAATTATCACAAAACTTGGGGACCGATAAAATAGCTAATCAATACAGCTTCCTACTGTAAATCAAGGGCCTCTGCTCTAAAACGCTTATTAGGCTGAGGCTAACAACAACAACAACAACATGCATTGGTATAAGATCTTCCAGTAAAAGCCATGTAGCCCTGCCCTCCCAGTCAGCGCCAGACTGTCTGTGAAGTATTGACAGTGAAATAGGCCATATCAGAACCCAGTCACCATCCTCCCCTCCACCCCCCCCCAAGCAATTTATCCAATAAAACATTTAAACCTTGACGTTCATTGACTCTGAAACCCTTTCGTATTTTCCGCAGCTGAACGGGGTAAATCCTGACAGGTGTCAACTATCCTTTAAAGCCTCCCAAATTCACTACATTTCTCTTTCACCTGATCTTCTGCAATAAAGGTAATTTTGTTTTTTTTTTGGGGTGTGGGGGGAGTTATTTGAAGCTGTTCTGAATGTGGAGCTGAGTCAAAGGTACATGAATGAGGAAAAGACTGTCAAAAATCCTATCGTGAGCACAGTGAAATGCTTCCTTCACAAGCTAATTCTAGACTCATAGAGACAAGCAATTAAAAATTTAAGTGAATCATATGGTGTAAGGAGCGAGAGATCCCCTCGTTTCGAACTCAGACTGTTTGATTTTCCCCTTTTCTAAATACAGAGGAAATACTCCTGTTACTGTAAAACCCTAACCACATCATTGCTATCGCTGCGTTAGAATCCACTAATGGGGGGATTGATCCGCGTCAAATTAGTGACCTGTTGAGAAACACAGCACTGCGGAAATGTATATTACATACACAGTACTGTATACTGTATATATTGAATCCCACCAACAAAATATATTCCGAGTGAGACATAACTATTCAAATATAGATTTTTTTTGACCCCATGAAAAGCTGGGATCTAAGATTGATTGATTGCTTTGACGGTCACTGCGTTTATTTACAGTAGATCCTGTGAAGCGTTTTGAGGACCATTCTCCTGGTTTGAAAAGTATGACATAAAATGCAAAGAGTGTTTTTTTTAATGTTTTAAACACAGCAGAAAATCATCACTGGCTTTCTTTGTTTCTGTCTTGTTCCCGGGATCGGCCTCGCGTCAACTCTCACATTTTTTCCGTCTTTCTTTAATTTCACTCCGGAAAGTTGACGGGAAAATAAAATACTATTTCTCAGCAAAAAAAACACACATTTCAATTAAAAACAGTCAATTCTCTTTACTATAGATTAAAGGAACACTGTGTGAAAGCTCTTTGAGGGGTGTAGAAAGACGTGATAAGGGCTATCTATCAAATGCCAGGATTATGAATATATTAATAGTAATTATTTTTATTATGACACCCATGTTTTCCCTTCTCCTCCTTGCAATCGTAGGGGAGTTGTTTCCTCTGGATTAAAGGGCATTAGATTAGATGGTGGGATGTCAGTTTGAGAAATACGGCACGGTGTATATAAGCTGACTGTGCAGTTACATGCGTTTTCAATCTATCCCCCTGCCTTTCCTGCTGCTGAATGTGAAGCTTTATTGCACATAGCTCCAGCTACTACTGCACGAAGCCCCACAGATTTGTATGTAACTCCTCTTTCCAAAAGACCACACAGATTGTGGTTAAAAAAGGTTACCTTCGTACACGGAAATCCCTTCAAAAGAAGCACTGAGGCTTACAGCTAATAAGGAATGCATTAGAATTCTTTTCGGATATAAATCACCTAAAATCATTCTCTTCTCTCTCCCTTTTTGTTTTCCGCGCCCCCCCCCCCCCCCACCACACCCCCCTCCACCCCACTCCCCCAATTTTTTTTCCAAATAATAATACCTCCCGACACCTCTTATTAATTGCTGGGCCCGCAGATGATTAATACGCGCGAACACATGCAGGTCGAGAGAACTGTTTTATTGCCCGGTTCGTGGTCAAAAACTCCCATTGGTTCGGAGCAAAGATAAAAATCCTACGAAGACCCACGTTATTCACAGAAACAACAACATAGATTTTACATTCTCACGTACACGCCCACCGCACACCACACACACACACACACACACACCACCTGTCATGTCAGGAGGATGTCCTGAGGCACTAGACTAGATAATCAGGAGTTTGGGCCCCAAGTCTGGAGTTGGAATCAACCACAACAACAACTTTGGTTTATATAGCGCACTCCACGCCGGATGGCATCTCAGAACGCTTCAAATCGGGAGGGAGGAAGGGGGGGAGGGAGGGACTGTGGGACAAAAATGTTGAAACTAGTTGTAGCGAGAGTTACTTTACAACTCATTGACTTAACTGTAACCAAGTCATTCAAGTAACATGTGCCGTGGAGAGGGGCTGGCATGGCCTCATCGTGTTTCCTAGGGGCACAGTCTTTACATAATAGTCAAACCAGGGACGCACCACACTGAGAATAATCGCATCTATAACATTGAGTAATTCACAGAAATGTGCAGCCAAAGGATTGTGTGTAGAGGGGACAGGGCTTGTTAGAGCCGTATTATTCCCCCACCCCACCCCCACCCCTCTCCGTCCGATTCTAAACGTTGAGTGAACTTTGGGTACTACAAACCTCTCTGTTTTAATCTTTAATGGTGGGGGCGGGGGGGGGAGGGAAATCTTTCACTGCTAGTCAGCAATGCAGTATTTTCTTTCCAACCGAATGCCCCCAGTCCTGTTCCTGGTGACAGGTTTACTTTCACAGGATGTAAACAATTCAGTCGATTTCCCAACACTTCATTCTGTCAACATAGCAGGAAAGAAATCCCTTCTCCTTTCTACACCTCGCGGTTACACAGGGACCGAAGAAGAAGAAGAAGGAGGAGGAGGAGAAAACATAGCTCACAGATTGCCCCCCACCACCCCCCACCCACCACCCCCCTACACAAGTCAGAATTCCACGGCCTCGAGTTAATGATTAGACTGAGGTCCGATTTCTGGCTTGTTTTTGCGCACGGACGATGGCAGTAATCTATGTAGTTTTAATAACCCTTTTACAGAAGCGTTGGGTTTGTCAAAGACTTAACTACAAGACTCGTTGCGCCCTTAGCTTCAGTAGGATCCTGTTCAGATCGGAGTTGAGCGCTCAGCGACAAGGCAAATTGTTGTAGTTGTTGTTGTTGTCGGCATTGGTTGCCGACGGCAATAAAACAATAATAGAATGAGGTGTGTATGGGACAGCGCCTTTCACATCAGGATCCCTTCCTCCGTCTGCTCAAGTCAACACAAGATTATAAACGTGAAATTTGATTAGAGCGCCCGATCGCATCATCGAACGCGTCTCAAACCTCTTCACCGGCTCCACTGTCACGTGTAGTGGCTGGGTTTCTGCGGGCATTGGAATCGTGTGAAGGATGTTGGCGAGTGACTGGCTCCCTAAAGAGATGGCGTGTCCAAACACTCTCCCTACAAGTGGAACAGTGGCGCTTTGGGACATCCTCCCGCCGCGACAGGCGTTATACAAATCTAATTTGTTGTTGTTGTCGTAGCCGCCAGATTCATTTGTGTAGGAGCTAGCCACCATTGACATCCTTATCTCTTGGCTCTCCCATTTTAAAGTCTACTGATTACACCAGCATGGGCTTTGGTCAAGTCCGTCCAGGATTATTATTAATTGGGCTCTTCCTTTCAAATGGTACCAATTACTGCATTTCCCCTTCATGTTTCGAAAAGCCTTTATTATTAGTATTATTCTTCTTAAAAAACACACTCTTGCCAAATCCCCCCCCTCCACCCCGCTAAACAAAACCCTTGCCAATTCCAACATGTTTATTTGTGAAACGCTGCTTCTCTCTCAAAGTGTTTTTCATGAGTGCTGGCTGTCCTCCAGTATCTTTCCCGTCCTCCAGTATCTTTCCCCCCCTCCCCACCATCAACTTTCCAACTTGCGGATTTGGGAACTGGAACTGCCATGACTTGCAAAGGTTTAGGTTGAGACCATGGCAAAATGCTACACGTTTTTATATATATATCTATATATCCGGCTCAGAGAGAGAAGGGGGGAGGAAAAAAAAAAACTCTGGGGGCTTATTATATCACAAAACCCTCCCTCCTCCACCTCCCCAACCACCCCAACCTTCTTCAAAAACCTTCACGAGAATTGGCAAACAAAAACAAAAGTGGGTTCCATTTGTTATATAGGAATGGTTTATTGCTGACAACCTTACCAGGGAATATTGTTACAAAGGGAAGGAGGGAGGGGAGTGAGAAAGGGAGGGAGTGAGGGAGGCTCACGCCTTGCATTCCTTGTGTAGTTGCAACAGCTCAGGAGGCACTCTGAGGTCAGCCAAACTGCTGTTTAGATATTCACCTCCTTAATCTTGTTTGAAAGCCATCTTGGCAAATTATTTTTTGCAAACTCACAGAGAGAGAGAGAGAGAGAGAGAGAGAGAGGAACCCTCGCCAATTAGCCGTTGGTTCCCTGGAACTCTCCAGTGAGACGTCCGGTCAAGGTGACAACATGGTCCTTTGAGAGGTTACAACTCCCTTCGCTTGATTCTTCACACAGGGTTAAAACTGCAGCCCTCAGCGAACACCCAAATGTTGAGTGAATGGGGTGTTGGGGTGGGGGTGAGCGTTTGATGATGCTACCACTTGTTGGTCTCACACAGTTGACCTTTATACCTCCTACCCCACCCCCCCCCGTGATCCGGCGTGGAGCGGAGGGCACTATATAAACCCAAGTTGTTGTTGTTGTGGTTGTTTTTCGTTTGTTCGACGAAAGCCGTGTGAATACTTCAGGATTTAAATAAGGAATCTGTTTAATAAGGAATGGATTCCTGGTAAATCCATGGCGGTGAATTTACCAGAGAGAGAGAGAGAGAGCGAGAGAGGGAGAGAGAGAGAGAAAACAATTCCCAACCATATCTTTATTATGTCGGGAAATCACGCAACTGGCAGACTAAACGGAGAGCGTTACCGACCTGCCCTGATTTATATGAATGGGATTATCATGGATTGCAGAATGAAAATTTTAAAACACGTATGTTGAGCTTTAAGAGTTGCAGAGGTAACTGGTAATTATTCTGCAGTTACTCTGTTGGTAAAAAGGGAATCTCGGGTAAATCGTTTAGATTCATTAAGTTTTTTTTTGCGCTGGGGGATAAGAATCCATACAGATAAAAGGCGCTGTTTCTATCGGTTGTCTGTTCGCTCTTTTCCCAAATCAAAATCAAACCTCTGGCGCAGCAAATTCCCCTTTAATATCGCCCAGAAATGGGATCGTTTCCTGGCTTTCCACTAACGAGTCGTTATTGCCAATAGCTGGTTGTTTATATACGGTAATAAAGAGTAAATAATAATCGTTGCGTTTGGTAGAGCGCGTCAGGTGAGGAGGGCTGTCCCAAAGCGTTTCGCAGGATTTACTGTGAACTGTGTTTACTATAAACAGTGACTGTGTGACATAGGCCAAACCATGTTTTTGTTTTTTTAAATCACACACCAGAAGTTTCAGCCTTTGTTACTTCGCAGATCAGTTTTCCACCGCGGTGAGAATGTTAAACTGATCTCCGCACTGATCTCCGCACTGATCTGTTCAGTCGGAACATCGATTGTTGCACATATTGCTAGCATGGGTACGGACATGGTATACGCACATGCACACGTACACACACTCGAGCACACGCGCACACACACACCTCAAACCCTAACCTTTTCATTTTATGTCCGACCACATTCCTGCACAATTATTTTTTTGTAGAGGGGGGGAGAGGGAGGTGGTGGGGGGAACTGCCGCAGGTCATGTTTAAGCTCCATATTCGAGCTCCCATTGAGATTCATTTCCAACATTCACTTCATCAACAAGTGTTATTGGCTGCTGTTCACTCAGTGCCAAGAGCACAGGTGGCACTTTAAAACGTTAATTAAACCGTTTCCCCCCACCCCCCCAGCCCACCCCGATTTGAAATCATAATGTAATCGCGCACACACACATACACAGACACACACACAGACACACAAACGAGTGTACTGTACGAAGGGGTGCATTTTCGCAGTGATATACAGTACCAATAATAACCCTCGCATTTGATATAGCGCCTCAAGACGTCTCAAAGTGCTTCACAGATCACGCCGTCGAGTGTAGTGACTGTATACTCTGTGGGCGGAACCCGACGGGCCACCAATTGCGCGCAGCGGTGTCCCGCAAACCTTCGTGGGTTAAGTGACCAAATTATTATTATTATTATTATTTTATCTGACAATCGACTAACATTCGGGTTCCTGCTGAACTGCTCGGTAAAAGCTAGGGGTGGGGGCGGGGGCGATGGTGGTGGGGGAGGTGGGGGGGGTATTGGAAGGCGGGGGAAAAGGAAAGATTTTCGCTCTATCCTGACCGGGAATTGAACCCAGGTGATATATATATTTTGCCTCACGAGAGCTGCTGAATGGATGGGGATTAAATCGGAAGCTTTCACCGCTTGACTCCTCACCGAGGTTCCTACTGTACCCAAGGCTAATCGACACGACTGAATATATATATATATACATACACACACTCACACACGGTAATTGGTTGTAATGAAAGATATCGCTTTTCCTTTTTTTTTCTCGTATCTGTATATATTGGGTGCGTCTTTTAATTAACACAGTGATTGCGTTACGGTGTCACCCCTCCCTCCCTCCCTCCCTCCCTCCCTCCCTCCCTCCCTCCCTCCCTCCCTCCCTCCCTCCCTCCCTCCCTCCCTCCCTCCCTCCCTCCCTCCCTCCCTCCCTCCCTCCCTCCCTCCCTCCCTCCTCCCTCCCTCCCTCCCTCCCTCCCTCCCTCCCTCCCTCCCTCCCTCCCTCCCTCCCTCCCTCCCTCCCTCCCTCCCTCCCTCCCTCCCTCCCTCCCTCCCTCCCTCCCTCCCTCCCTCCCTCCCTCCCTCCAATTTCGAGTCTTTACTGCCAAACAAACCGTTATCCTCAAAAACACATACCCTTTCTCATTCACAGGAGAGGTTGGGTGTTTTTGTTTATGGCTTTCTGCCCATTTTCTGGGGACCTTTTCACAGAACAATAACCTCACCTTGCTCCCGATCTATTTCATCTGCCACCAAACAAAAGCCTTTGTTTGTGTGTTTCCTCTAATCTTTACGGCGTTTGCGAGCCTGTGTGAATGACATTGGGGAGGGGAGGGGAGGGGGCTGGGGGGAGCTGTTGTATGTTGTATTATAGGTCTACTTAGAGGCAGATATGTTCACAGGGGACTTGCCACCAAGTAGGTGGGTTTTTTTTTACAAATAAAGAGAACGTCAGCTACAACTCAAACTACTTCCCGTGGAAGTCACAATTGTGTCAACATCCTGCTGTTTTGTATGTCATGAGGTATTTAACTGTGGCTACGACTTTCCATACTCCCAGCATGAAACCTTGCAAAACTAACTTCTTCGGGGTAATTCTCTCTCTCTCTCTCTCTCTCTGATCCCACAATGTTCCAGTTCATTCCAGATGGGAAAAACCCCAAAACACACTCACTCACATACACATACTCACTCACTCACGCACACACACACACACACTCACTCACTCACCTCACTCACTCACTCACTCACTCAAGCACACACACACACGCACACCATTTAGTAACACGGCCAAGGTATCATTCGTTCCTCATGATAACTTTCACACAAAACAACAGATTTTCTTCACCAACAGGCCGTGGGAGCGAGCGACCAAACAAAACTGGTTAACAAATAAACCAATTGATCATCGGTAACCTTGGCCTATCTCTTAATACAAACTCAATTTGCATTGAGAAGGTTCTAACTGTGAAACGGGAATATTAACACAGGCTTCACTGTGTGAATGAAGACACCACCGAATCTTAGCTCAGGTCCAGTTAGCCAATGGTATCTCATTCGCATTGTCTCCCACACAGCAAAGGGACAGGCACTCTGCATCCCAACCTGATGATGATCGATAGATCATAAAATAGGAACATTAGGAGCAGGAGTAGGCCATTCAGCCCCCGGAGCCTGATCCTGCCAAGTCTACGAGATCGCGGCTGATCGGATAATTCAACTCCCAATTAACCTTTGCCTTCGCTCCATGTCCCCTGAACCTGAGATATCTCACCACCTCAGTCTTGAAAACTGTGAATGGATCCAGCCGTACACAACAGCCTTTTGGGAGGGGGAGAGAGTTCCAGGTTCCCAATCTCCCAATACACTCTATAAAGGAACCCCGCACCTCCTGCCCGGGTCTATCTGGTTAGTTTACGCTTCCTCTCAGCTGCCGTCAACTCTCCCACCAGAAGGCTCTGATTGTCCTATGCAAGTGTGAAATAGACAGACAGACAGACAGACAGAGACAGACAGTGGATCCCACACTGTAAAAGCTCCGCCTTTTCTGCCTGACTGTGATTAGAACTTGGCTAAAATAAGAGAAGTTACTCAGAATGGAGGTTGTTGTTCACGTCAACAAAACAACACCTTGCTTTGGGGGGGTGTGGGGTGGGTGCGGGGGGTGGAGGGTGATGTTATCTTCTTCCTGCCCTCATCATTAGAGAATGAGAGACAGAGAGAGAGAGAGAGAGAGAGAGAGCATTGACATTACTGGGAAGCCAACGTGGGCTGGTGGGAGATGAGGGAATGTATCTGGATTAGGATAGAGCGTCTGTCTTTAAACTCAGGCTCCATTTCAACAGCAGGCCACCGACGGCATTGATGCGCTAAGCCGAGTGGGTGTCACAGAGATCAGTCCAATGCTGACATTAAACCAGCTGCGATCTCTCGTGTGATGAGGAGATGGTAACGGCAGCGTGACCAGAGGCACGGTTGGGTATCTGACACTCACGGAAAGCTCCGTGTTGGGGCTGAAGGGTCTCTCTCTCTCTCTCGCTCCCCCAGCCCCAGCCGCCAAAGCGACAGATCTGCGCGGAATTGTCACACATTTGGCCACCGTTTCTGTTCTGAATGCGCTGCTCACAAACGACTTAACACAGGTCATTAGAGAGAGAGAGACAGACACAGACAAGCCAAAGGTCTTTGTGAGACTGACTCCACCTTCAGGTTGTGTGATGACAGTTCAGTGTAAATGTTGTCCCTCCCTCCCTCCCTCTCTCCCTCCCCACCCACCCCCTCCCTCTCCACCCATCCCCTCCCTCCATCTCTCTCCCCACCCACCCCTCCCTCTCCACCCATCCCCTCCCTCCCTCCCTTCCATCCATCCACCCACCCAGTGACAAAAACACACCTCCCCACCCACCTCCCCTCCACCGATACGCTTTTCATCTTTACTGAGTTGTTTTGGGAAGACCTTTTTGTTGGTGAGAAGAAAGAGTATTCCTTTAACCTCGTTGGGGAGAGAGCGAGAGAGAGAGAGTGGAACCCAAAGCAACTTATTGATAGCCTAAGTCTTCTCCTGGGGGTAAACAAAGCCACACTCTCCCCCACCCCCACAAAAGTGCAAGAATAAGCCTTTTGAAAGTCATATCTTTTCGGTTGGATGCTTAACACTTGTTACATGGAGTTCCTCAACAATCATACCGTTTGCTCCGATTCCATTAGCAAATAATAAAACTATCGGGAACTTTTTCCGTTTAGGGGACACACACAAGACTTTAAGAGTACGTTACCCCCCCCCCCCCCCCACCCCCACCCCTCGTCAGTCATTTAACAGCTAATAATATTAACAGCAGTTTTTCCAGCCTACAAAAAACTAACACATTTGGGATACTTGTGTCTACAATCTCATCATTGGGTGCGAAACAGTAAAAGACAATACTGTTTGTTGGTAAAAGCTTCACAGCGATGGGGAAACGTGACAACTACCAAAAAAGGTTCACACTCGTCAAAGAAGTGGATCCCGAACCACACCTGATTCCCCACCCCACCCCTCCACCCTCGCTGGTGGGTCCCACCGTGACTTGGTCACATGAACCCATTGCCCTTAATGTCCCTCAGTTGGTTTCGTTTCTCTGTAAGTCCACCTCTACCTCGGCTGAGGAGACTAGAGCTGCGCTCGTCAAAAACTATTCACTCCTGACCGTTAAAATATTCGTGACGTCCCTCCCCACTGAGCTACGCAATTCACGCGGTTCAGATACATCTCACACACAATCCACATGCATACACCATTAACAAGGATTAATACGATTATTATTATTAGTAGTAAACAAATCCATATCACGTTCAAGCACCCACTGCGGACGAAAGGTAGAGTAACGCTACTTTAAACACTCCCAGACAAGTTGCTACTCGACTGATTGACGTTCTTGGGAAAAAACATTGGTTCATCACAGCCAAACGTGTCTCACATTCACATGTATGGAACTCTGCTAAATTTAGCTAAACTGTGCAGCAGCAGCTAAAGCACTCACTTCATCTCCAGCACTTCTTCGAGTTGCTTCCTCCGCTCTATCCGCAGGTTGGCAAGGTGGGCCTCTCTCTCGGCCAGCGACTGCTGCGTGGATGTCAGCCTAACCTTCGTAGAATCCAGCTCCTGCCTGGTCTTCTCCAGTGCAGCCATCAGCTCCTCCAACTGTTTAAAAAAAGAGAGAGAAACTGGTACCAATAAGCCTTCAGAGATTCTATTGTGCAAAAAAAACCCACTCACACTCACACCAATTAAAGTCATTCTCGGGGAATGCCCCCCCCCCCAAATTTATTTTTGGTCTTCACGTTTTGAACGCTGTGAAATCTTGATTGCTAATGTACTCTGCCTCCCATTGCCGACAAGACACACACAATAACCCCTGTAAATCTTGTTTAGATTTCCAGATCAAGTCTAGTCTGAACCTTTTCCCCTTTGCGTCTTATTATCTTGATTTGAACACGAGTCAGGTGCACAGATCCATCGATATGAATGGATCAATAGGAATGATTGGTGTGATGATATCAGACACACAGGTGGGCAGACCATATCCACAGTCAGTCTTGACATCCCAATTCTCATATATATATATCTATATATTTAATAATAATAATATATTATAATATTATTATATATTATTTATATAATCCTCATCTCCAAACGAAGCTTTTTTTTTCGTTGCATTCGATGAACTCGTTGACAAAACACTTCTGACTTTTCACGTGAACAGAAACAGCACCAAATAAACCAAAGACCATTCGGGAGGAAACGCCTCTGAAAAGTCAAATCGTTTGTTTTTCTTTCAATTCAAAAGAGAAAGAAATGGTAACAAAATATTACAATCCAAACTTGGACAGGTCCATATTTGGCTATTAATTGAACCCAAATCCCTCCCCACCCCCCCCACCCACTCCCCCCGGAGATTAACAGCAGTTTTGGGGTTTTGGGGGATGTAATATTTTACATCTCATACCACATTATCGTTGTAATAATAATGATTTTTTTTAATAATAAAAAGTCACACTAATTTGTTAGCTTTTTGTCTGAAGACGTTAGTTTTAGGAGTAGCGTTTTTAGGTGTGTTTGTTTTTTGAAGGAAGGGGGAAAAATATGACTTGGCTTAAAAAAAAATGACACACACATCATGTTTATCTCTCGCATTCTCTACCTCGCTCGCACCACATCAATCACGTGCACAATTTTCCGAACCGTTTCTGCTTTTATTAAAATCAGTGAGTGGCGGAAAAAATTAATAGGTAAATCCACCTTTTTTGTGTGAATTCTGGTATCGAGGGTTGAATTTTCAAAGGGCTGAATAAGAATAGCAGAGTAAGCAGAGTAACTACGGTAAGCAAGTAAGAGAAGAAGACAATAAAATAGCGGTTAGTTCATGCCACATTTGGTGTTTTAGAAAGTCTTTGGCTGGTAGGAGGAATGGGAAAAGTGAGAGAGAGAGAGAGAGAGAGTAAAAGCCTTGAGAACTTTTGAGATCCTTTGGAAAGAATGAATTAAGACACAAACAAATAAGTTTTTTTTTTGCAACGAGCAAGAGAGGAGTTAGTGAAGAACATTCAGAAGCCATCCCAAAATCACAACCCCAGTTTTTAATGCGTCAACGGTTACACAAACTCACAAAATGGACATTCGAGTAGGAAACGCTTTTCCGCAAAAGTACTTTTAGTGTCTGTGTGTTTGGCTGAATTACACAACATGCTTTGGTCACCAGTTAATATCAGACACGTATTACAACTTGGTTAAGTGGGCAAAGACAGAGTTTTCCCTTAGCCTCCAGTGAGTGAGTGCGTGCGTGCGTGAGTGCGTGCGTGCGTGCGTGCGTGCGTGCGTGCGTGAGTGCGTGAGTGAGTGAGTGAGTGAGTGAGTGAGTGAGTGAGTGAGTGAGTGAGTGAGTGAGTGAGTGAGTGAGTGAGTGAGTGAGTGAGTGAGTGAGTGAGCGAGTGAACCAGCGAGTGAACAAGCGAGTGAACAAGTGAGTGAGTGCTTTGTTTAACAAGGCTTTGTGTAACACATAGAGCCAAAAAATAGTTGCTCCCAGTATAGCCAATCCTCCCCTCTGGTAACTAAAGCACATTAAAGCATTTACAGGGTTGTTCAGATTAAGCATTATTAATTATTTTTGAAAGATTAAAAAAGAACAAACTGATGGAACATAAAATAGTCATAAAAAAAAACCAAATCGGGTTTACAATTCCAAGTAAATGACAGTTTCTTATAATGCGCTGGAGCTTTTAAAAATTCTTCATTGGATTCGAATCAAATCATGCTAACATAATAGAGCTGTGGGACGTGGGAAATAAGGTCACATGTTTTTAGCACAATTACAAGATTTCTGAGTTAGCAACAAAGACCACGGTTTTCTCTCTGTGTGTGTGTGTGTGTGTGTGTGTGTGTGTGTGTGTGTGTGTGTGTGTGTTCACGGCGCATAATTGTCTCTCTTTTTCGGTGTCATTTTTTTAAATTCCAATTTTCAAGAAATGCATATGTGCCTCTTGCGTTTCCGTTGAATTCTTTAAAAACGATAAGAATAATAACCCTTGCATTTGATATAGCGGCTTTCACATCTACTTCTCAAACTTTCCCAAGGTTTCACCCTGACCTGCCCTGGATTCGAACACAGGTCTCTCACGCTTGTAATGCGAGTGAGTGGCTCTAACCCATTGAGCTCCAAGGAGCTCCAACAATTCTCAAGCTGTGTGACTGTGTCTGCTTTGCGAGCGAACGCATCAGTCACCTCGCGCACTGCAGTGTCTCACAGACTACCGTGGAGTGAGGGACGAAGATTTATTAGGGAGACTGTCGGCCTTATTCTACTCAAATAGTGCGCAGGGGGAGTGGGGGGGGGGGGGGGGGGGGGGAGTTTTAATGTCCACCTGTTTTAGGGAGAAAAGAAAAGACTCCGTTTAGCATCTCGTCTCTACATGGATGAGATGTAAAGGAAAGGACCACTCACATTTCCGTTCCTAACTATTCTTACAGCTGGGAATTCGGAATTAGTACGGAACGAGAGAGAGAGAGAGAGCGGTTTCAATGCCGTGGCTTGTTTCTGTGTCTGCGGGGACCTGTATTTAGGCTGCCAGAACCCATTTCGTACTATATATTTTTAAATAATTCAAGCATTTAATCCTATAAACACCATCAAAAGACAAAAAAAAAAATGGGTGTTTACTTTCAGAGGGCTGCCAAACTTTGCATTTATTACAACACAAAGCTCGGGTTATGGGTTATTGCTCTCTAAGCCTTTTTTATCCCATTACCACACCACTACTCTAGGGCTCTGACTATAATTTTTCGACTGCAACTTTGCAAGCCGTGGCCTCTCATTCACACCGCACAGCGTGTTTAACCTGCCTTAATTAAACAAAGGAATTATTACATATAAAAAGCACAGTCCTATCCCCATTCATTTGTTTGTCTGCCCTGAGCAGCTGAATGATCCATCCGCCCTCCACCCGCCCATCTTAAAACACTCACCTGAATAACACACTTGTACTTGCTAACTGTTCTTATTGTGGACTGAAAAACGCAGGCAGCTGCAATATATAACGTTTAGATTTGGAGAGCTTTTGAGACATCGATAAGATGTGAAAAAGCGCTATGTCAAATACAAGGATTATTCTCATTCTTAAATTAGAAGAGAAGCAGACAGTTTTCGGTGGTGTCGGGAGACACCCGAATCTAAAGAAATGGGACAGAAATCATTGTAGGTTTTTTTTTGGTGGGGGGGGGGGGGGGCGGCAGATTATTATTAGGCGCGTGTGTGTGTGTGTGTGTGTGTGTGCGTGGCGGTGTGTGTGTGTGTGTGTGGGGGGGAGGTGGTGTGTGTGTTGGGGGGGAGGTGGTATGTGTGCGTGTGTGTGTGTGTGCGCGCATGTGTGTGTGGAGTAAGGAAACTTGCCCGAGGTTTTGCCCTGATCTGCCTGGATTCGATCGAGGACATTCTCTAGGTCTAGTGAGTGGGTCGTGTTGCCAGAATGCATGGAACAGCTGCTCGCGCTGATTGCTGGCCTGAGGCTGAGACAGGCATCGACACCTGAGTGAGTGTCTCTGTGTGTGTGTGTGTGTGTGAGACAGAGAGAGAGAGAGAGAGAGAGACAGTATCACTTCATGCTCTGAGTGGAATCTGATGATGGTCGAGTAAACTTCACAGTAACTCCAAACACGTCATGCGGTCGAAAACGCAAACCGTAAACAGCTAAGATATGGTTGTATCGTTTAACTCTTTTTTTTTGTAAAAACAAATGTAAAAATTCCCACCCTGTAATAAGCGGTTTGGCAGACGATGTCCTCATTCAGCTATCGCCTACCGTACGTTAGGGTCAGAAATACGTGCGCGACAAGCTCCTCCGACTAAGAAATGTCTCGCAACTGTCTCCTTGCGTCAAGAATCAGAATTTTTTGGGGGTTAAAAGTCTCTGGAACGCAACCGGAAATTGTGTTTTTTAAATAAAAATAATAAGAAAATGATTTTGCCAGAAAACAGCACAATTTAACTTCCGTGGGTGAATGACATTCTGTGTTATTCTAATAGCGTACAGCACTACCCACCCTCATATTTCTTCTGTGGAGTCATCAAAAATTGCGTCAAATCAACGAGAAGAGGCTGTGAGGGTGAATGAATCACGAGATTTGCTGCTCACCTATTTAAGCCAGTACAGTACTGTAGTGTAGATACAACATGAACGAGACTGAGCAAATCAATCCCCTCATAAAATGTCCCACTTATGCTTCTGATTTTTTTTCAACGTCGCCAAGGAGATGGATTCTTTAAACAACAAGAAGTTAAGCAAAAAGCAGAAGGAAGTTAAGAAAGCTGCGAAAATTTGAGACAGCGGTTAGCAGGAAAGTTTCATTTGACAGACAAGCTCTGAGTTGATTACAAAGGCACTAAAACAACTGCTATAGAAAGAAAGAACACTAAGAGGCAGATGAGGGAAGGCAGGGCAGCAGATACACCCAGACAGCCTCTCACCTTAAGCGACAGTAAGATGCTTTGTGTGTGTGGCTGTGTATGTGTGTGTGTGTGTGTGTGCGTAGGGGAGGTGGGGAATCAAGATGACATAAATACAATGTAAAAACACATTACGAGTCACCCAAATGAATTCATTGCCGTTAGTTTCGTAGAGATTGATGTAGAACCTCAAAGAGACAAGCTAGGATCGGAAGAGCGATCGGAGGGCTGCGGTTACACATGGCAAAAAACACACAGCGCAGGCAGAAATACCGTAACATGTTACAGGAGAAAACAAACCAGTGAGCAGAGATTTAAACCCGCTTTCTTCAGCGGGCAACTGATTCACCAATACACATCGCAAGGCTCTCTCTGGGCGAGATATCACTTAAGTTGTCATTTTTAGCCGTTTGGGTTCGCAATAGAAAATAGCATCACAATAATCCCTGCGTTTGGGATAACTCAGTATCACGTCTTCGCGACGATTCGAAACGCTTCGCGGGATATACTGTAAAGTGAATTGGCTTGAGTTTAGTGTGCGAAACGCGGCAGACAATTGCGCGCAGAAAGAGTCCCCCCACAAACAGTCGATGATTGAACTTCTCATAGTTTTTTTTAAAAAAGGGATTATTGGCCCCAATTTCATATTTTCTACGTACAGTTTATAATAGAGACTTACTTTTAAATTGAAAAATACACACGGAGAAATCAATTGGCTCCCTCGCCTTTCAGATAATAAACTTTTGAGAATTCCCCCATCTCACATTCGCAATTTGTTTTGGTTCCACAATAAAATCTGTAAAGTCCATTACCTTTTTACTGTAGTTTGACTGTTTGGGTACAGTTCAAGCCATTTTACAAGTAAAGCCATAATCTATCAGGAACTCGTAACAAAAAACGAGTCTATCCTAATTTTGGGGGAGTTTTTGATTGATAAACAAAACTTTCACCTTAACTTAAGACTCTTTACAGAGACTCCTGTAAACGTAGTGTTTGACTAATGACAGTTAATGGTGATATCTGGCCCAGATCTGGCAGCGTTTGGGTTATATCGTGAAGGAGATCCACTCTTTAGCCTGGCTGGGCTCCAGGCCTAACAATTAATGTGAAGCCCGGCTGAAAGGTACAGAGAATGAAAAAGCACAGGACATGAAAGAACTTTGTTTTGTTTTTAATATTATTGGGGCTTCCGTCGGGGAGCAAACACTGGCTTTTATGAAGGACGAACGAGTGCGATGCTCCCGAGAGGGATTCTCGAGAGCAAGGACCCCGTTTCTGTGACCTCACCGAGATCATCGGTAGAGAGTCACCTTGGAAAATCGTCCCTTCCCGAGATACGACCTCAAAACTGAAGAAAGTACAAATAATAATAATAATCCTTGCATTTGTTATGGCGCTTTTCACGTCTTCTAGACCGTGTCTCAAAGCGATTGACTGTATATTCGTGGGCGAAACACGGCAGCCAATTGGCGCACAGCAGCGTCCCCCACAAACAGCCGTGGATCGATGGATTAAAATGAACAAATTATTTTGGGGGGGGTTTTTGGAGGGAATTTTCTTAAGTCCCCTTCAGCTCATGGGAAAAGAGTATCATTTGAAGCCATTGAATGCTCCCCCCCTACCCTTTCTTCCCCCTTGCCCCTCCCACCCCACCCACCCCTGAGATAAACCGTCGAGAGCGAAGAGGTGAAAAGCCAAGTTCTCCCATGCCGACCTGTATCTCTGCGGTACATCTCGCAGCCTCTTCCTGTGCGAGAACCACCTCTCGCTCCGCAGTGATCTGCACACTCTCTCGGAGAGCTTCCTCCAGCTCCTCGATCCGACTGGCTTTCCGCTGCACCGTATCCTGGGAAAAAGGGGGCAGGAAAAAACTTGGGAACGTTATTTGAGGTTGTGGGGAGGGGGTGGGGGGGGCGGGGCGGTGGGGGTGGGGTCAGGAAACCGCTGGCCAAGGGAGTCTCCAAACTAAACCAAGATTGGGGGTGGGTGGGGTGGGGGGGAAGAAAAGGATTAAAAGTGTAATCAATGGGACAAACATAGCAACCAACGCGGGAGAGATTTAGACAACATGAGGTGAATGATTGCAAATCTATCTACCCTCACCCCCCCCCCCCACACAAAAAAAATCTATATTCTTAAGCACAGGTAATGATTTGTGCCTTTTCAGCCCTTTCGTACCACTCGGAATAAAACTGTATCCAAAAAACAGGTCAAGAGAGACAGTTGGCTAATTCACTGGGATCCAAAGGCACTGGTTCGCTGGTAATTTTAAAGCTGTTTTGTTGAATCGACGAGAGAGAGAGAGAGAGAAAAACAAACACACACACAAACAACAACACCAGAAAAAGTGAATTGAGAACCCCGATCCGCCGAGTGAGGGAGAGTATGTGTCTGTGTGTGTGTCTGTGTGTGTGTGTGTGTGTGTGTGTGCATGTCCGCGAGCTTTTGGGATTCCAGGAAAATGATCCCTTTTCGAAAACTCGGGAGGGGGAAAAAACCAAAACAAAATCGCAGCCACCTCCGCAGATGGTCGGTCGGTTGGTTGGTAGCCGCTGGCCTGGGGACACACGGGAGGCTGTGCGTCTGGGCAAATCACACCTACAAATTGAACCCGACAGCACGCGTCGCAACTTTAATTCACTAAAAAATATATCAACCAGTCAATGAATGCGTTATCCACCTCGAGACTGAAACCGACAATTTCAACACCCCCCCCCCCCCCCCCCCCCCACACATGTGAAGGTTGACAATAAGCGGTATTTGCAGGCTATTAAAACAGTCTCTCTCTCTCTCTCTCACACACACACACACCACACACACAGAGAATCTATTTTTCGTAAGCCGATTATTATTTAATTATTATTATCAAAAGCGACTTCTACACACCAGGCACTGGTTAGTTATTGCAGCTGATAAGAATGTTGTGTCAAAGTAATTCCAAACGCTAAAAGTATTAATTAAATCCTCTTCCCACAATCCATACATAAGTCATATAAATTCAGTCTTATTATTAACAAGCCAACTGGTGCTTTGCAATTTAAGCTAATTGCAACAAGACTGAGAGCACTTAAAAGATTTGATGAAATGTGTCAGCCAACATAATAGATTTCAATGTAATAGGCCAAAGCTATGCCTTATATGTATATATATATATATATATATATATATCTCACACACCACAACAAGGTGAGCTGCTTTCATCCCCGCTTGACTATTTCGGAGGAATGTTCAGTCAATTACAGCCCAGATATATCCATGTGAGTAAGGGTTGTCCTGTATTTTCCAGCACCAATTTTGTTTTTGTAATTGCCTTGGGTGTGAAACAAATGATGCTTTGTTTTAAAGGGTTAATGAACAAAGCTACCACCCCAAGCAAGGTGCAAAGTTAAGAATAGTTCATCGTAATGTACGGTTATTGTCGGGTAGGACGTTCTCCTGAAGTGAAAGGCGCGACATACAAATGTACAAAGTGAATATCTCGACCGTACCAATCAACCATTTTGTTTTGGGTAAAAATAAATATCGGCAGCAGCTTTTTATTCGGAAAAGGGGGGGAAAATAGTCGGGCATTATTTTACTTCGGTTAAAAAAAATAACTTCGCACTCAAGCTGCCGTTGACTGCATTTCAACAAGAATTAGACCAGCATGTAATAATCATAATCATAATGATAATACTAATCCTTGCATTCGATATAGCGCTTTTCACATCTTATCAACGTCTTAAAGCGCGTGAAAAGAAAACAATAGTTTCTCTGCATTTTCTTCCTTAACTTCTGCAGAAAATACTCAATAATAGATTGTTCACTCCCCCCCGCCACCTCCACCCCTCTCCCCTCCCCCTCCACACACACCCACCCCCACCCCCACCCAAACACTACCTAAAATGTCTCCAACCAAGCAGGCGGTAACGTGTCTGTCACAGAAGCTGGCTCTGTTTATCTAAAAAATAAAATATCTTGGGTGTTTGAGCTGCAATGAGAAAAACGCCCAGAATACATACTGGTGTCGGGAGAGAAATCTGTTGTGGAGGATTTTGGCCACTTGTGAATATTTCATACCTCTCGCTCTCTCTCTCTCTCTCTCTCTGAAAAAAAACTTTAAAACTCGACTAACACTCTGTTTCACATAAAGCTCAGCAAACAAGGTGCCGTGTTCCAATTACAGAATATGTCATTTCATTTGATTTTAAAAAAATTATTATTAGGGCAGGGTGGGGTGGGTGGGGGGGGGGGGGGAGGAGGGGAAATACATTTTCTTTTTTATATTTTAACGCAGCAAATATTTCTATTTCCATTTTTAACTACTTTATATAATCCAGCCCATCTGCTAATGAAGGTTCCGATCATGAATGAAGGCAGTCATACTGTTTTAATGCTTAAATGTGGCCTTTTAAAATTCCAGTTGGCCTTCAAATGTCTTATTGTAAGCTGAACAGTTCCCTATAATTTCTGGTTGATTTTATCCCTTCCTGTGCCCAATATAATTGTGGCAGAGTGTTATACACGGCATTGTGCAAATTTGATCGCAGTCACATGATAGAAATTTGGAATATGTTGTGATTTGTATTATTTTTATTATATACCGGTATATATTATATATTATTACATATCAGTTTTTTGAATGTTTAAGCTGGTGCCATTGATTTTTTGATCTTTCCTGACTCGAAATAGCAATATAGCCGAGACAGAAGTTTACTTCAAGGCTGTTTGAAAAAAAACTCACTTTTTCCCTTTTGAAGACATTTTAACGGCAATCTGCGAATTAAGGTCACGATTTGAAAGTTAAAACGCTAAATTCTTTAAGCGTTAGTGCTTCAAAATCTGGGTCCACCAGTTCTCTCCACGAAGCATAATGTATCTACAGCGAACACAAACCTAATTGCTGTCCTGGGAACTCGCTTCCCCCGTAGGTTTTGTTTTGCTAAACCACTTTGCCCCACTTTTTAAGTCTCCTGCGCTCAGCCCAGGCAAAGCAGGAAGCAAAGAAACCAACTTACTCCAGGATTACAGCCAGCTCCACTACATCAGAGGATCAAGACCCCAAACAACAATAAATACTAATAATAAACTTTGCATTTGATAAAAGCTCATTGTCACTATCATGTCTTCGAGACGTCTCAAAAGCTCTTTGCGGGCGAGGGGATGAACTGTAAAGCGAATTTGCTTATGTTTGGGGCTATCTCTCTCTCTCTCTCTCTGTTAACACCTAACTTGGAATGCTTTGCACGAATCAATAAGGCGCGCCCGTTCCTCAAAAGATGACAAACTTCCTACCGTCGCAAACACGCGGTAACGGCTCACCTCCACTTAACCCTCCGTATCTTTACTCTCGTGGTCATCGCCTCCGATCTTTCCAGGCGCCATTCCCCCGACATTGCTAAACGTGCACAAGTTGGCGCAAAAGTCTCTAGGGCTTTCTGCTGCGGGGCAAAAACATTTCCCTATTTAAAATATTCTTCCTGCAAATTCACGAAACTAATTTAAAACATCTTTCATTTCTAAGTGGGCGGTGGGGGTGGGGGTTGTAGGCTGACTACCATTTACCCTACACCCCCTCCCTAGTCCAGATACAACAAGTCGATTGTTACTCTAACAAGGTGAACCTTCTCTCAGTTCCTCAGTGGGGGGAAAAAATACTGAACAGTTGATGCGATTGTCGAACTCCATTTATTTATTTAACGTAAAAATGTTTTTAATGTGCCATTATAGCTTCCAACCCCAGCAAAAAAAAAATTAAAATAAAAGTTTCCCCAGTTATAATCCGTACGTTTGAAGGAGCACAACTTTCTTCAACAATGTTCTTGAAACATCGGTGGGAGTATTTCTGATGTAAACCATTTGAGGTTGAGTGAGGGGGGGGGTGGGGTGGGGGGACAGACAAAATCCTAACACTCCAAACTGTAAAGCCTTTATTTTTATGAAAGCGCCTCTATAAAGGGCCCATCACGCCGTACGTTTGTTTTTTCCCTCACCCCGCCCCCCTCCCCCGCACCCCCCCCCCCCACCCAGTTTCAATCTCTCCGGCCCTCTCCAAACCATTTTGAAACGATATTGTGATCAGTGTAAGAGATGGCTATATACAGTATAAAACAAAACAGTCCCTGGGAGTTGGAAGTGGATCGGACAGTGTGATGGGTTGGTTGGTTGGTTAGTTGGTTGGTTGGTTGGTTGGTTCACACACAATGTGTGTGTGTGTGTGTGTGTGTGTAAATTTCCATTTACAGTAAAAATACCTGCTTATAATTGCAGACAGCTCAGCTATGTACCACTTGACAGCTTCCATTTGTATTTCGGCGACGTCTAAATTTATGAAGTCAGCTCCGTTTACTAAGCAATAAATATCACTTTGTAACTGCCTCTGTAGCAGTCAATATTTGTATATTAACTTACTCCTCACTGACTTTAATGGCTTATGTAAACTTGGGCTTGTTTTACATAGCCTTGCCTCCACTCCCCTCCCCCCCACTCCCCCCACCCCCCGCCCAGCACTCATTTGCAGATTTCTTCAAATTAAATTCTTTCAACAATGGAACCGGTTTTTTTCTCTCCCGAACTATATATTTAAAAAACTTTGGCTGTACTTCAAATCACGTAGGGAAATGATCCATCAGTTAATTAACTCCCCCACCCACCCCCTCCCCCACCCCCATCCCCACTGCCCCCAGCCCCACTGGTCACAAGTGAAGACAAATGAGTACAAACTCATCCGAGTTGACAATCCTGAAGCATATTAATACTTTTACTCAGTAAACCAGGGATTGATTTAAAATGTGACCAAAGTAAACTGGACGCCATCACCTGTTTTACCATTGATGGATTCCAGTTGGACTTTCCTTCATTGGCTCAGTGTTTTTAGCTGAGTCTATCATATATATATATATATTTATATATATGTACATACACGCAATAAATATAAATACATAACGCAAGAGGCTTGCTTTGTAAATCCCTACAAGCGTTATATATATTTATATATAGATATTAATATACAAATGTAATGTTGTTGCTGTGTATATAATATTCCTGCAGGAATTAGTTGGGGTGCTATAGTCTTGTCACACTTAAGTGACAGTGTTTTGATGATGATGTACCTTAATCAGATTTTCCTATTGTGTATCCACAAGGAATTTGACCCCCTTCGAGGCTGATATTGATTCTGACTTCTGCTCATAACCTTGGCTTCTAGTTAAGCTGAAACCAGTGCTTTGATTTTTTTTAGCTTTATTATTATTGATGGTATACCTGAGAAGCTTATTTGATGGAAGGTTATAAATTGCCTTACACCAAGTCTGCAAGGCAGCCTGAAATCGACAAGCTTTCAAATCTGCGTAACTTCCAACAAAAAACACACAAATCCACCCCCTCCCCACCACCAAAACAGCCGTATCAATTGTTTTTTCTCTACCGTTAACGTAACCAACCAAAGCAGATATAATATAGCTCGTTACTCTCTAGATCTAACTCCTCTCCTCTCTCTCCACATACAACAGGATGGACAGAACTATTCAGACAGAAAAAAAGGTAAAACACAAGAGGGGAAAGCGCGAGGAAAATTCTTCTATCGCAATCCCCGGCGTCTGAAATAAAAGGAGAATAAAAATGCAAACATGATAAACCTGTCCCGTGTCTGTGTACAGTATTCGGGCTGTTGTATGGCCACTAGCTCGCATTGGAAGAAGGAAGGAACGAGAGAAAGGAAGGAGGTTAAACAAAAAAGGGCATTAATCAGATGACAATAGCGGATATTAGCCACACTTCTCCGAGGAGGAAGTGAAAGAGAACAAGTGAATGAATTATTTATTGGGAATAATTGCCAGCCGCGGTTTCAACCGTGGTTATTTCCAGCACGGCAAACTTTCTACTCGGATAAAACATTTTAACGGCTCACATATGTGGGTGGTGTGCATGTGTGTGTGCCTACAAACAAAATGTACGTACACACACACACACACGTTAATTAGAAATCTCTGAAATGTAAAATAATTGAATTTGAAATCGAGATCATCACACACCATCCTGGACTTTTAGATTCTGACAATTCCCTGGGGTTTAATGACATTATTAATAATAGTATATTATTATTATCTTCAGAGTTCTGACCATCGAGATCGATTACATTTTGAAATTGTCCCCCGTAATTTCGCAGCTCTCTGAAGGTAAAATAAACAATCAGAAATGGCTGGGAACACTCAGTGGGTCAGGCAGCATCTATGGAGAGAGGAAAGTGGGTTAACTTTGCAACTCCCTGACCAACTCTGGTCAGATTTCTCCAGCATTTCCGCAGTATTTTTCGGGCGTTCGTCTCTGAATGTAGCCAGCCGTAGAGACACTACACTTAACAGTCTCTCGGAAATAATAATAATATATAATATAATCATAATCCTTGCATTTGATACAGAGGCTTTTCACATCTTATCGACGTCTCAAAGCGCTTCACAGAATATACTGTAAAGTGAATTGACTGTATGTTTTGTGGGCGAAACGCAGCAGCCAATTGCGCACAGCGACGATCCCCCCACCACCCCACCCCACACAAATAGCTCTGTCCCACAAACAACGCACGGAGGTTGGTACACATTTTCAACCCACTTGCCGCCCCCCCCACCCCAAAAAAAAATCAACTGTTTCTCTCGAATTCCAATATTGATCCAATTCATGCAGAAAAAAAAAAAAATGCCGCTTGAGGAGAATACTTTCTTCCGTCTGAAACAAATAAATAAATAATCAAGAAAAAAAAACATTTTGGGGGGGAAAGACACGACAGAGAAGCAAAAATAGTGAACTTAAAATAAAAACTACAGCTGACGTCAGTTCTGTTCACAAACCGTGAGGGTTTGAAGTGTTCAGCGGTTGTCACAATTATCTCAGCAGATAAAGGTCCCTCTCTCTCCAATGTAAGCCCCTCCCACTTCCCCCTCCCTCCCCAGCCCCCCCCCCACCCAAACCATCCTCCAAAAAACACGTTAATAAGGTTTTATAAGAACAATCCATCGATCAATCAAAACTCAATTTATTTAGCGCCTTTCGCGTCAAGAGGACGACCCAAGGCGCTGGCAAGGTAACGGACAAGGTTCGGAGACGCGCACGTGGCTGAGTGGGTGGTGGGGGGGGGGGGGTGGAGCGGGAGGGGGTGTTTGCGTATGAGAAAATTATTATTAAGATGAATTCACCTGCATATGCTGGGAGTTATCTGTCAGGTTGTCCTCCCGTTTGCGAGCCTCCTCCAGCAGCTGAGCGTTCTTCTTCTTCTCCATCTGCTCCTTGTGCTTCAGATTAGCCACCTTCTTGTTCTGGTCCTTGACTTGTCTGGGAATGGGCAAGAGGAACGGGTCAGGGGGGTCTCGGGAAGACCGAAGACTCTACGCCCCCCCCCCCCCCCACCCCCACCCACCCCACCCGAAGACGGAAAAGCTGTCGTTTATTTCTAAAAACCCGGGTTTTTAAAAAAATATTTACGTATAAAGTATATTTATATCTAAATAAATCGAAACAAATATACAAATAGTTAAATATATCAATAAATATTAAATATGAAAAATGTATAAAGTATATTAATTACCAACAATTTTAAAATCGATTTGTTCTCAGCGTACAGTGTCCAGGCCCACTCATATAACCATCTCCCCCACATCCCCCCCATCTTTGCACAGAAAAACTTTGTTATCTTTTGGAGAAACTCCCCACCCCATATACAGTGTATATATATATAGATACACACACACACAGACATCCCCCGATTTATGACGCTTCTATTTACACGGTTTCGATTTAACAAACATAATTCTATGTTTGTTATCTTTTTATATCTTTGTATATCTTTTTAAGCGATATACAACATTTGGTTTCGTTTTAACGACCCCCAATTTTTTGTGCACGTCTGTTTTGCTCATGCCGCCGCAGGTACTTCGTGTGTTTCGCGGGATAGCACGGGAGACCGCGTTTCGATTTACGACGTTTCGATTTACGTGACATTTTTCAGGAACGCAAAGCAAACCTGTCATAAATCAGGGGGATACCTACACTCAAAAAAAGTTGTTGCAATTGGTTTGAAATGCCTCCTGCTTTATATCTCATCACTCTCAGTTATGTTGTATACCACACCTATTAAATCTTTCGAAACTATTTTATCTATTATGCTAGACGCATTTTTTTCCCTTTCGTCTCTGATCTGAAGAAACAGCGATAATAACATTCCACTCTGTGAGAGAACGTACCTAGCAATTTGCTTAGAGTTCTCTCCCCTCCCTCCGTGACTAATACTCTATGGCGACGCAGGTGGTCTAATAATTAGCGCAAGACACTCCGAGCCTTGAGGAGGGGGGGGGGGGGGGGGGGGGGTTAGGAAACACCTGAGAAGCATTCAAACAACAACAAGAAAATGACATGTGTTTGGCAAGTTGTAGAGCGAGCCTGGCTACCAAGAGAACAGGTCATTATTCCATCGCATTGACTTGGTGAATAAACAAATAAATACAAGCGGTGAAACATTCCACTGGATTTGTCAGACCCCAATATTGATATTACAAGTTCTGCCCTCTCCCCACACCCCCACTTCCCCCAACAATCCCCCCACCCGCTGTATTCACACACAGTGAATGCCCCTAATTCTACAAATGGGTCACGAGATTCTCAAGTGTAAATCGTTTCATTCGCACTTTCATCCGACCTGCCTGACCCCCCGCCCGCCCGCCATAGTGTAAACGGAACCGAACGACAATAAAATAAAACCCCCTGAACTCTCTAGGACACGGGAGTTAGTTTAGTAACTGGAATGGCACAGGGTTAATATGTCAGCGTTGAGGGTCACTTTGAAATCCTGCTGCTGGACGGGATCCAGGCGGATGTCTCCGCACCCCCATTTCTTTCCACAATTAGTGATGTAAGGGCTCACACGGCGGTGGAGGGGGGGGGGGGGGGGGGGGCGTCTGAGCCACAGAGAGACTTTGGGAGATTTGTTTTCCAGTAAACAAACCCGGCCCCTATCTCTTCACACATCAGATTAAAATTTAAAAAATTTTACTTTGCTGTTTTGAGTTCAAGGCCCCTGCCCACACACCCACCCCCCCCTTCTCCTCCCCCCCTCTCCCCCCCACCCACCTCGCAATCAAAACAAAACATCTACGACCGTCGGGAGGAAAACGAAGTAGCTAACGAATGCCAGTGAAGGCTACACTTGCCGCTGAAAAATAAATATACGTAAGATTCTGCCATCGTGAAACTACAGACAATTTGGTCACGCATTTTGGGGGTTAAAGTACGGTACATTGAGGGAAATATTATAAAACCTGACTGAGTTGGAGCTGAAATAAGCCACAGACAAGATGTCTTGAAGCTTCGACCAGCTAAAATATTCATTAAAAGTGTTAATGATTAACATGTCCTGTACACTTTTGTTTTACAGCTGAAAGGCAAAAATAATAATAATGCTGCCTCACCCCCACCCCCCAACCCATATATGGCCCAAAGAGCATTGCATTCACAGATAAGTTAAGTGTACAAAAAATCTCTTTTTTTTCAAAGGCAAAGTGCTTTCTCACGAGTTTTCAGACTATTTAAACGATAGCATCTAATTGAGGCAGAAAAAATTATTCCAGTTCTTTTAGATAGCAAAAAACTTCAGAAAGAATGCTTTTTGTTTCCCTCAAAAAAACGGTTTACTATCTTTTCATCGTTTGGTTGGTGTGCGGTTGACCTGAGGAAAAAGGGTTTTCTTTCGTCATGAACTTCTGGACTCTTGAAGCATTTCCTATATTCAGCAGAGGCAAAGAGGCTGGGACTTTTCTTTGTATATATACTGTACATAAGAATAAGAATAATAATTTCATTCTGATATAGCACTTATTGCTTTTTTTTTTGGAGGGATTATTATTAGGCGTGTGTGTGTGTGGAGTAAGGAAACTTGCACAAGGTTTGGCCCTGACCTGCCTGGATTCGAACACACAGGTCTCTCACGCTTGTAAGGCGAGTGTGTGGGTGAGTGCTCTCACCCACTGAGCTACAGAGAATGAAACGGAATCAAAGGCAACAAAAAGTTTCAATGATTCACTAAACTTGGGTTGGGGTTTTACAATGATCTTCCTCTTTGGCATTTCAAAGAATAACACAGAGTGTTGCCATCACTATTTCATATCTCGGGTGTTACGTCAGGTATATTATATGAACTGTGTATAATGAAATAATAATCCTTGCATTTGATATAGCGCTTTTCACAACCTCTAGACGTCTCAAAGCGCTTCACAGAATGTACTGTAAAGTGAATTGACCACATATTAATTATATCAAAATATAATATATATTCTATATATATATAGATGATGTATGTGAGTTACATGCTGTAATATCTTTTGAAACGCGAGGCACAATCTGATAGAGAGCCAAGATAAAAGATGTGAAGTGTTGGAAGTTAACAAACCTCTGGTGATTTGGAAAAATGTTTATTCGAGTTTGATTTTCAAATTAGCCTTTTATGGTTCTTGAAAAGTTTTGGTCAGCAACGGGATATTGGATAGGCTTCAAAGGCTCCATAAAACATTTCTTATGGCATTGTATTTAAATAGGCATTATCGCTAGACTTAAGCCAAAACTAGCTAACTGCAAGAAATCAGCAAGAATGAAAGTGTGGTGAGCAGCAAGATTTCTCAAGACTTCTTTGATGAAGGTCCATCCATTTAAGCCGTTCTACAAATTTTCTGTCGCTCCTTTTGCCTTCCTCCGCCCTCCTTGGCCACCCACACATCCATCCACTCGCCCACCCACTCGCCCACCCCATTCTGATTATCTAAAACTAACAAAGCCATTCACTTTCCTTTTCAAAGATGCCACGTTTCACCCACAAAATATATACAGTCAAATCATTTGACAGTGTAGTTCCGTGAAGCGCTTTGAGACACAGTCTAGAAGACGTGAAAAGCCGCTATATCAAATATAAGGACTATTATTATTATAAATATATCACTGAATAATGCAGAACCAGTATTAAAACGTCCCAGTAATGTTCCAGTCTATACTTGCACACTTCCCTAACAAGGCTCTAACAAAATACAGTGTACAATGTATATATCACCACTGATTTCTAGCTTACGTTGTAAAGAGAGCGCTATTTGTTTAAATGTCTGAAGTACTCAACACCAGTGCTAGTGACTAACTATAATTCCCTGTCTGTGGGGCAAAGCAAGGAAGGTATTTTCCCCCCCCCCACCATTGAACATACTGGGCGGGAATAGGATATCTGGTAAAGCAAATACACAACGCACAAGAAGAAAGATGAACTGAGGAACTAGACTGAGGCTTTTACTGTAAACATCCCCGGAGGTGGTGATAGCACTTCCAAGACAAGAGACAGATTCCCAAAGCAATAAGCAAACAACGGGGACTCTTGATATTACAGTATTTCCTCAAATAAATATTGAGGGTGGTGGGGGGGGGAGAAAAAAAGTCATAGCCATCATTGCTGGCTCCAACTGAAATATTGATGACACGGGAGAGCGAGATAAGGTTTGATGAATCGGCTCCAGTAAAATATGACCTCCGGAGCCAAACCCTTCGGCAAGAGTTGAAACCAAGTAGCAGTAGAGGCTTGTTCCTCTATTGCCAATGCCTAGCCCACCCCCCCCCCCCACCCCCCAACCACCCACACGTTTATACAGTAATAAGAATAATAACAATCCTTGCATTTGATGTAGCATCTTAATCACGTCTTCAAAGCGTTTCACAGAATATACTGTAAAGTGAATTGACTGTATATTTCATGGGTGAAACCCAAGTCCTCTCTCTTGAGAGATGAGTGCCCTAACCGCTGAGCTACTGGACTCCACTCGGCGCAAGTAATCTGACTTTCCTGTCCAACGCGACATTGGAATACTGGACACAGTCATCCCCTTTTTGCACCTGCTTCAACCTGTTACAATCAAACCACCCCCCACACCCCCACCCCCACCCCACTTACCCCCTCCGCTGATTTAAAGCTGGCATTAACGAGTATTTCTGACGTTTATACAAATAAAACCCCCCACTGAAGCTGTAAATCATTGGCACCAGAGTAGAATGTATATCCATCGTTCATCACCCAGCGAAGAGAGCTCGTTCGTCCCTCTGTGGACCAAACTCTCGCTCAATCTAACAAATTCACACTTAAAGGGACACTGTCTTTGTCAACAATTGTTTTGCAAATTTCTCTTTCTTTTTTTGGAGGGGACGGGGGTGGGGGGGGGGGGGGGGGGCGGGGGGGTTCAGGGGTGGGGGGAGTTTTGGGGGAACTGCTAGGAAAGTTGACCAAATTTTTTCCAGAGAAAATTATGACGCCACAGTCCTATAAACACCAAAGCACCTGTACATATCTTTGGCCCACAATTTCCAAGCAAGGGCATAGAAAAGCAGTGTGTTTGCAAATCTCCTGTTGTTGAACGCAGACTAAGTTGTGATGTCCCCACTACTTGACAGACTCTGTACAAATAAATATAATTTGTTGGTGGTGCTCAAACACAAATGTGGTACTGTGCTAGTTAATACATTTTCTTCTTGTAAAAGTATTTGTTTGTTTCGCCCACAAATGTATGGCCAATTCACTTTGCAATACATTCTGTGAGACGCTTTGAGACACAGTCGTGAGAAGAGCTATATTAAAATGCAAGGATTATTATTATTGTTTGATTGACATCTCCTCCAACCAGTCCAAGTGAGAAGGAAGGGTGAACCGAGTGTTTGAAGGCACACTCTCGTTGTGTCCATATTCTAACATTGTTAGAATAATTCAATCTCACATCAGTTTGTCGCTGGTTTTATGGATAATGGGTGAAGGTAATTAACAGATTTCATTCCTCAATATTGATGGCTTTTTAGGTCATTTTTTTCCCCCCCAGGGGTGGGATCAGGGGTGGGCAGGAGGGCAGGGGAACTCTATATAAATTAGACCGGCTTTTAAAGATCCCATCAGTAAGGAATTCAAGGACTCTTATCGTAAGTGGAGGAACAGAAACGTCCCAATGGGGTCTAAACTAACCAGCCATAATTTCCCTTTATCACGGAGCAATAATCCAAAATCTGAAACCAGAAGAGACACAGAAAGAAGATTAATGACAAGATTCACGTCTTTGCTTAAGCTCAAAGGCATATCTGAGTGTTCCACTTAGACTCTTTAAGTATTACATGTCCTCCATGACTCATTTAAGCCCCAAAGATAAAGTGCAATGGATAGAGCTATAAACGCTGAAGATGTGAGGATTACTGAGGGCTCTGGAGTGCCCATACATCACTCCTTTCTGGAGAGATTTACTCAAAGCCAAATTGTTTATTGACTCGCAGAAGTTCGGCTCCAAGTGTCATTGGCAAGAGATACGGGATTAGGATTTGCTTAGGGTCAAAAGGTACTCCGCGTGTGTCCACATCCACGAGGGATCCCCAATGCCAATGCCTGTGACACAGGCGAGCGCGGGAGGTAAAAGTTAGCTGGTAAGACAGGGCTACGTTTCAGCAAATTGGCTCCAGCGAGAGTCCCTCCCCCCACCCCCCCAATGCAGGGAAGCTCTCCTGAGGAAAGGCGTTATTAAAGAATCCGTCGCATAATATTTCCAGGGGAAATAATATCGATTAGCAGAGAAAGCCACCCGAGCGAATGGACCACCTGAGTTTAGAGGGGAGTTTAAATTGGAGGACCTTATTCCAAGGTCAACATTTTGAGTCGGTCATGAAATGCGATGGCAGAGAAACTTATGACACACACACACAACCAACAACTACATAATCTACGATAGTCAGCCATGTGTCCTTCAGCCCCAGTGAACCACGAAGCCTCTGCCCAATTATTCAGACTAACCTTTAAAGTCACTGAGCTTTGAGTAGTTATGAATTCATCAATACCACTGTAAAGCAATACAATTTCTAAAATTGAACTTATTTGTAACGGACAAGCAGATATATTACTCTAGATACTCCTCTGAACTACTGAACTGTTTTTTTAAAAACAATGTTAAGCAACAAGGGACACTACGGCTTACGCAAGCTAACGGAATCTGATCCTTCATCCCTCTTTCCGGAATTAATTACGTTTCCGCAACATATCAAAATAGTTTGCGGGAATTGTGGTGGCGTTCCGCTGGCAATTCTGAACCCAAAACTCCGCACGAAAAGTTTGCAAATCCTTGAGGAGAAATTATTGCCCGTCCACACAAAACTGTGCGAAGTCCAGGTTCCAAACCCTTGGCTGAAAATCCTAGTGGGGAACTCAAACCCCAAACAGTAACAAGGGAAAAGCAAGCCAAGACTAACAAACTAAAGAAACTTTTTTTTTTAAAAAATCTCAATGCAGCTTTGAGGACAACCATTCAATACGGGATTTCAATTTATCACAAACCCGAAGGCATTTTTATTTGTGATTATTTTTTTCTGAAGTGATTTTATATTTATGTGTGTTTATATATTTGTAGCTAAAAAGTCGTTAACGGGTAAAGCCTTGACTACTCCTGGCTCTAACAGCGCATGTAAATGTAACTCTGCACTGCCAGCAACCTCTGCCAACTTAGCCACAGTTGAAATACTTTTTTATTGCTGCTGCTGCCTCTCCACAATGCTGGCTCCAATCCCCATCTCCGCTCATAGAGTTTGGTCAGAGGCCCGACGAGTGCCAGCTCGGGGACGGGAACAAAACTTGTTTTGGAGCCTGCGTCCGTCTGTCACCCCCAACAACCTCCTCGGCCAGAGTAGGCCCGGTCAGGTTTCCATGGGGAAACGTCGGAATGAACCATTGGGAAGCCTCTCTCCCTCCTGACTACCGTTTCAAAAACGTCTCTCTTTAACTTACTGAAGGGAAATGTGGTTTACTGCAGAGCTGGACATATATTGTATGTATCGTAGTTCGGACCGCCTGGGTTTGGGTAGGGAGGGGTGAGTGGGTGAGTTGGGGTGGTTGGAAGGGGGGGGAATGAAGAGGAGAAAAAGGAAAGATAAGGCAGGACTGTAACTGTCGCACTCTATTTGGGGAAATGGATGGATGGAAGGAAGGAAGACAAAGGAACAGACCAGTGACAGAGGATAGGATGTGAATTGTCTAACCCAGGTAATCACCTTTCTTCCTCTGGTGGACCTTATGTGGGAGTGTCATCAATGTTAATGATCTACAACGTCGCCTTGAGTCACTTGCACTCCCATGATTAACAACAACAACAAAATTACACAGATAGAACGCCTTTCACGCCGGAAGGTCATCCCAAGGCGCTTAGCCATTAAAGCTTTCAGCTTCCTGGGTACGTCATCACATAGGAACGAGAATCGATAAGACTCTTGAATGTTCCATTGTTATAGTCATTTTACTTTGACTGTTTGTGGGGGGGGGGGGGGACGCCGATGTGCAATATGGCTGCCGCGTTTCGCCCACGAAATATACGGTCGATTCACTGAACAGTATTTTTCTGCGAAGCGCTTTTGAGACGTCTGGAAGACGTGATAAGGTATTTGTGTCAAATGCAAGAATTATTATTATTATTATAAATACAGTAATAAAGCTTAATTTGGGTAGCTCGATTCCCATCATTTCAAGAGATTTGTGTGTTTTTTTCTATTAAAAAAAAAGCAAGTTATAAGAGATCTCAACATTAATCAGATATTCAAGTGATCTGTGTACTGCTTATAATGGCAAGAAAACAAAAATGTAACTGTAAAAATGGTGAAGCTTTACTCACTCGGATTCAGTGTGGTCTGCCTTTTTTGCTTAACGCACATCACTAGTTCTGGATAACATTAGTTATCGTAAAGGAAAGCTGTCCGCCGAATGAACTTTAAACATTAACCAGAAATACACTATGATTTTAGTCTGCCCCCCACCCCCCCAGCAATGGTGGAAACATAAAACCCCAAATTAAATCGTGAGAGAGAAAGAGAAAAAATAATTCTCAGCAATGTCGTGGATAACGAGATAGCCTGGGAAAAGGAACTGCCTTAACTAAGACCAACACACTGAAGGGAGAACGCCATTAGATTGAGAATTGTCTCCTCCCCACCTCAAGTTATACCAAAATTTCCTTATTACATTCACTGTGAGTTATAATAATAATTGCATTTGATTTTGTGCCTTATCATGTCTTCCGAGACGTCTCAAAGCGCTTCACAGAATATATATATCTACTGTGAAGTAAATTGACTGATATATTTTGTGGGTGCAACTCAGCAGCCAATTGCGCAGAGCAGCGTGTGTCCCCCCCCACCCCCCCTCACACACACACACAGCAGTGGATTGAATGACCAAATTATTATTACGGATTTGTTTTGTGAAAGGATTATTACCACCCCCCCCACCAACTAGAAAAGCGATTAACAAACGGGTTCCTCCTTAACTCTCTTGGCAAACACAGGCGTGTGTGTGGAATGAGGAAACTTGCCTAAGGTTTCTCTCCCCCGCCCGGGAAATCAAACCCAGGTCCTTTCGTACGCGAGGCGAGCGTTCTAACCACTGAGCCTCAGGACTCCACAAGTTCTTCACGGGGAAAGGACAAAACGTCAATGAACAAAACAACAAATTTTTAAGTGAAATCGGGAAGCTCCCTCTCATCATCTAAACAAGCTGGAGACTTAATGCAAATGGCGTTTCTGCCACGTTAATATCGATTGCATTTCCTAACACAGCACAGTCGTATTATATTCCTCTCAAGGGAACCTGAATCAGTCCGCGACCCAAATTAGGAAGAGGTGGACGCTTCTGTAGGGAGAGAGTTACAAGGATTAGAATGCAGTTCTCGAAATACTTTAATGGGGGAAACTACCCCAGCCTAGCCTAGATAGCTCTGGCTGGCTTTGTGGTCAACAAAACAAAAAAACCTTTCCGAACGCAGGCAATAAAATCGTCTGAAAGGAAGCTGCAAATTACCTGCTAGTGCATTACCTGTGACACGATGTGACATAAACATCAAAGAGATGCAATGGGGATAAGAAAAACATGTACTGTAAGTACAAAAGAATAGCTCGGCGCGATAAAGGAACAACCTAACACTACGCTTATTGAATTGGGAAAGGTACAGAAATCTCCCATTTTGGGGGCTGCGGATTGTGGAGCTAACGGACTAACCAACTAACAAACCAACTAACTAACCAACCAACTAACCAACCAACCCATTGGTATGCGGAGGAGATGAGAGCATTGCTGAATTACGCCAGCTCTCTCTCTATGGCATTAAAGTATCTGTTGTAATTGGACTCGCGATGGTAACTTCAAAGGGCAGTCGAACTGAAACATTTCAGCTATTTCTTCGAGATGAAATGACACAGATTAAACGGTTTAAAGTGCGGGAACAAGCATATTTGTTGAGAGTGATAGGCCCCGTTATTAACCACAACAATTTCCGAAGGTGCCAAGTCTCGTAGTCGAAACGTAATGTTCCCGTAATGAAAGATCCACATTCCCCCCTTTTTGTTTAATAAAACAATGCGTTGGGTCTAATGATTTTATAAAAAAATAAATCAATGTTCGCCATGATACTGTAGTTAAGATATATTTTTAATAACAGGGCAGTCTTTTTTGGGGGGGGATTAAAAAACAATTTTAGTTTGTCTCAAGTTAAATACTGCACGTTTTAGAAGTGGGAAAAATGGTGTTGGCTTTCCAAGCCCCCCCACATTCCCCCCCCCACCCCACTCCTCCCCTTGATGATGATCAGTTGGGCTCCAAATCTGACCCTCGATCTAGGGTTGAGTGTCTCCTAACTCAACCAGCTAAAGGGGAGCTCAAATTGGGGGTGGCAGGGCTCCTCATCAAAGGTCCTTCTTGTCGATCACTGTCCGGCGGGCCCACTGCACAGATCACCTGTAACATTCCCCACGTGGTTTAAAAGCCAACTAACACTCACTACCCAGCTTCATAAAACAAGGGTAGCCTTGCCCAGTTAGCTAGCTCCAATGAGGAGAGGGCCATTGAGTAGCTATGGGGGAGGAAAAAATAATACGGATAAGACTTTCTAAAATCTGTTTATTAGCTAATCGAATCCCTTCAGGGAGGTTTGGGAGGAAGAATGCTCACCAGTAAGGATACGCTTTGCTACTTAAACATTGTCAAATTGGAGCTCCTCTGACCAAGGACAGTATCTCCCTGTTTTTTCTTTTTTCTTCTTCTTCTGAAGCAATGATCTTCAGTCAACACAGCCAGTCTGCTCTGCCAACCACAAGGCTATGAGATGCTAAATGCATTTGAAGGCTTGAACAAACAGCAAGCTCTTGGATCTCAGAATTTGACGTTTTGTCCGTCTCCGCATCGTCCCCCCCACCCACAAAACAGTCGCGGCAGGTTAGATACAAGTTATATATTTTTTTAATTGGGTGAAGATTCAAATGATCAAAATGTAGAACTATGAAGTCAGCCTTAAGCCAGGCTTGGACACGTGGACCAAACGCGTTGCGCTATCACACGCTTGTTTAGTTTAGAGTACGCTACAGAAACATAAACTACAGTACAATACTCTGGGGTTTCTACAGCAATAACATTCATTCGGGCCAATTTGTGCGTATGAACTAACTCGGGAATATACGTCAAAACTTCACGGCTGGGGAATGACATCGGCTGCTAACCTTTTACCCCCCCCCCCCCCCCCCCCCCCGCCCCCAACATCTCCCCCATCTTCACCTCCTACTACCTATTTTTCACATTTGTAGTTGAAATAGAACATTTCTATTCTTATCATTAAACAAATATTGAGGCTTCATGGAATGATGGATATAATATTTTTCCTAGCTGTCTCTCCTCCCTCCCTTCGGTGGCTGAGGAGGCACTCAGTCCTAAGACGTACAAAGTGGTCCAGCTATGTAACTTACAGTCATCAAAGGATTATCATTAATAATATATAATAATAATCGTTGCCTTTGTCACGGCGCCTTATCAAGTCTTCGAGACGTCACAAAGCGCTTTACAGTATGCACTGTGCGGATTGACTGTATATTTTGTGGGCGAAATGCGGCAGCCAAGTGCGCAGAACAGCGTCCCACAAACAGTCATGGATTGAGTGAAGAAATTATTATTACAGTAGTAGTATTAACATTCTTCTTATTATTATTGCCCTCCGCCACCACGTCATGGAAAGTTGTGTTTCAGGCTAAAAGATTATTAATCTACAATTTCAAAATCAACGTGCTTCATTTTTTTTTCGAACTTTAAACTTTTTATGCAATGAAGTCAGGGTTAACTCTCCCTCATCCCAAACCTGCCCACCCCCCCCACCTCCTCCTCACCCCATCCCACCTCCGCCCTTGTCCTGAATCCCTGATTGTTCAGCGCCTTGGGGGACATTCTCCCGACATGAAGCTACCGATGTGGCTCTGTTGATGTACAGTCTGTGTGAATCTATGCTTTTTTAATTGCCTTTGTTTTTAGAACAAATTAATATCAATCCATGTTCTTGTGTTGACACCTTTGGTATACTATAAGGCAACAAACATGTTCAGATCACTGCTGCGCTGGCTTCACTGAGTAGTTTATACTGGGGGCTTATCATTAGGCGCAGGTCGATTAACTGACACCTTTATGTGTTCTGCTTCCCCCACTCCGATGGGAACCGTGTGACTTGTAGAAAGTAACAGATTTATGCGTTTCCAGACCATAAAGAAATATTAAATATTTCAATTCATCTGACGGCAGATCCAAAATACGTGATTTCCGAGCAAGTCCCGATAGTTTGTACTGTACGCTAGAGTTTACCAAACAACATTGCAAGCTTTTGGAAGGGAATGGATGGGCAAGTTAAGAGAACAAGATAGCAGAAGGTACTGACCTGGAAGCCAAGCTGGTTGAATGAAGCAAGCGAGATAGGAGGTTGGAGGATATGCAGGAAGGTATCACACAGAGAGAGAGAGAGAGAGAGAGAGAGAGAGAGTTGAGAATAATGTGGAAAAAGGTTAGTTCAAAGGATTAATTCCACATCATTATGCAAATACAAGCACTTTTGAGAGAGATAAAAGCATTCAAATTACACTGTGTTCTAAAAGGACGTGGCAATATATATATATATTTATATGTATTTTTATTTAAAAAAACTTGCAAGATTAAAAGTTCAGAAACTCTGAACAGCTTTTATAGTGGTCAATAGGACGTATCCTTTGGTCATTGAGAATCTCCAGACATTGGACTGGTTTGTACAGTAATAATGACATGCCCTTTACATGAAACCATTCCACATTCTGTAACTTGGAAGCATGGACATTTCTGCGAGCGTAGACACATATGCACATTCAGCTCACACACACTGGGGTTTTTGTAAAGGTGCAGGTTACAGAGAGTCATGGTAACAGCTTTATTATTATTCATAATATTAATAATTAGCGTTGCCTTTGATATAGCGCCTTCACGCGTCTCCAAAACATCTCAAAGAGCTTCACAGAGTATATACCGTGAAGTGAATTGACTGTGTATTCGCTGGGAGAAACATGGCAGCCAATTGAGCACGGCAGCGTCCCCCACAAACCGCCGCGGATTAAGTGACCAAATCATGATTGATTTATTGATTCATTTATTTATTTTGAAGCTATTATTATTGCCCACCAGGCAAGCGATCCGCCAAATCGACTAACAATCGGGGTTCCTACTTACTGCTGGGTAGACACAGCCCGGTGTGGAGTAAGGAAACTTACGCCCTGCCCGAGAATCGAACCTGGGTCCTTTGGCTTACGAAGCAACTGCTCTAACCACTGAGCTACAGGACTCACAGATCATTAAACTTCAACCCCACCCCCCACTTCAACCTCACTTGCCGCCTTCCTTGATTTATCTCAAAGGTGCAGTGAATAGTGGGGTGGGGGGGGACAGTGGGAATCCACCCAGTCTCTCTTCTTCCCACAGTAGTTAAGGGCCTAACAAAGATAAAGTGCTTAAATTCTGGACTCATTTTTATTTACATAGGAATCATTTTTTATATTAATTTGGTTTTTTGTTTGGTGGGGGGGTTGTGGGTGTGGGGGGGAGGGGGGGGGGGTTGGGTTGAGGCACAGACGATTAATGTTGCCAATTTTTTTAATAAATGAACTCTGTTTTCTGTCATCTCCTGTCCTGGACAGAATTGTTTGCTAAGATATAAATGAACACAAATGGAAGGTTCAGTAAATTCTCAAACAAACCCTCAACTCAATGGCTTGGTTAACATTTATTGAAGCTTTGCCATCCCAATATATATATATATATATTATATATACAGTATATCTTTAGTAAAGCAGTTACCATGACTGTGAAAGACGAGGATATATATTTTTTTAAGTGGCTTTAGAATAAACTGCTCACTCGAGCATATTAATAACACCTCAAAACCAAGTTGCAAAAAAGCTCAGTGTTTCAACAACTGGCTTCGGTGAATCAAGGCTAAGAAAGGAAATGAAGGCGAAGAAAAATGTTTTGCCACTGGTTTGAGATGGTTAAACAAATGAACCAACAAACAAACAAATGCAGAAGCCAAAAAAAGAAAGGCCCAAGACAATTCAATACCCGTTAGTAATAAATTCATAATCAATGCAATGTCCCATTTTGATTGGCAGCATATCAATAGGCTAAGTTTTTGAAGTGTGCACAGATAAGAGTTTTCCATTCATAATAATAATAATAATCCTGACATTTGATATAGCGGCTTTTCACGTCTTCTAGACTGTGTCTCAAAGCGCTTCACAGAATATACGGTAAAGTGAATTGACAGTGTATATATGCGGCATATATATATGTGAAACGCGGCAGCCAATTGCGCATAGCAGGGTCCCCACAAACGGGAGTGGATTTAAAGGAACCAATTCATATATTTTTTGAGGGATTATTATTATTATAAGGCGTGTGGAGTGAGGAAACTTGCCCAAAGTTTCGCCCTCACATGCTGGGAATCAAACCTATGTCTCTCGCTCGCGAGGCGAGTAGCTCTAACCCACTGAGCTACAGGACTCCTAGAGAGGTTGGTTGGCTGGCTGTCTGGTTGGAACCAACATCAATGTTGCCAGTGACAAACCATTAAAAAGCATTTAGAAATCAGGCTATAGATCGACATCTTTGACGAGAACACATTGTGTCCAGATTAGCGATCGAGGAAACTGTTCAAAGTGAAGCTGTAATGGACCACATCGCTCTGCAGGTTGTCACAGTCTCAGCCACTCCTGAATAATCCTTGGCATATTTTTTTTACAGTGCCTTCGAGAGGTCTCAAAGTGGTTCACAGAGTATACTGTAAATCGAATCGACTGTACATTGTGAAGGGAGAAACGCGGCAGCCAATTTCGCGTTGAGCGGCATCTCACAGACCAGCTGTAGAATTGAGCCACTGAAAGTGATTTTTTAAAATATAATTCCTTCACCTTCGAAGGGATTATTATCCTCGGAAAAGCAATCCGCCAATCGACTAAACAAATAACAAGTTCCTCGTTACTGCTGGGGAAACAAGAGGCTTGTGGGGCCAGGAAACTCCATAGATGCTCAATGGTTTGCCCTGCCTGAGAAATCAAAGCCAGGCCCACTGAAGTTACGGGGCAAAACAACTTGTTTTCCTCCAGCATTTCTTTGCCAATCAAGTTTTGACGTTCCTCCTACCACTGCACTACAGGAACAGCTACTGAAGTCAATTAGTCTGGGTTTTAAGGAAGAAAAGACATCGTCCGATGGGAATTTAAAATCATCTGCTCTGGGGAGGAGGGGATTGGGGTGGGGTGGGGGTGGGTTGAAGCCACTGCGTGTATCCACCACCATCGAACTCGGAGTAAAAGGAGAAAAGCATTTCAGGCGTGGAAGTTTCCTATCGTATTTTCATGGTTTGTGATCGCCGCTCGCAATCCTAACACATCACAGGTGTGACGAGAGAGAGAGAGAGAGAGAGAGAGAGAGAGAGAGAGAGAGAGAGAGAGCCCGCCCCACCCCACGCCCACCACCTCCTCCACACTGCCCACCCTCCCCCTCACTCACCCTGGACCAGAAGCAAACTGTGCATTTCTTCACTGTAAATTAGTATTTTGCTGAACGCCAACAGAACAGGACACTGCATGTTTTAATGAAATAAATACAAAACGATAAGGAAGTACAGACACCGGGCGGGTTGGCGGGCAGGGCAGGGTAGGGCAGGGCAGGGTAGGGCAGGGTAGGGCAGGGTAGGGTATGGTAGGGTAGGGCAGGGCAGAGGAGGGTAGGGGAGGAGAGGGCAGGGTAGGGGAGGGTAGGGCTGGGCAGGGAAGGCTAGGGCAGGGCAGGATAGGGGGAGTGTAGGGCAGGGCAGGGGAGGGGAGGGGAGGGTAGGCAGGGCAGAGTATGTGCATGTGCATGTGCATGTGCAAACACGGTAGACGATAAATTGTTGCAGTGGCAATGGATGCCAGGGCAGAGCACTCACTTTCCCAAGAAATCCCAAACCAACCCCCCTATCTGCTGTGGGGCTGAGACCGAGATGTGCTGCTGAGCATGTGCTCTGCCGCTGGACGGGAAGACAGACAAGACGGAAGCAGAGACAAGAGGAAAAGATCTCGTCAACGTGACCCGGACAGAGACACTTACCCAATTCACACAAACCATTGCAATTAGAAAAAAAAAAACACACGCACGCACACGCACGAAACACAATCAGAACAGCAGTAAAACATTGTGTGTGTCTTTATCTCCATGCAACAAACCTGGGTTAGAATGGCGGTGATGCAAGAATGGATACAAACTCATCATAGACCAATTATCACAGGGGGGGTTTTCAAAAAAATGATTAAAATAATAATTAATAATAATAATAATAATCCTCGCCTTCGATACAGAGCCTCATCAAGCCATCGAGAACAAAGCCTCAAAGCGCTTCGCGGGTATATACCGCAAAGGGAATTGTATATTGTATAATTTTTGGGGGGGGGGGTAGGGGGGGGCAGGTGGAAACGCGGCAGCAGAAAAATCGCGCGCGAAAAATCTCTCACCCCGCCAAAGAGGCAGCCTGAAATCTCGGCCGTTAATGACGGGTTAAATTCACTTCCGGTTTCCGTCCAGATCCAAAATAATAGTTTGGGATCGGTTCCGCGGGAGGGAGGATATCCAATTTTTTTTTTTTAACTGAACGTAACAGACTGGGAACTGAAGTGCACAAAACGGTGACAAGCACAATTGCGAATCTGTAAACATTCTCTAAACCAGTGGGATATTTTTGCCACTGTTCTTTTAGAAAGCGAATGCATACATCTACATCATAGTTCCCTTTCACATCAATGCTACAAGCATTCTGAGTGCATATGGAAATCACACACACACATACACACACACACAGATACATTTCCTCTGACACAAAGACTGCAAATATGAACACCTATGTGAATTGTCCCAGCATATTTTATGGTTAGCTTAAAACCGGACTTTGTATAATTATACAGCGTAATCTTTCAGGGTAAACGGATAGACCAATTACTTGTTTCATTTCCTTAGATCCCAATTTAACAAGAGTATTTCTTTCAAGCCAGTACCATTATTCGAATTCTATTATTCCTCGCAAAGTGCGAGTTCCAATGTTGTCTTACAGCTTTTTTTTTTATTTTGGTGAGGGGGCAAGGGGAGGGGAGGGGAGAGGAGGGGGTGTGGGTGGGGTGGGGGTGGGAGGTGGAGTGGGAGTGGGGGAGTCTAACAAAAGTTTTCTGATCCGTAAATCCGTAAATCACCATCTTTTAAAGCTTCAAAAGCGACTCCCCACCCCCCCCCTCTCCCCCCCCCCCCACCCACTTAATCTGGCAGTAATGAAACGCTGCCCGATGATTAAAGTTAAGTTCGAATTCGCACGCAGGAGTAGGGAGCGTGAAAGGAACACTTTCCTAGAAACTGCAAAGAACCCCAGTCTGTATTATTTCTAACACAAAACAAATCAATTAGGTTATGATGACTGTCAAACTGATCAGAGGGAACAAGGAAACAGCACAGTGCCAGCCAATTATCAAAAAACGTTTGGGAATTGAAACCATGGCATCGGGTTTGAGTGTCTTTACATGAATTACAATATACTTTACAAATTTACCACAATCGCCTCCAGCCAAACAAAAAAAACTTGTCTAAATTGTTCAACCCCCTTTTAAAACGGTCATAGATTCTGTCGCAAAGAAAGTGCCAATACTCAACACCCAATATGTTTCACATTTCCCCCAAAAGGAATCTCCAAATCTCATATGTAGAGTATAACCGTATACAATATGAATCATCTTCGCACTGACAGAGGTCAGCAATGGGACGGTCAGTGAGAAACTGAGAACCATAAATCTACAGCAGATTTCAACAGAATTTGGCTGCGTTTCTAAGAATTTTGAAACAAGAAAAGTCATACTTTAAAACTCGTAAAGACAAAACTATTATCAGGAAAACATAGGAAATCAGCTGGGTTCACCTCGAACTTTAAAAGGAATTTACAACTTTTTATCCACTGAATATAGATTATATACATATATATATTTTTTAACGGTATTATTTGGAATTTTCCACGGGCAACAAACACACAAAGTCTTTATTAAAATATGTGATAGTTTTTTTTTGCATGAAAATCGGGAGTCTGTTTAATATGGATCAAAGGAAAGTTAGACCAGACTGAGATCCACATCAACGCTGTGATTGACGATCAAAGCTTTGTAAAGTCCCTTGGAAAACGTACCAATAGCGTCATATCTAGATTGTTCTGACTCTCCGAGTCTCTATCTACACATTATTTAGATAACTAGCCCTTCAAAATTATTACCAAAGCGGGTTTATAAGATTATAAAACGCATTATGTTTCAGAAATTCTCATTACTCTAATCTTAAAAAAAACGCTTCCAATGAAGAAAAAAGCGAATTGTTCTGTTGGCCAAAACAATCCATAATGTTAGAAAGTTAGTAGACAATTTGGTGCTGTACCCCAACAATTAGCTCTCCCGAACCCCCAGTGAATCCGTTCATTTCTGTTCCCCTTCTAAACACTTAAAATTTCATGTCTTTGTAGTTTTGAAAAACTATTGCTGGTGCAATTTAACAGATTTTCATTAAAATAACTGATCAAAGCAAAGTGTATCGTTAACAATCTGGGCGTTTTTTTTTGCCAGGTTTATTATTTCACGCGGTCAATGGAAAACGCAGATCTTGGCTATCTCTCTTCAAGGCATTGTTTTCACAAGGATTAAACGGAGGCCTTCGTTAATCTATCAGCCATCGCCATCCGCAAGACACAATCCAGCTACCTGTGCCTCCGAATGAAGAGAGGAACCAAACAAGAACTCACAAATGTGTAGGAGGAGTGTCTGTCCAGGAAAGTAACCTACACTTTACAGCAATCGTAAAAATATAACCGCTCGGACTCACGGGTACAGAGAGCGGTGTGTGTTGGCAACCCGGGGTGTAGCAAGAATGCAGAACAAGAGATACAAGGGTGGGGTTAGGCTGGAAAGGGCAATTTTGGGACGGAAACCAGGAAGTATTCCTGTACCCACAGGCTAATTAATAGCAGCGACGTGAGGTGAAGTGAGGTAGCCAAGATGTTCTGCGCTCATTTTTAAACCAGCTCAAAGCTGTAATCGGGAAGATTGAGAACTATCTAGGAGAGTGAGATCAAACGTCTTCTAAAATGTAATGGCCAGCGATACTATCGGGTGCCTCATTTTTCTCTCTCCCTCCCTCATTAATAAGATGCTCTAACAACCTCTGGCCAAAAGAATGGAAGGACTACACTCAATAATTCTCATTGGCAGAATTTGTAAAGTGAATCCAATGATTCCAACAGTGATTCCAACAGAATCTGGGTGGCAAAGATAATACTCATATAGAGAGTAACTCTTCTTAAACTGTTTTACGAGGGTGTTTGGGTGGGTGGTTGGATGGTTGGATGGGTGGGTGAGCGATAGCAGATGCTATCAAATGTCTTGGAACTTTCAAACCAAGGACGTGGGAATAAATCTCTGGTAGATTTTCAGGGAATTCTCCAGGTTTTGGAAGGAAATGTGTGGGTGGGGGGTGGGGGAAACATAGCGGGAGCTTGATCAGTCAAGATAACCAGCGTGGAGGGTATGAGGTGAGAACCTTTCAAACGCAATGACTTTTCTTCCTCTAGTCTGTCGTGACAACCCGATTTTAAACTTGACTTGACTGGCCTGGAGAAGCTGATGGGAGATTTATTAACCGTGGGCTCTGTTTTATAGTGGTTTGTTTGAATCCCCCCCTCACCCCCACCCCACCCATTGTTTGTGCCTTCCCCAGGAGCTCGATGAAACAATCCCTCTCGGACAAAGTAAGGAAAGTGTCTAAACTTGCTTGTGGTTCCATATTTCACTCAAATATTTCATTTTTCCTTTATTATTTCAATAGAAAGTTGTCCCCTTACCTCTCCAGCTCTGCTATTTTCTTATCTTTGTCATTTTTCTCAGATTCTACTTCCTTTAAGATCTCTAGGAGGCGATCAACCTCTGCCTGGGACTTGCCAGACTCCTCTTTATAGTAGACCACATCTTTCTCCAGTTGTCTGACTTTCTCGCCCAGCTCGGGGTTCAGACGGGCATCCTGTTCAGCATCGTGAGCCTTTTGATACGACGGGGGGTGGGGGGGGGGGGGGCAAAAAACAAACGGACAAGAGAAATGAGCCAAACCCACAAAACGTCCCCAAAAGAACATCATTTGACATTTATTTCTGAAGACGTTATACTGTATCACAGCACTCCACAGTCTACTAAACACACACTCGCGCGCGCGTACATACACACAAAAAAAAAAATACTTTATAATCACACCACAAAAAAACCTAACACACATGCTTTGAGGTAGAGCACGGGTTTCACACACACACACACACACGAGAGAGAGAGAGAGAGAAAACTTTGTGACACTGTATTAATAGTCCGGAAAGGTACCAAGGACAACCACACAGAATAATGGGCAGCCAAAGAGATCACACTTTTAGGCTTCAAATACAACTCTTTAAGCAATGGAAATGGAGAGACAAGGAGAGAGAGTGAGAGAGCGAGCGAGAGAGAGAGAGAGAGAGAGAGAAAAGCACTACTGTACAATGTGTGGCCTACCCTATGTTTCCCATCATTCCTAATTGGTATCTTAGGGAAGGGAAGAAACCAAAAAAGCACATCAGGGACAGAGGCAAGCGATGAAAACAAGAGCAGAAATCATAAACCAAACACACACAGTGCGTAAAAACAAAACACAGCGATACTACTCTATAAAGGACTCGCAAAATGTCTTTGCAATGATGTTTTTATACCAATAAGATGTATTAGGGAATGTTAAGTTGACCAAAGGTACCAATGTAAATACGAACCGTATGGTTGTGAATCAAGTATCATCATGTAACTTTAGAAACTTTGAATAGAAATAGAATAGAATAGAAACTGCTGGACTTTGTGTAACATATTTCGTAAGCATGAGGATAACACAGCGATTAATTTATGGATAAAACTTGCATTTATAATATAATTTCTCCATTTGTTTTTTTTTGGCCGAGATAAAAAATGACACGGCGCGGGTGAATTAAAGATTTAGAGATATTTAAACCCGTGGTTTATATTATCTCTCATTTATTAAGGCGTGAAGCAGCAGCTTGAGGAGATGAGGTAGAAATTCATCCATCGTGACTAAATTTAGATAAATCTTAGAAAAAGACAACGTAATGTAGTCTTTGTGTAGCCGTAACAACAAGTCAGCCATAAAATTCTTAATGGCCGGGTTCAACATTAAAGGGTTCCTCATTTATTTACGTTAAGATTGACAGCTTGAAGGAAAGCAGACTGAACCGCTTTTCCTAAAGTGTAACAAACACAATGAAACAAGTTACTGTTAACCGTATTAATTCCATGATCTGCGTCTCAGGAGAACACGGTTAACATATAATAGTTCATTCAGATGCCAGCAATCCACGGATCCAGCTTAAAGCATTAGAGTTTACTTAACTAAGTTCAAACTTGAATTAGTACCACAGCCTCAAAACTTTGCTGGATTTCTCTCTGTGTGAAAATCCACATGCCTTAGAAGTAGTAGAATCTTTTTTTTTTGGTGGGGGGTGGATGCGGGGGGGGGTTGGGGTGGTGGGGTGGGGGGGGGGGGTTAAAAAAAAAGATTTTAAACCTCATAAACGATCGATATCCGTATTGCAAATTTGCACATTAAGACTGTCACAGAAACAGCAGGAAAAGTAAATACAAAAAAATCCTTAAACTAATGCTGATGGAACACAAATATTCAGGGGCTGGATTGTAGTGGGAGGGGGAAAAAAAGAGTAATTATTGGATGGTGGGTGCAGAAGAATCGGGAAGTGGCGTGACTTAAGACCAAAGTTATTGAAACATGCAAAACGAGAACAAACTGAAGTCGTCTCATTAAACATAAATGATCCCTCTAAGTGCTCCCCTTTGCTACCATGAGTCCCTAAGTCTGACAGGACAGTGTTACGATGAGTCTGCAAAGCGACCAGAATTTTTAAGTGTAAAATGTTTCAAGTTGCAAAGCCAGCCACTAGCATGTGCCACGCATCTGTCAATTGTCATGAGCCTGGCAGGGCAGGCAGACGTACTGATTAATAAGACCCTCAGAAATATTGCTGAGGTAAATTTTGTTCTGCGAGTAGTTGGTTGAACTGTCAGTTTGCAGCAAGTGTCTGTAGACTTAAAAAGGCAGGATTGACACAAACAAAATACTGGAGCGTGGGCTTTCACTTTGGCTTTGGAACACATTGGTTTCCAATTAGTTACTGTTTTTTTCGAATGCAAAAATTCATAGCTTTGATGTCCCCTTGAAGTCTACATCACCTCATTTAATATATATATATATATATATATATATATATATATATAGTTGCTTGTTTATTCCAGCCATGACTGAAAATTGTGATTTGTACTGAAATGTTTGCAGAGCCGCACTTAGATATAGAAGCACAATGGGTGGGGGGGGGGGAATTCCTCATGCTTTCAGTATGTTACAGAGGGCATTTTAGAACCACTTACTGGTAAGTACATCTGATTGAACAACTGCTCAGCTTGCTACATTGCAAAGTTGGGAAGAAGTGAAGCACAGACAGACAGAAAGAAGGAAAAGATTCAGGAAAACAGCATTAGCTTCGACAAAATCCAATGCATTTTTTTTTATTTGTTGTTGTTTTGTTAACACACACACACAGAATAACTTTTTTTTTAATTAAAAAAATATTTTTTTTATTAAAAAAGCAGAAATTTTATAAAAGTTTCCAAACATTCCAATGCGAAAGTGAGAGGCACTAAAAGGAAACATAAATGTTGTTTTTGGCTCATAAAAAGAATAGCGAGAGTAAGAATTTTTTTTTGGGGGGGGTTGGGGGGATGGAGTTTGTGTTACTTTACATTTTTTTTCTTCAAATTAACAGCCCGTGAAAAAAAGCAAGCTTCCCACAACTGATGATACATCCAGTGTTCTGCCCATGTGATGAATCAGGGAAGGCATTGCTAGTTTACGCTGGCTGCAATTAATCAGAAAGAGCTTCAAAGTTTCACGCTAAGTTCGATTAATTTGCAAATATTAAAATTGAAGCCTTTTTAGTCCGACGCTGAATTTATTTAACAAAACTTTTTTTCTCTCTCTAAAAGGAAATGTAATCTAGGCAGGACAGACGATTGAATGTTCAATGCCTTTAATCTGATTAACTTTGAAATTCTTCATTAATATACCATTTCCTTTACACATTTATATTTATTGCTCTTATAAAGCATTCATTCATTTAATTCAAATGGTGAATTCTATAGCTCCTCTACGGGATTAAAGGTAGGGGGGGAGGGGGCATGGTGGGGGGGGGCTTTGCCCAATAGAAGGTTCTTGTTATTTAATTACAATATAGCTCATCAAACAATATAAAATGTACCATGTACGTACACGGGATACACTGAACTATCTTCTGCGTGTGAGAATAAAATGTTTACTATTCTCATCGATTGGCAGACATCAAGTCGTGGTGGCGATAATGAAACTTATCGAGTAGAGATTTTGATCGGTAAAAATGAAATGAAAGCTCGGGTCCTTTTAACAACAAATGGTCCTTTTAACAGGCAAATGTTTAACTACTTCCACCACTCGATGGCAACATCACATCACTCCGCCATCATCCCCATCCAGAGACACAAACTCATTTTTTGGGGGCCCCTTTGTTTTGTCGGGTGTTGTTTTGTGGACGTGCTGTGTTGCTTTGAACTCCCTTAAGCAGTGTTCTCATGAGGGGGTGTGGGGGGGGGGGGGCACAGAGCACAATTTGGAATTTCCAAGGAAAACAGCCAGTCTTTTTCGCTTTTTTTGTAAAAAAAAGGATTAAGATTTGAGTAGTTAACACACCCTGCCTGCCCTGGTTTTTTTTTATTGCCATTACATAGCAGTGAGAGTGGGGAGCAGTGATTTCACACAGGCTGCTCACATTGCTACACAGATTAAGGTGGGCTGATAAGATAAGGTGTCCACCTTCTCACACACACACACAGGCCCACTACTGACTGACTGACTGACATTAATTCTGTCACCTGCGCTGGCATTTCCTCTCGAGATGGAGAGAAGGACAGGCTGTTTGATATACAATAAACTTGGAGCAGGAAAATGCGCGTGTCACAGTATCATGGAAATGACAGAGAAAAAAACAGAGCGGGGATAAAAAACAATGCAAGTGCTCTTGTGGGAGGCAGTTTCTGTGGGGTTATTGAAGGGCAGTCAGGGCTACAAAGGCAGTATTATGTACCACACTGTGGGAGCTGGTATGAGGAGTGTTGTGGTATGTCAGCATAACATTTGGGCACAAATCGAACTTTCCTTCGCACGGCTCGCGAAAATCCAACAATGCGAGAAATTCTCTTTAAGGCGTAAAATGTCACTGCCAGTAACGCTGCTGATTTTTTTTAAAATAATAATTTATTGACACAATTAATAGATTGAATATGTTGTACTCCCCATTTTTGTGCTTATGAAACCTTGGATTGGGATTTAAACAGATTTCTCAACTGTTGCATTTTTCGTTAAGATTTCAATGTCCAGAATTCAAAACGTAGCGAATTAATTCACTGCAATTGTTATCAATTCAAATCTCCACATTCTGTTAAAAACTCACAAGAATGAATGTGAGTAATGCGCACAGAACAGGCTGTCATTTTATATTTTTTAAAAACGCTGATAACGTTTAGTATAAATGATATGTTTTGAAACCAGTTTAAGCGCAATTAAAAAAAAAAAAAAACTAGGAAACCGCTTCAATCACACTCTAACGATTAATTATGAAGACTGTTACTTCCTATCTTGCGGGGTGGGGGGGGAGGCAATGGCCCACAAGGTACATGGTACAAGGTACAAGAAATCTGACACATCGTATGTTTCCCATGATTCGCTTCCAAGGAGAAGTAGCACATAGCAAAACAAATTATGTAAAAAAACACAAATCTGGCGAGCTATTTGTGGATTTTAATCAAGAAAAATAGAAGTTTTCAGCATCAAGAAAACCAGAACCCTAGCGACAGAAAGTTCCGTTTAACTTGGTCCCTTATGAAGCCTTTTGTTTTGTTCCCAAACAGTTCCAGGCTTAGTTTAATTGAGAAAAATACAGAATTATAAATCACTTTCCCTTTTTTCAGATAAAGCTTTACTTTACCAGCGCCTGCTTCTCAACCCTAATAGAAAAGCTAGAAATATTAAAACATCAAACGGCAGACATTTGGATTCAGCCTGTGTGACTTTCAGCCAAAACAACCAAGTTACATCACGCAGGGAGCCAGGAGAAATCGCAAGGCCAGTGGAATGCCTATTATCACATTATTTTAAGTTTTTCTGAGATAATTATCACTTCACTGAAAATCAGCGCCGAGTGATTCATATTCCGAAGGTAAAAACACACACAAACACACACACACACACACACACACTAGCCGGGCTTCCAACATTTCCTTTCACACAAATCGGGAAGAATTTCTCTCTTTCGCGTGTTTTTTTTTAGTAATTTTTGACTCGAATTTGGAAATAAATGATTTCGTTGGCCAGAAATGTTTACTGGGAAATTCACGTTTCAGTGGCTGCTTTACAGAAACCTCTTTTTGTACTTTTTGGCTGCTTTTTTTTATATAACTATTGGTTTTTTCAGGATTCCAGCAAAGCAACAAACTATTAATTGTTACAGATCTGGGACATGTCTTTTACAAATATTTTCAGCCAAGTCGTAAAAGCGTTTGACATCTTGGAAATCCCAAAGCGTTCGTATTCATCTGTGGGACATCCGTGAAAAGTACAGTATCCACAAACCCTATGCTTGAGGAAGGCTATTTCTTTCGATAGGGCGAAAAGGTTGCCTTTTCCTTTTTAATTTACGGAAGAAACTTTGGCAACTGTCTAAGATTGGAAATCTAACTATTTTCACGCACAGTTCTTTTTATTTTTGTAAATCCGATAGGAGCAGAACGGGGGGTGGGGGAAGGTCTATCCTGCCCCCACTGACGTTAAAAGTAACATAGAATATCCATCAGACGATCTGTGTCCTTAAAAGATAGACCACTTGAGGCTGATAACAAATTAAAAAATCATCTAATATTTCACTTGCGGAGTGAAGCAAGGTGTGAGTGCCCTGAGCTCGGCAGAGAACCACAGTCTACATAATAATATAATAATAATCCTTGCATTTTTATATCTTTTGATATTTTCACATCTTATTGATGGCTCAAAGCGCTTCACAGAATATACTGTGAAGTGAATTGACTGTATATATATTTGTGGGCGAAATGCGGCAGCCAATTGCGCACAGCAACGTCCTCCCCACCACCCCCACCCCACCCCCACACACACAAACAGCCGTGGATTGAAATGACCGATTTTATTATTGTGGTTTATTTTTGGAAGGATTATTATTATTGTGTGTGTGTCTGTGTGTGTGGAGTAAGGAAACCTGCCACGGAGAAGTGCGCTAGACAAGAGTACGAGGAAAGATTGTAGCTGCGTTACCACAGCAGGACTGCATTAACACACTTGTTTCCACGCGGGGGCTGTGCTTCAGGGGGAATGAGAATTTCACAGTTAAGACACTTTTTGCAAACACCCAGGAGACCATTTTCACCTTTAAAACTCTCTGTGGAGGAGGAGGGAAATCATTCGGCAAAAGATTCGCACGATCTTGCCTGTGAATATTAGGCAGGAAAACAAGAAAAGTCTTTTCGACCCAAACCTTACCTTCTTCAGTTGCGCTTCCAACTTACTACATTCCTCCTTCTTTTGCTCGATGGCCATTTCTAACGACTTTAACTTGGAATCTTTTTTTAAGCCGGAGGAGGCCAAAGAAGACGCGTGTTCTTTCAAGTCAATCAAGCTGGACTGAAAGGAAATAAGCCACCATGAACATCGGGGAATATCGGATAGTATTTATAATAAATAAGTAGTAATAATCCTTGCGTTCGAGACAGCGCTATTTCACATCCTATCGACTGTGTCCCAAAGCGCTTCACAGAATATACCGTATACATCTGTGGGAGGGCGAAACGCGGCAGCCGATTGCGCACAGCAGCGTTTCCCCCCCCCACGCACACACACATACAAACAGCCGTGGACTGAAACAAGCCAATTTTATTACTGTTTTATTTTTCTCGGGAGGGATTATTTTTAGGCATTCTACATTGACCTGTTCTGTTATAATAGAACAATGTTAACAATCCTTGCATTTGTAAGGAAACTTGCCTAAGTGTGGGGCTGTGCGTACGCACACAGCAATTTCCCATAAAGGACATCACTTCACTCAATCGACGGCTGCTTTTGTGGGGGACGCAGTTGGACGCAATTTCCTGCCGCGTTTCGCCCACAAAATATATATATATATACAGTCAATTCATTTTAATTTCTGTGTATAGTGTATTTTCTGTGTATAGCATTTCCCCAGCATTGCGTTGGGGAGTAACCGACCTAGATTATCAGCTCAAGGTTCAATGTGGGAGAGGGATCCACAACTTTCTGACTCGGAAGCAATAACGCTGCCAAACCGAGCGAGACAAGGCAGCTGAGAACTTTCAAGTCCCATTAATCCAGTACATCTTTCCATCTCTAATTAACCCGTAGCGACTATTCAAAACGCGTGAATGTGTTAGAATAACCGAAAATTTAAGTCGCGGTTTGGATTCCTACGCGACGAACACAAATTAAAAACAAAACTAACCTCTTTCTCTGCGAGTTCTGACTGCAAAGTATTGATCTTCTCTTTCATGTCCTTGTTCTCTTTTTTGTACGACTCGATCTCTTCCACCCTCTCACGATCATCTCTTTCCCGTTGCTCTTTCAGACGTTCTATGATTCTCTCCTAAAATGAGACGCACACGAGAATCAATACTAAGATGAACGACAGATTGATTAACCTGAGGCAACAACAACAATATGACATGGATGGAACGTGTGGATTTCACAGAGGCATTCAGCTTTTTACGCAAAAAAAGTTCACAAATTCGTGAAGTTTCACAGGACTATAATATTAATAATAATAACTATTATAATAATAAAATAATAATAATCCTTGCATTTGATATAGCGCTTTTCATATCTTATCAACATCTCAAAGAGCTTCACAGAATAGAGTGTAAAGTGAATTGACTGTATATATATTTGTGGGTGAAACGCAGCAGCCAATTGTGCACAGCAGCGTCGTCGTCCCCCCCACCCACACACACACAGCCGTGGATTAAAATGACCAATTTTATTATTGTAGTTTTTTGGGGGGACGGATTATTATTAGGCGTGTGTGTGGAGTAAGGAAACTTGCCCATGGTTTCGTCCCGGTTCTGTCTGGATTCGAACACAGGTCTCACGCTTGTATTATAGATGAGATTCAAATTAATTGGTAATTTTCAATTCACGGCTGTTTCTGGGGGACGCTGCTGTGCGCAATTGGCTGCCACGTTTCGCCCACAAATACAAATATACAGTCAATTCACTTGACAGTATATTCTGTGAAGCTCTTTGAGACACATATCAAATGCTATATCAAATGCAAGGATTATTATTATTATGATTATTATTATTACTGTCAAAGCAAAAAACTAACAATAGCTTTCACACATTGTCCAAACAACTGATTCCGATTGATGTCGGTTCAGCAAAATGAGTCCTGAACAACAGGCCCGTCTAATCGAGATCTACAGCCATTCATAGAACGTCAGCCAACACTGAAGAGAAATGTTTGTAACAGAGTTTATTGTGTCACGGTGCTATTCTAGACCACAGTTTCTACAATGAAACCACAAAAATGCCAAGTTTTTTTTTCCCTCTTCCAATATAATCACACAGTTGTTTTTCAGTCTCCGGGGAACTTGGGGATTTTCTGAAGGCGAAAGGGAAACTGGCTTTGACCCTGAGGCAACTGAGGGTTGCTGTTTTGGCACGGGGGGTGGGGGTGGGTGGTGGTGGGTAGAGGGGGTTGGTGGGGGAGGGGGGGGGGGGGGCTGTATTCGCTTGGCCAAAAGCCAGGACTGGGTCAACAGGAGATCTGCCGTCCAACAAATCGTTTCTAATCCCTGACAGAACCACCAAAGGGAAAACGAGATGAATGGATGGAAGCGAGACTTTAAATGCCGAGATTAGAGGAATTTAATTCGCTTTCTCTTCAACCGTAGAAATCATAGCACAAAAAGTGCCATGAATGGCTCCTCCAGCCGGTACCATTCGATCAGATCACAGGCTGATCTGTACCTCGAAAGCCTATCGCCCGCTCCTCGCCCCGTATCCCTTCATAGCCTGACCTGTCACATCCCAAACTCCCCCCACCCAAGCCCACCCCCCCACCCCATCACTACCCACCCCTACCCAGTTTGCTGTGAAATCCCAACAAGTCTATATATCTGAGTGTTTAATGATTGTGGGCTGAGACGATTGTGGAACCATATGCTGTGGTTTCCAAGCGAGAGAAGGGGGGGAGAGAGAGGGGGGGATAGAGAGATGGGGGGGGGGGGGGGGGGGGGGAGAAAGAGAGGGGCATAGAGAGAAGGAGAGAGAGAGAGGTAGAGAGAGAGAGAGAAAATAAAACAAGAGCCATTGATTGGGGCTTCCTATCTCCCTATTTACTCATGCTCCAACCTGAATTAAGGTGGGTCCCTGGGTTGCGAAGGTGTAAATATGCGGACGCCACAGGAAGCTTCACGTAGCAACTGTCTGCGGCATTCGTTGGGAGCTACCGGTACAACAAGTCTAGCCTGACCTCACCCCCCACCCCCCCCCCCACCCCCCACCCAGAGCATGACACATACACACATATACACACCCACCGACCGAGCGTGGGTGGGGTGGAGGAACACACTGTACCATGTCAACCACATCAACAGACTGTCAAAGTCACGGGTCCATGTACTGTACGTTCTGTCTGAGTTGCGATGGGATTTCACTCTTGTAAAAAAGTACCATGGTAATGGTGTGTGAGTTTCCTGACTCCACGCACGCACGCACACACACACAGATAATAATAATCCCCCCAAAACACACAATAATAAAACTTGGTCATTTTCAATCCACGACCGTGTGTGGGCGGGGGGGGACGCTGCTGTACGCAATTGGCTGCCGCGTTTCACCCACAAAATATATACAGTCAATTCACTTTACAGTACATTCCGTGAAGCGCTCGAGACGCAGTCTAGAAGACATGAAAAGCCGCTGTATCAAATGCATGGATTATTCTTATGATTATTACTTTTTTGGATCTGTTTTGATTTCAGATCTGAACTGTTTTCCCGATTTCATTTCAAGACGTCAAATTAAACGCTATGTCCTCTCGCCCCTTCGAGTTTGGTTAAGAGTTCGACGTTATGTCATTAACATAGTTAATAGCTTGATTTAAAAAAATATATATGTAGATATATATATATATGACACCAGCGGGGCGGATTGGAAACCAGGCGACACAAGGAGCAAATGTCAAAAGTAATCCGAATGTCAAATGACTTCAACGCGAATGTTACGATGCTGTTTCCACTTCAGATCACTTCAGATCAAGACACATCTCAGTGTGGCTTCTTTTATCATCTATTTGACATTGCAATGTTAACTCTAGCAACTTTAATCTTAATGCTACTTGCACTCTATCATACAAGCAGGAACTAAATTAAAGCAATTGAATGGCTTATTATCAGGCGTGTCCCCTCTCTCTCTTCTCTCCTTATCTGCAATACAAATTTCTCTTTAGTTTGCTAATAGTGACATCATTCTTCACTCTCATAGTTACGATCTCAAACTCCCTGTACGCCCCCCCACACCCCCGCCCCCCCGCCCCCCCCCGGCCCAACTCCCTCCCTCCAGAACCCAATCCCAACAAACAAAGCACTAACTAAAACACCACAGCGTTTCAGGGTACACGCGTCCTAAGCCGACAGTAAACTCTCTGTGTTACTGTCGGGAACTCGCAGTCCTGTGACAGATGAACGTGTCACCCCCCGGTACTGTACAAAGGAAGGAGCAGAAGTGATTAATAATTCACGCATCTGGTATTGTGCCTTTCACATCAAGGCAAGGTCTCCACCGCTTCAGAGGAATGACTTTAGTTAATGTGTGTGTGTGTGTGTGTGTGTGTGTGTGGTGTGTGTGTGTGTGTGTGTGTGTGTGTGTGTGTGTGTGTGTGTGTGTGTGTGTGTGTGTGTGTGTGGTGTGTGTGTGTGTGGTGTGTGTGTGTGTGTGTGTGTGTGCGTGTGTGTGTGTGTGTATAACACGTACAGTATGACTGCATTTTGTGAAGTGAAAGGTGGGGGGATTAGGAGTTGCTGATGGGTCCATCAAAGAAGAGGAGAGTCTTGAGGCGAGACTTGAAGGAGGCCAGCGAGGTGAGGGAGGGGGCAGGGGGGGGGAGGAGGAGGCAAGGCGGAGGGACTGCGGATGGAGTTCCCGAGGTTGTGGGTGGGGGGGGGCAGAGTGTCGCCCACCTCCTCATCCGCAGTAAGATCCCCCAGCACAGTACAGGAACGCCAGCCTGGCTCAGGTTCCGCAGTCTGGCCTCTGATGTCTGACCATCAACTAAACTGCTCGTTCACACACCAGCCACCCCTGACATTTGACACACCACACACACACACACACACACACACACACACACAACACACACATTGGCGTTCCTTGAGACGCGCGCTCTCAATGAGGATTAAGTAACGAGAGGTTCCTGAGCGAATGATTTATCGCCTCCTTAATCTGCGCGACATTGACTCGAGGCTAACTCCCTGACCCAGTGTTTAACCCGACAAACGCAGGTTGAAGGAGGTGGGTATAGATAGCAGCGTTACAGAAACATTACCTGTTTAGAAAACAGCGCAGCGAGGGGTGAAATGACAGCAGCTGATTAATAGCCACACACAGCAGCAGCCTCGGTGACTAGAGAAACAATAAAACCACTGGCCAGCCCAGCCCAGCCCACACCAAAGTCAATCAGACTGTCACTGCTGGCAAGGTACAGATCAGCTCACCTCCGACAACATATCAGAGGCCAGACATTTACACTCGGGAAGAGAGAGAGAGAGAGAGAGATCATTAAGTCAGAATTTGTTCAGCTGGGCTGGGAGTGGGGGGCGGGGGGGGGGAAATAATAATCCTTGCATTTGATACAGCGGCTTTTCACGTCTGCTATACTGTGCCTCAAAGCGCTTCACAGAATTAAACTGTAAAGTGAATTGACTGCGTATAATATTCGTGGGTGAAACGCGGCAGCCAACTGCGCACAGCAGCGTCCCCCCCACACGCAAACAGCCGTGGATTGAAAAAGATTAATTTATTATTGATATTATTAATTTATAATTGAGATGCTGTGAGTGGAAGCCATAACAGATTGGGCAGATTGCTTGTGTGTGTGTAGGGGAGGGGAGGGGGGAAAAAGAGTGGATCGGGTTTCAATACGGTGTTTAAAAATACCTAAAAAACGCAAAGGAAATTCGACCCAGGTTAGCAGCCAGAGAGAGCAACTCGCCAAGCGGTTTCATTCAGCGGAGTCCACAGTGGGTTAGAGCACTCGCTTTACAAGCGTCAGAGACCTGTTTCGAATCCAGGCAGGTCAGGGCGAAAACGTTGGGCAAGTTCCCTTACTCCACACACACACACACGCACGCACGTGCGCACCCCACGCACATGCGCGCGTGCCTAATAATAATCCGTAAAAAATATATAATAAATTGGTCATCCAACCCACGACTGTTTGCGTGTGGGGGACGCTGCTGTGCGCAATTGGCTGTCGCGTTTCACCCACAAATATATATCCAGTCAATTCACTTTACAGTATATTCTGTGAAGCGCTTTGAGACACAGTCAGGAAAACGTGAAAAGCCGCGATATCAAATGCAAGGATTATTATTATTATTATTATTCTCTTCCCAAAGTGTTCAACGTGCAGCGATTGTCTCCGATGTACTCTGGTTATTTTATTTTATTTCTTTTAAGACAGATTTCTGGAGCACGCGGGGAGAAAGCAGCTTCCTCTGACCCTCGCTCACCGAACAGAGATTTCCACACAGGCCTCGGACACTGATCGCTTGTCGAAATCCTTTGCAAATCACCAGACATTAACGACATTAGTGCAGACTGCACACAGTCAATTCAACTTTAAACACTGATCGCTTGTCGAAATCCTTTGCAAATCACCAGACATTAACGACATTAAGTGCAGACTGCACACAGTCAATTCAACTTTACAGTGTAATCCTGCGAAGCGCGAGTGTCTCGAAGACATCTCGGTTGCAGAACGGGCCTAACGGCAGATATGAATATAATAATAGTAGCACTGCAATAATGATACCTACATTGAAGCGATCTGTACACAATGTTTGTCCGACAAACAGCCGTGACTAAATGCCATACAGTCACGCGTAATATTCACTTTAAGCCCTTCACAGAATATATACTGTAAAGTGAACTGACTGTGTATAATATACTTGTGGATGAAACGCGACAGCCAATTGCGCACAGCAGCGTCCCCCCCCCCCCCCACAAACAAACAGTCGTGGATTGAAATGAGCAATTTTTATAATATTGTAGGGGGGGTTTTGGAGGGATTATTATTAGGTAGATGTGTGTGTATGTAGTAAGGAAACTGTTTGTCGTACACCATAGATGCGATATCGTTTCATGCAGTCACCGGAAGCAAATGAGAATTAGAAATGAACGGTTTTCCCGAAACATTTCACAGAAAAAAACAAACACCCGATTGCGAAACAAACGCGGCTCACAGTCCCTGCATTTAGTATTGGCTTTCTAAAAGTTTCAAGGAACAATGTGACATTATACAGTACAATGCAACGATAAAAACGCAGAGATAATACCAATTTATATTGATGACAGTGACCTGAACTGCACCATCTGTCTGTGCGTCTCGTCACTGCCGACCCAAGGAACATGACACAAACTAGAATAGGGGAGCACGCTGAAGTTATTGCTAGTCGAGCGAATGAGAAGTCTGTCACACGCAAATCAACGCGCGTTTGCGTACAATATCAAACAGCCACAGAGTCACCGATGGGAGGGGGAGGCGGGGGGGGAATTGTCTGAAGGCGATATGCTTTTCTCATTTGGCATTTATACTGTAACACCAGGTTTGCGCTCAACAGTGGTGCACAGCTACTATTGACACTGGCAGACCACAGCTTACTTTGGCCGCAAACCAAACTCCGAGGTTTTTTAAAAAGGATCCTTCGCAGGTTTGTGAAAAACCGCACTTTCCACAGTCTTAACGTCTCTCCCCCCGATACAACTGTGGCCATTAAGGTTAAGACTAATCCAAATTCCAGGAACTTGACTGAAATAAAGCCTTAGAACAAAACAGGTGACTTTATATATATATATATATATATATATATTATTTTTTCACTCTCACCCCTTTTAAATTACTTTTATTTTCCACTGCCGTCTGTTCGTTCGTTTGTTTTTTCGTTCGTTCGTTCTTCACCCTCACCCACTTGAAGTCTGTCGCACGTTATTTGCCAGATTGGGGTGTGGGGGGTGCGGGGGGGGGGGGGGGGGGAGAGAGAGCGGCAGTAAAGGGTAACCTATTTTGAGCTGCTCTTAATCTTTTATTATTGAGGATTTAGGTGAAAAGGAGCCAAGGTTCAATTGTAGTACAGTATCCGAGGCGGGGTTAAGGAGTAACATACAAATAAGCAAGTGGTTACAAGTGATCCAAAGCCTGGGTCTTTATTAAATAAAAAGGCTTCGAGATTGAATGAGGAAGAAAAGATTGCACAGTTTCACCAGTTTGGTGAGAGAGAGAGAGAGGTGGTGAGTGGTGGGGGGCAGCTGGGTAAAGAATATCAATATAAGAGACGGTCGGATGAATTTAGTTTGAGTTTCTAAAAAGAAGCAGAGTGGTGGAGGGGGTGGGGGGTGGGTGGGGGAATGAGGAGAAATCTTTTCACTCGGTGAGTTATTTCAAATCTGAAATGCGTTGCCTGAAAAGGTGGGTGGCGAGGCAGGTTCGATTGACAACTTTTAAAAGAGAGGTAGACATTTATTTGGGGAGGACGGGTTTGCGCGGTTATGGGGGAGGGAGAGAGTGAGAGAGAGAGAGAGCTGGGGGTAGTGGGGTTGAGTTGCTCTTTTCAAAGAGCCGGCACAGACTCGATGGGCCGAATGGCCTCCTTTTGTGCCGTGAGATTCTATGATTTCAATAAAAAGGAGAATAAAGGGAAAGAGCTAAAGTAAACTCTAAAGTGTGAAGCTCTCTGAGGTGTGGAAGGCGCTATATAAATCAAAGTTATTGTAGTTGTCAACCGTGTGGGGCAAAGATTTTTTGCTTTTTTTCTAATATAACATTTTTTGAAAAATTTAAAATATGCTTTGCATCTCTCAGGCATCGCATTTCAATTGATTCTGACTACCTTCCCCACCTCTAACCCCGACAGCAATCTTAGAACCGTAAGTCTTTGCCCCTCCGCCCTCCTCCACCACTCCCTCTCCTCTCTCTTCTTAACCTCAGATTCGATAAGGAAATTCCCCACCACTCATCGAATAATAACGCGGTTTAACGTGCATCGATGTGCGCTGGCTGGATCAATCTCAACATCATGCCCTCACACCCCCCA